>JACVVK020000066.1:1555000-1882500 GCA_018292915.2 Batillaria attramentaria
TGGATGGGGGCCATTTGTTAAACTCAGTTTCACTGATTTCTTAGTGTGGGTCTACCTGCCTGTCTGTCTGCATGCCTCAGTGTTTCTCTGCCTTCCTGTCTGTCCGTCTGCCCCAGTGTCGGCGACTGCCTGTCTGTCTGTCTGCCAGTCTGCCTGTTTGTGAATGGCGGGTTATCTGTCCTTCTACCGGCAGACACTTAGACTTGAGACACTTAGACTTGAGTCAGTGACTTTTCGATTGGCTATTCGGCCTTCTTAAATTGTTTTTCAGTGTTGTCACAGTCAGTGCCAATAGTGATGCCGGTGATTTCGTTTCCGCGACCACGAACAGCAAACTAAACATTAGCCTGAAGTGATTTATTTGGTAGAGTGTGTGTAGACCTCGGGTCGGGATACATCATACGGGATTATATAGCGTTTCCAAGTTTAATCAGGTCATCACGTTGATTTTTGTATCAGTTACGGCGATCATGTACTACAGTGACTGACTCATGTACGTTCATAAGTGTGCCTTAAAAACTGTGCCTACTATTTGGCCGTGTTTATTTATCCTGCATATTCTCATTTTGATCCATTGGCAGAATGACTCGGTATGACTCGAGATCATGTGTATGCACTGAAGTCATGTAATAAATATGAATTTTTGTAGACTCAAGATTTTTTAACTAGTGTGTGTTTGTGTTTGCTTGTTTGTTCGTTTCCGTAGTGTTTATTTGTTCGTCAGTTTGTGCCGCCACTGCCAGACAAAGAGAAAACTATAGCAAAATGATTCTTTGACGTGACTTCTTTGTCAGTGACAGGCCACGGTGTGTGCGTCAGTCAGATCTTGTCAGTGACGGTGTGTCAGTGTTAGCAGCCTTTGTATCATGTCGAGTCCGGCAGTGTCAAGTGTCACAGTATGTGTCAGTCCGAGTCAGAGCGTGTGTGTGTATGGCGGTGTGCCGGCCGGTGTGTGTGTGTGTGTGTGTGTGTGTGTGTGTGTGTGTGTGTGTGTGTGTGTGTGTGTGTGTGTGTTTCAGTGTCAGTCAGTGTCCGTCGCCGGGTCTGTGCCGGCCGGTTGTGTGTGTGTGTGTGTGTGTGTGTGTGTGTGTGTGTGTGTGTGTGTGTGTGTGTGTGAGTCTGTGTGTGTGTGAGACTGTGTGTGTGTGTGTGTGTGTGTGTGTGTGTGTGTGTGTGTGTGAGTGTGTGTGTGTGTCAGTCAGTGTGTGTGTGTGTGTGTGTGTGTGTGTGTGTGTTTTTCAGTGTCAGCCGGTCAGTGTCCGTCGGTCTGTCAGTGCCCGGGGGGGGGGGGGGGAGGGGGGGGGGGTGTCAGTGTGTGTGTGTGTGTGTGTGTGTGTGTGTCAGTGTGTGTGTGTGTGTGTGCGTGTGTGTGTGCGTGTGTGTGTGTGAGTGTGTGTGTGTGTGTGGCGCGCACTGAGTGCTCTCTTGGGCAGATTTTCTGCGCCATATAAGAACAATTTATTAGTAGTAGTAGTTGGAACTGCACGGCTTTTACTGATGAGCCATCGAGGACTCACTGCTTTTTTTTGTTTTTTTAGAGTAGCCTCCCCTTCCCAAAATGTTCAAAGATTCCCCGGATGAAAAATGGAGGTTAGCGAGCCGGCGGCAATGCATTTTTGATTCAAACGAATAAACACAGCATGTTTAACCAATCAAATACAGATCAAACAAGAAGGATGTACGATGTTACCATGCCTAACAGAGTGGACGACATGACAGAACAAATTCTGCGGAACCACTACCCTCTCCATCTGGCTTGCCGCGACGCAGACGAGGAGCGAGTGAAGGCTTTGTTGCAGTCGGGGTGTGATGTTTACCAAGAAGATGGTCTGCGAGGCTGGACGCCCATGCACTGGGCAGCTGCTGCTGGAAGCGTAAGCTAGTACTGTTGGCATCATATAAATTTGCTGAGTCTTTTTTCCAGACGTTCTTGACGAACTACGTGTGAGTGTGAATGTCGCAGGGAAAGAAAGCTAACCTTACGCCAAAATGGGTCAAAATGAAGCGATACATGTAAACAAAGGAAAACCCGGTTGATAACTAGGTCAAACTGGGGAACAATATCGCTTGCTTTCAATCTTTTCGATATAACGTACATTTTCAACGGAATTGTGTTCATATTATTCAGCTTTATGTTACGGTCTTCAATTCAATTCAATTCAATTCAATATAACTTTATTGTCTGTCGATGGCAGAAAATTTTCTTCTGGCTCTCACACACACACACACACACACACACACACACACACACACACACACACACACACACACACACATTAATTTATCTAGACATATAAATCCATACATATTAAACACAGATCCTAAAGTAATGTGTGATGTCCAAGTCTAATACTATGCAACTAAACTAAGAAATCTAAACTAAAAGATGGCAAGGGCATAGCGGACATGACACAGCTGAGTAGTAAGCCCAGTTTTGAAAATCTCAACAAATAAAATCTGTACATTCTGGGGACGGGCAGTAAACACAGTCATGAGTTTAAAATAGATACTGCTGAGGGAATGAAAGATTTCTTCTCTTGTTTTCCGCCGCCGTGACCGTATACATGTACATGTACACGTGTCTCTCTGGCAGTCTGGTTAAGGCCGTTCTACACGTGACAAGCGGCAAATTGCCGCCCTTCGACTTTCCCCCACAAGTTTGTCTGCCGCAACGCCGCTGCTTCTACACTCGGAAACCTCCGCACCACAAGTCGGCTGATTGACCTTTCGTGTGACCCTTTCAACCCCATATTTTGAAGGGGCCTCGCGCGATTTCGCCCGGCCATGGTTGCGAGTGAATCCGCGTCAAACTCAGCTGAACATGTTGTTATGTGACCACAGAACTCGAGAAGGACAGATGTAACACGGTGTTTATTCCAGTGTAATGCACAATTCAAGATGGCATCAAGAACATCCGTTGTTCAGACGTTATTCATCCGGGCAATACATTTGACGTCATCAATACATGTGTACTTTCGTCTGCTACCATAACATCTTCCCCCCAAAATTAAAAAAATATATATGAATTACTGTTGGTCATTTCAAGTTGACTAGAAAGAAATCTTCAAAACATATTACTGATATTCAGTATAATTATCATGGAAAATTCTGCATCAATAAAGTATTAGTTCAAACGTGTCGTTTTCACTGTTCTTGTGTTCATAGGCAGGTGGTTCTTTCAGTTAATGAATACTCTCTCACTGTTCCTGGGGTGGTCTTCAAACAGATGAAATACCTAAACCGACAATTCAACAAAACACATATATGCAGGAACTAATGTTACTGGAATCGTGCCGGGCGGATGACAGCTCTACCACTTCTAGTGTGGTATACTGAAGGGGTGGATGGTGGAGCTGGCTGCGGTGGTGGATCAGAAACAGGTGGTGGATCCGGAGCTGGCTGAACTTGGGGTTGTGACTGCTGGCGGATGCAACTGACAGGTGGAGGAACTACCGGGTATGTGGGGGTAGCAGTAGACTCAGATGGGGGACATGGACAAATGTGTCTCCGATTGCGGCGGAGCAGGGTACCATTAGATCGTTGAAGGAGGAAGGAGCGCGGCGCAACCTGAGAGATGATTTCTGCTGGATTCTTCCATTTCTTCTCTTCGTCTGTTTTGATGAGGACGGAGTCGCCAGGATGCAGGGGAGAGAGAGAGCGAACACCATGATGACGGTCATAATAGAGTTTCTGCTTCTCCTTCGCTGCAGTGTCACGCTCGGACACATCAGAGGGGTCAATAAGACGGGGCATGAGAGTCTTACTGAGGGTTGGGAGGGTTGTGCGGATTCGTCTGCCAAATGCTAACTCTGCAGGGCTGAGGGATAGGGTGGGGAGGGGAGTTGACCTGTATGCGAGTAGGGCCAGTGCAGGCTCGTCCTGTGCCAATATGGACTTGGCGATTTTCACGGAGCTTTCTGCTTGTCCGTTGCTCTGTGGGAAATGAGGGCTGGAGGTGACATGGCAAAAATTCCAAGAACGAGCAAAGTCTTGGAACTCAGACGAAGAGAACTGGGTAGCATTGTCGGACACGACAGTCTCCGGGATACCATGTCTTGCAAACAGGGTTTTCAGCTTCGATACAACAAGACTTGATGTGAGGTTGGACAGCTGGACAATTTCGATGAATCGTGAGTAGTAGTCTACCATGACAAGGTAGTGGACACCTCTAGTTTCAAGTATGTCGATTCCCACTCTCTGGAACGGGCGCTCAGGAGGAGTGGAAGGTTTTAGAGGCTCGCGTTGGTTGGGCGGCCGCTTCTGTAGACAGGTTCTGCAGGAAGAGACAATGTCCTTGATTTCTCTACCAATACGAGGCCACCACACGGTTGTTCGGGCGCGTTCGCGGCACTTGGCGATGCCCTGGTGTCCTTGATGGATGATATCGAGGACGTTTTTCTGGAGTGAGTGGGGAATGACAATTCTGTCGCCATAGGTGAGTAGACCATCAATCACGCTGAGTTCCCCGCGCACAGCGTACAGATCACGAGCTGCGAGAACGACATCTTCTCGGTAGGAGGGCCAACCCATGATTGTGTAGTCCATTGCAGCCTTGATGGTGACATCTTGAGAACTTTCTTCTCTGACTCTTTGCAGGAATTTGTCTGAGACAGGCCAAGAAGAAGTAATCTGGTCAACATGACTGGCAATGACAGTTTCCGAGACTTGGACATGAGCTGCAGTCTCCGCATCAAAGGGAACTGGCTTTGTGGAGAGAGTGTCAGGAACAAACATCTCTTTGCCTGGACAATACTCTGCAGTTGCGGCGAACCTGGACAGACGTATCATCAGACGCTGGCACCGAATAGGAATCTCGGAGAGATCTTTCGTGTTAATCAGAGGGATGAGAGGCTTGTGGTCTGTTAGCAGAGTGAAGTCTAGTCCTACGACGTAGCGACTGAACTTCTCACAGGCCCACACTGCGGCTAGGAGCTCTTTTTCGATCTGAGCGTAGTGTTGTTCCGCCTTGGTCAAGGAGCGGGAACAGTACGCCACGGGACACTGGACACCGTCATGAAGCTGCAGCAAGACTGCTCCGAGCCCATAACTGCTCGCGTCAGCGCTGACTGTAGTTGGCCGTGAAGCGTCGTAGAATGCGAGGGTTGGTGCAGTAGTCAGCATAGTCTTCACCTTCTCAAAGGCGTCGGCCTGTGGGGAACCCCAACACCACACAGCGTCCTTCTCCAGGAGAGTGTTCAGAGGGTGGAGAACAGAAGAGAGATTCTCCAGGTATCTGCCCAAAAAGTTGGTCATCCCAAGAAATCGTCTCAATTCTTGGGTGTTCTGGGGTGCGTCCATGTCGACAATGGCTCTCATCTTCTCAGGATCTGCACGAAGACCACTTTTGCTGATCTTGAAACCCAAAAAGGTGACTTCAGGCTTCCGGAACTCACACTTCCCTTTGTTCAACTTCACGTTGGCTCTACGAAGTGTGTTCAGTGTTTCAGCAATGTGTGTCTCATGGGACTCAGTGTCCTTGCTATGGATCAAGATGTCATCAAAGAAACAAATAGTATGCTCCTGATGTTTCTCTAGGACACTCTCCATGGTCCTTTGAAATATTTCCGGAGCAGATGTAATTCCCTGAGGGAGCCGGAGGCGTTTGTAGAAATACCGCCCGAAGGGGGTGATGAACGTTGTTTTCTTGGCAGAATCTGGGTCAAGCGGTAGCTGAAAGAATGCACTGGTAGTGTCCAACTTTGTGAATATGGTGCTACCAGCAAGCTTGTGGGTGATATCTTCAAGTGTCGGAAGCATGTAACGCTCTCGCTTGACCGCCTTGTTGAGTTTCTTGAAGTCGGTAGTGAGACGTACACCTTTGCCATTCTTCTTCTGCACTGGAACGATTGGCGCACACCAATCTGTAGCTTCTTCAATCTTCTCGATCACTTTACAACGTTCAAGTCTGTCAATCTCTTCCTTGACCTTGTCGAGCAAAGGTAAGGGAATTCGGCGGGCCACTGAAACAGAGTAGGGCTCAGCGTCATCCTTGAGTACTATTTTGACAGGTGCACACTTCATCGGCTCATCAATGTCGCCAAACAGCGGGTCGGTGCTGACGGAGTCGATACGCCTCACTAGGCTGAGTTGAACTAAGGCAGTACGAGACAGGAGACATTCAGTCTGTGAATCGGCTACGAAAACCTCGACCTTGGTAGATTTGTTTTTGTACTGTACTGTCGTCTCGAAGCTTCCTAAACATGGTATCGGAAGTCCTGCACTGCGCAGTCTGTATGCTGACGGTTTCAGTGGAGTGGTCTGGAATAGACTCTCATAGGTGCTTCTCGGAATTACAGTGAGATCAGCCCCACTGTCGAGTTTGAAGGTGACAGGCTGGCCACCCAGAGTTGTGACAGTCCTCCACGGTGGCTCGTAGGTATCACTGTTGCGGATGGAGTCGATGTCAAAATACAGGTGCTCGGATGCTGTGTTAAGGTGATCGCAACTAACTGTGTCAGCTTCAGAAACTTCATGCAGCCTACCAGTACCTCCGCGAACATGGCGGTTGTTGCCACGATTGTTGTTGTTGCCACGGCTACTGCGGCACACACATGCGAAGTGGTTGTATTTGTTGCAGGCTCTGCACTGTTTCCCCTTAGCTGGACACGCCTTGCCATGCTGATGCTGCCCCCCACAGTTACCACAACTGTGATCAGCACTGGGCTTACCTCCCCCTCCACCACGGTGTTGTAAACGGCCGCTACTGGAACGGAAGCGAGGCGTACCCTTGGAAACACCAACAACATCAACAAGCTTGTTGCTCTGAGATTGGATGTGTGAGTTCACAAGTTCATAATGGCGAGCTGTGGAAATGGCAGTCTCGAGAGTTGGATTCTCTTCCAACTGTAACTTTCTTGCCACCTCCTGGTCGTGGAGACCAAGAACAAGACGATCCCTGATAGCTTCCTCAGGGTTGTCAAAGTTACATGTCAGTGAAAGATCGCTAATGGCACGCAGAAAAGATTCAACAGGCTCACCGTTGTGCTGGCTACGTGCGTAAAATCGTGCGCGCTCGTGGAAGATGTTCTTCTTGGGGACAAAGTATGCATCAAAAAGTCCAATGACTATGTCGTAGTCATCTTGTGGATCGTTGGCAGCGTCTTCTGCTCGCACAGGAAACTTGAACGTTTTATACACCTTGGTAGCGTCCGGCCCCATCGCGTACAGCAAACTGTGCACTTGTACGGTTCCATCGTCCTTGTGAAGCTTAGAAGCAATGCGGTAAGTGGTAAACTGGTCACGCCACTCAGGCCACAGGGCAGGTTTGCCAAAGTCAAAGCGCTCTGGAGGGTTAAACTTGGAAGCCATCTCCGGCAACGAAATAGATCGGCCGAAACGACGCACGTTATGTAGACAAGGTCACAAGTGGAATCACACGAGACAGCACTAGACCGGCGACTACCGTGCATAGAATGTTTATCAGGATTCACAGTACGTACCACGACTGTCTGAGCATCAGGTCCGAAAGTTCTGACACCATGTTATGTGACCACAGAACTCGAGAAGGACAGATGTAACACGGTGTTTATTCCAGTGTAATGCACAATTCAAGATGGCATCAAGAACATCCGTTGTTCAGACGTTATTCATCCGGGCAATACATTTGACGTCATCAATACATGTGTACTTTCGTCTGCTACCATAACACATGTGAATGAAAGTTCGGAGGAGGAATTAGCTTTTGCAGCAGCTGCAGTTATTTTGCTGCAGAACAGGAAGAAACAGCGGATCTGGGCGAGAAAGTGGATCTTGCAGCGAGCTTCGCTTGGCGCATACGGAGGTCATTGACGCCATTTTGTTTAATTTGGCCGCGTGACCACTACGCGGCGTGCGATTGGCCGTCCTGGCGTGCCTCACGCGCACTTGCCAGGCGCAAGCC
Organism: Batillaria attramentaria; assembly: GCA_018292915.2. Lineage (NCBI taxonomy): Eukaryota > Metazoa > Mollusca > Gastropoda > Batillariidae > Batillaria > Batillaria attramentaria. The sequence continues at coordinate 1,562,880 of JACVVK020000066.1, forward strand.
GAGAAAATAGAAAGCCGTTCTATCCGAAACTTGCCGTGGCAAGCCGTGGGCAGCAAGACTGTACAGCTTGCTTGTACATTTGCCGTCGACTTGCCGGGGCCGCAAACCCGCTTTTGCCGGGCAAACTTGCCACGTGTAGAACGGCCCTTACCAATGTCATTAGTAGACTAGTACTAGTAGTAGTAGTGTATCCTTGATCACCTAAGAAGACAGGAAGAGTTCAAATTTCTGCCACAGGCCTTATGGTCAAAACAAAAACGTCCGACCATGGTTGATTTAATGATTATCTTGTGCTCACTCCAAAAGCCGGAGTCCATGGGCTGCGGACAGAGTTGAGCCGACATTTTTGTCTCACTCTCAGTCAATGTCTGTTTTGTGTCTTACTCTGGCACTTGACCATCCTACCTGTCCAAACATCAACAGTAAGAACTAAAACTATGTCATCAGAGACCCAGTGCCAGTTCCATGAACTGATAAAGTCTTCCTAAACCCTGAACCAAGTGTCATTTTCAAACACTACTTGAAGTTGAAACACCCCTGTTTGCAAATTGATTTTATCTCATCTGTTTCAATTCAACTCTTTCAATTTGGATGTTTCAGATTCTGTGCCAGCTCTGCTCTAAATAGGATGTGTTTCATATTTAATTTCTTTATTGTACATGTATTTCTTACAAGCATGTGGCATTGTGTACAGTATAGTGTAGGTGGTTTGATGATGGTAGTGTTGGGCAGTGTTTATCATACTTGTACTATGCATAGGTCAAGTGCTTGTGCGGATATTTAGTTGAAGATTCTCTTGTGTTTTGAATGTTTCAAGTTGAAGTGCCTTATGGTGTTGTCTGAGCATGGTGTCAGCATAGATGCTGCAAATCACCGCGTCAACCAAACACCAGCCCACATTGCTGCAGAGCACAACAGGCTTCACTGCCTCCACTGGCTAGTGACCCGTGGAGCAGCCACTGCTCGTCAGGTGGGTTGATCTTTCTCCTCATCTCTTCCTCTCTCATTATACCTGTGTCTGCTTGTGTGTGCTGTGTAGCTGAGCTGTCTTCGAACGATTGGGTGCAAGCCGGGCATCGCCAGTGTAGCCAGCAGTCAATCTCGACTAACCCCTGTCCACCTGGCCGCTGAGTCAGGCCATGCACAGTGCTTGCACTGGCTGCTGCAGCGAGGCAATGGCTATGCCCAGCAGGTAATGGAACATGTCCAGCATTCTGACTTTCAAGTTTGCACGAAGTTCGGCCATGGTTGCATAAATTTGTAACACTAACACTACAGTAACAGGCTGACCCATTAAGTAAAAAAAACAAACAAAAAAAACCCAAAAATCAAATTTAATATGTTCACAAAAGGAATGTGCTGTCAGTGTCACTCAGAGTCATACAGTAGAACTAGAAAGTAGAATTATTTTTTTGCAGAGGGCTCAAACAAGGTCATGTTTCCGAGAAATTAAAAAAAAGTCTTTTCTGTTATTTTTTGTCTTGTTTGGTTTTGCTGTTGTTGCTTTGCTAGTTTGTTTACAACATGATTGTAAGATGTGAAACATAGAATACACTTGTTTTAGTGTAATGTAATTTTCTGGAAAACTCGGGAAATTTTAGTCTGAAAGCAAAGAAGCAATACATACTTGTTTGTATACATGTACACATGTATGTATACGTATACATGCATGCATACAGTAACTTGAGTAAGAGGTGTGACTAGTGTGAGTAAAATTACATGTGTTAGTATTGTAGGTAATGGTGTCTCACTGTCTGCCTTGTAAGGTAAGCTAGGAATAGTAGGATTTAATGTTTCAGCCACAAGAAAGTCTGCCTTGTACTGATAATCAGTTAATCAATGCAAAATCGTGAATTAACTTGAGTAAGTAGTGGTTGTTGTCTGGACGTGGAAATGACTTCGTACTCACCATTTTTTTGGTTAATAAAAACTTAATTTGATCAAAATCATTGAAACTTACAACTTACAGCTCTACAATAATTACATTAATCTCCTTTTTTCAGGAGGTATACATGTAGCTGTCATTGTTATTTCCATAAGAGTAACTTGGAGCTTGTATAATAATTATATGACCTTTTTTGTTTTCAGGACAATATGGGTGACACCCCTCTTCACAAAGCCGTGCGAAACGGAAATTTAGAGTGCGTTGCATTACTCATACCCCATGGACCTGCTATCAGGTGATTGTACTTTTTGTTCTCTTATAGTTTTACTAGTTACCAGAAACATGATACCTGATTTTAAACAACTGAAACCTGTGACTAGCTGTGCAGTGCCTTGATCCCATGTGATGTGAACATTTCCTTGACATTACACTGTGAGAGTAAAATTGCTGACTGATTTAATGAGACTGATGGGATTTTCTCTCTCTCTCTCTCTCACACACACACACACACACAATCACGTGTTTCAAGGCCTTACCAAGTATTACCAAGGTGATCAAATTTGTCTGTGAACCTTGGAAAGAAACAAAAACAATTATGTTGGCATTAATTAGTTCTTTACCACAAAAAAACCCCAGCGAACAAATCTTTCGACTTTGAATTGATACTACTAATTAGTATTACTTTGTGCATTTACAGTTTAGAGAACCACAGCGGTCAGACACCCTTAGATGTGGCACGCATCAGTCAGCAAGCTGAGTGTGCTGCCCACCTACAGCGTGCAATGGCATCACAGCAAACAGGTATCGGCCTGCCAATGTCTTCACCTGGTGTCAACCAGCATGTGTCCTCGTCCGCTACCCTAGTGCCAAACTCCAGCCCGGACATCCTTATGAACGGGGAGCCCATCTACATCAATCAGGGTGGTGAGGCCATGGTGGCAACCGGTACCGAACAGGTCATGGAAACAGAGGATGTCATGGAATCTTGTGTCAGCAGCGTGGTTGTACCTGCTCATACAGCAGGAGTCAAGCGCTCTTTGGATGACGGAGATGACAGCAACTTCAAACGGCAGCGGTGCTTTGGTAATTATTGTATTTAGTTTTTTTTCTGTGTGGAACAGTTGTATGGTTAGTTCAAAAGGCAGTTCACATGGGCTATGCTGGTATGTTCAGACTACAGTAAATGTGTCCATTTTACAGGGGTCCGTGGTTCAGCGGTTTCCGCGGTTGTGACATGCGTTTCCGTTGGGGGCAAAAACTGGGATTTATTTTTTTTTAAATTTTTTTCTCAAACATCTAAATTCTCAAACAGCGCTGATCTCCAGTCTGTTTGAGAAACTTGATCAGATTCTCAGACAGCTTCACAAACCCGGACTGGCATTTTCTACCAGGTCGGCGCAGGTGTGAAAAACAGCTGTACCAGCTGAGATCGCATTGTGCTAGGACTGAACATAAAGTCAGACTGCGGTGGCTTCACCACTGTGTAGAGTCAAACAAAGGGTCCGCTTGTTCCATCCTTCAGTGTTGGAAGCGTGGTGTTTCAGGGTTGGTACAAGTCATTTCCTGGCATTCTGTGTGCCTTTGTGCAATGTGACATTTTGATTCTGTGAATGAAGAAATGGGTTGAAGAACTAGCATGTCTTGCCTTATTCGAGTCGGTGCAGTTTTCCAATGTTTTGTGAAATTATGCACTTAAAGTACACCAGATTGCACAGACTTTGATTTTTTTTTTTTTTTATCCAGGGCAGCATGCCTCAGCCCCGCAGAAGGCATAGATTTTTGTACTTCATACTTGACCCTTTGATTTTACAAAATGACCCTCTGGATTTGACAGAGTGTCAAAGTGACCCTCAGTTTTGAAAGCTGTATAGTAAACTTTTTCCATGGTTCGTAGTGAGGAATGTAGTTGTCACCTGGCTTTGTATGGTGCAAGAAATGGGGGGAAAAGTTTATGTGAATATTTGATACGCTGTTGTTATTATTTCTTTCTTTTCTGTAGGAGTTGTGTGTGTTGTATCACTGAGAAGAGATCCACTATAGAAATTGCTGTCAGTTCGATTTGACTTATGCACACACAAGTACCGGATTTTTTTTTTTTTTTAATTGTTTTGTTTTCAGAACCATCAGTGATGGAAAAGATGGGAACATCAACCAACAACAATGTACTGAGCTCCTACAATGCTGTGCTGGCTATGTCTGCAGAGCCTGTGAAGGGAACTAACTTTCAACATCACGCTGAGTCACCAGGTACGCCTGTCACTGTTCAGCTCTTCATCTGATGCCTGGTTTGGACTTTCACTGCTCATCACTGTGATACAGATTCACATGGGCCGATTGCTGATCAGTTGGAGGAGTATGACTTAGATTTGAAAAAAAAAAAAAAAATCTGCTTGAAACAGATCTGTTAACAGTAACACAGTTATCGCGTAATTACCTGTTAAGTACCGTTTGCAAAACCAGAATACCGGAAAAATATGGAGCTGCCGGTCCCAGGGACCGGTGTAATTTGCTGGGACCGGTAAACACTGGCCTCTGATTTGGGGGGGGGGGGGGGGGGATTTCCCAGTTTCAGCGAACGTTAATCACTGTCACAATAGTTTGTGCCCCACTGGCCAGGGTTTTGTTCTTGCGACGGACTCAATGCAATCTTTACCTCTCATACTGATACAGTGTTGCGACACTGTGATTGCGTGAGCGACAGAAATAGTATGATGGATGAGATTCACTGGTGTGCTCTGCAGTGTCCATTCAAATTCTACATCAGTTGCGTTTAACATTGTGTTTAGGTCGATTTGCAGTGTAATTCTTATCACCGGTTGTAATTCTCATGGAACCGGTTCTGACACAGGTTGCTGAGTGACAGTGTGGGGTAGTCGCTGATGGGACCGGTTTTCAAAATTCCTAGCGCGATCACTGTAACAGGTTACCAAAAACTGCTGAGTGGCATTCAGTTTCAGTGCATGCATATATGTAGAAATATCAGTAGACAATTAGCACAGGCAGTGCTGCATGGTTCTGTCACACTTTCTCTAATTCTCAGCTCCTCATTTCGATTTAGAGTCCACACTGCAAATGTTTGTGAGATCAGGCTGAATTATATCCGTACAAACTTTGGGGGGGGGGGGGGGGATGTTTCTATTTCTTCCTCTGAATCATTACCTCAACACACATATGTTAATCAGTGTTTTAAATTTAATAGGGAGTAGTTTTTTAAATTTCATTTTCAGTTGGATGTGCAGAAGTGGTATCCCTGAATGCACAGTGTTTTAAAGTAACTACAAGGCTTTTCCATGGATTAGTTATTCCCTTTTTAGCTACCATATATATTTATGAACTGTTTCATTTTGTTATAAATTGTGCACTTGAACTGAGAGGGAATTAGGATGTGTGTATATATAAGTTCTTCTACATTGTACTACATTGTATTGGTCATTTTGACATTCCATGTTGAGGACCCGTGTTATAGACTGCTAGGCATCATAAAGGATGACTATTGATTTAAAGCAGTTGGGCTTACGGGTGCACCTGTACAGTGAAAAAGTCTGTCTTGATGAAAAGTACAAGAGCCCAGAGCTTTCCATATGCCCACATGGCTGTAGAGACAATGCTGTCCACCTTGCATCTGTTGGCTCAGTACCAGCCTGTGTGAGGCGGTAATTGGCAAGTCAGTGCAGCCAGTCACAGTACACCAACAATCCAACACGTGTGGGATTTTCTGCAGGAGTATTTGAGGGTGTCCAGCTAGGACGTCCTATCTCTCGTCTTTCTATCTGCATCGATGGCAGGGGACCCTCGCTTTGCTTGGCGAAGCTGCCATGCAAAATGCAGTTAATCCATGACATCATTTTGTGGAAAAAGACTATTACATCAATGTCTTTCATCTTGAAATCACCCTTTTTGCCAACAAATGACATCATGGACTTAAACTGGTTAAAGTGTTGTGTCCTCGCACAGCAGAAAGAAATCAGATGGGTTGCCGTGGAGAATCAGAGGGCGTGACTACCGGCCTGTTGGCTACATGTTAATTGTGCATTTGTCTGCATGGCAGAATGCGCAACACCACAGACTAATGAATGATCCTAATATGTTGTAAGATTGGTCTTTTACCTTCACATTGTTTCTGCTGTCCTCTTCAGTTCAGGGCTTAAAAGTTTCCTCCCAAAGAAAAAGTGTTTGCTCCTCTGAAGCAGTAAAAAATCATGCCCAAATTAGTCTATTTCAGTAATTGCAAAACAAAACAATTTGTGGATTTACGGGGGGTGGGGGTGGGGGCATAGCACTCGTGGCTTGGTTGCTTCGTCACTGAATGCTACATGTACAAACTTTTTCTCCGTTTGGATCATGGACCATTTTAAGCCCTGGCACTGGCAGTTACATGACAAGGATTGAAGGAAACTCAGTTCCAACAGTGCAGACGTTGAAGTGTATAAATTATGTAAAATAATGCTTTTTCCAAACTATAATTGTGTGTTATGCAGTGTTGTTAAAAGCTGTCCAACATGTGGGGTCATTTTTGAAAGCTGGCCATTATCAATTTTGCTCAGCAGGTCACAGACACCATGTAGGTGACAGAGACATGCACTCCACAGGCTCAGACAGTGTCAGTGGAAATGGGTGGGGGCAGGCTAGCAGAGGGGCCGGGTCAGGTGGTTATAGATGCATGGCTATGCTCCACTCCCACCTTATATGACCCTCTCCCCCTGCTCCTCCCAGCTTCTTCTGCTTCTCTCGGTTGGTGCTCTTACTCTTGAACTAGGTTTTGTTTTTTGGGTTTTCTTATTTTTTATTTTGGAGTTTGAACTTGTTTGTGTGTTGAAGGGTTATCATGCAGTACAGTGGGTTCTTTAAATATCTTGACTGTTTGAATGTCGTGGGTTTATTGCTGTTGCTTTCAAACTTTGTTTTTGCCTCTTATGTTGCTTCAGAAAATGAGAGAGTCAGAAAAAGTAAAATTTTGAAACTTGAGAAAAATTTCCTTTGCCATGCACACATGCCCATCCTGCACCCCTCACCTGCCAACGCCCAACCCCTTTTTCTTTGGCAAGAAGTTGATTTACATTATGTATTACCTTTTCCCTGCTTTTCTTATGTTTCAGTGCATGTGTCATTGCAACCCTCCCCCATCAGCTACAAACCAGGGCTCCCCCCTGACAGAGTGGACACCCCGTACGTAGGGACTTCCAGTATGCTTGAGCACTGCCACTCACTGCAGGCCCAGTATGGCTATGACTCATCCTTCATCAACTCTGTTGTCACTACAAATCATGGCTCATAGGATGCATGCACTTCAGTCACACACAGCAGAAGACCAGCAGTGAATTACTCATGCCAGTCGAGCTGTGAATGCTGTCACCCTGTGCCAGCATAGTTGTCAAGGGAGATTTCACTTTCTGTTGCACCAGCACTCAGCAGCACAAATATTTCCTGCAATAATAGTGACTGCTGTCATCATGTGTGTTCAAACTCCCACATTTTCTTTAATGAAGGACATTTTCTGGAATCATTTAGTAAAACACAGAAAAAAATACTGTGTTTTGAATTTTGTTGATCAAAGCTGGCGTGCAATAGCATTGGCTTTCCTCTCTTTTTTATCTCAGTGAAACTAAATGCTTTAAAGAAATGAAAATTTAAATTGTGGATTTGTGTTGCCACAGACTTGATGATGGTCACCTGTGATTTCTCAGATGATCTGTTAACTTAAATATAAGTGTTAGTGGTGATAGTACATGTATATATGTACATTATATATACAGTCGAACCTGCCAAGGCGGTCACCTGTATAAGCCATGCCACTGTCTAACCTGGTCACCCCAGAGGATCCCCTGACATGCTAGCTGTTGACATGCCACCCTGGATAACCAGGCCACCTGTCTAAGGCGGTCGGTTTGGCCCCGTCCCTTGAGTGACCGCCTTACACAGGTTTGACTGTATATATGTTCTTGAGTGGCTGTAGTACATGTATGTGTTTGTTTATGATGTTTTTTTGGGTGACTGAAGTTGCAGTAAACCCTAGCATGTATGGTACTCATATACTGAATCTGTATTTGCTGAACACGTAATGATGTGTAGGTAGTGTACAGAAATTTGCCTTTTGGAATTGGATCAGGACTCTGAAATGCCTTTCAAGTCACATACCAGTAATTTTCTCTGACTTCATTGTTTGTGTGGTGCCATTTATTGAAGTCTTGTATTCATTACTGTTTTGAGAACCTGTTTTCTATGTCCACTACGCCCTTGTGCTGTCAAACTGTTGAAAATTTGGCCAGGCATGGAAAGAAAGAAAATGAAGACTAGCAGAATCAGAAAAACTTGAAGAAAGTTCATTGACATACATTCAAGGGTTGGGATGAACTACAGTACATGTATCTGTAAGTTTAACTTTATTGCTTTAGATGTACATGATGTACAGAGGTGGGGTTTTTTGTTTTGTTTCTTAATGTAACTTTGGATCGCAGCTTTTTTAAAATATGCATTTCCTGCAATGCACCTCTTCAGTGAAGAGAGCTGGCTCTTCCTGTGGTTACTTGTGATCTTTTAGTTGTAGTTGCTGGTGTGTGACTGTATACATGCACTGCAAAGTCATCCTTGCTGTCTGCTAAATATACCAGTGATTGCATGCTGGCCATGCGTCATGTGTTTAGGTTGTCAGTTTTAATATTTAGCTCACATTATGCTATTTGGTAACATGTCAGCAGAAGCTAGTTGTTTCTTTTTTAAGCCCTGTAAATTGCTGCTGTGCAGTGAATGGAGGGGAGCTGCAGTTGATACCCGGCATGTTTGTAGTTCTACAAATCCATTAATACTGAGACCAGAAAGCATGGACAGTAAAGTGCATGTATTCATTGTTTATGACATTGAAAAGCAGTCTGGTTGGCATTGAGAGCCATTATTTGTTACATAATTTTTTTTCTGCCTTTTCCTTTTTGGTGTTAATGCAGCTGTTTCAGTCTCAGTCTTTTTAGCTTTTAAAGTGTATCAGCTGTGTTTCTCATGTGCAAATGCACTGTATCACTTGTCTCAAAGATGTTAATAGATTAGATTGAACTATTGTGTCTTATAAAGAGCATAAACTCCCACTTTTGTTGTACAGAAAGATTTGAAGGAAATGCCAAAATTAATACCTAAATTTAATTAAAACACATTACATAATCTTCAGTGATGCATACATATGTCCTGACAAACTGATGCCAGTTGATGGAGATGGGCTGAACCTTCTTAGATTTCCCCATGTTCTTCTCCTGTTGGTCTCCAATGCCTGTACAAGATCAGTGTGTGTTTGAATTTCGTGCCTGTTATGCATACACTGTGAAATCAAATAATAGCTTTGTCTTGGTTTTATGTAAAATTGACAACCAAAAATACAGCGCTTGCTGTATAAAAGTATTTTGACATGCCTCCATCCGCACTCATGAACCCAGCACTGATCTGTGTGACCTGCTTGGTTCCTGGTCAGTGCAGTCTTTCTGTTGTAAAGATCAAGAGATGTTTTGGTGCTGTGTGTTACTGAATGCTTCACACACCCTTGGCCGCCCAAGCTGAGTTGACTTTTTAGTGTATCGGTCATTTCAGATAAGCATCTTTATTGGTTTATTAGAGTTGCATTACTTTTTACTGTTTCAGCTTTGAGAACTTCTTCATGATGACTTTTGGATCTCGCACTTTTATCATTTGACATGGCATTTTAAACAGCTATTTCCTTTTGGTGTGTGTACATATCACATATTTAAGGCTTCCTATGCATCATAAACCACCTTTTTATGTTTGTTTTCCCCTTGTAACATCATGTATTGGTTGTTTCTACTACTTGTAGTTATTGTTTTGACTTTGATATTGTGTATTGAGGGCTCCTGGCCAAAAGGTGCCATCAACGCAGATAGAAAGAAGAGAGATGGCACATTCCGGCAGGGAACCTCGGTATCAACATGACAACTGTTTTATATGCTTCACTCTGCTCCTTGGTCAATGTGTAGACAGTGTACATAATTACAATGAACATACATTGAGTTATTGCCCAACCCACCACACAACATCCCCTCCCCAACATGGTTGATGCATCTGTGCATTATTTGTATACAGAGTAGAAAGATCAAATGCATCTAGAACATTTTTTAAGTTGCAGACTTACTGGTGTTTTGTTTGTGTATTGCTTTGGTGACTATTTTTTCCAAGTCAGTAATGTTTTGTCCAAGCGAAATAAAGTTCTCAAACTTCTGAAAATAAGAATATTGCTATTTGTTTGAATCTGGTTAAAAATGCAATTCGCTCAGTGTCTCAATGCATGGCTTCCTCTGAAAACCTCAGATTTGGCTCTTTCTTGCAACCCACCACAAAAATTGTCTCATTGCAACTTAGCAAAAGACTGTACTGCAAACACAGCACAAAAATAATGTCTTTTTACTGCAACCCAATCTGAAAAAAAAATTGTCTCGCAGCCCACAACAAAACTGGTCTATTTGCATGAGCAAGTTAGCATGTGACCAGCGCAATATCTACGGCAAGTCAACGCAGAAACTTTACACAGCAACCCAGCACAAAAACTTTGTCTCTTCACTTCAAATCAGTACATACTACAATAAAATCAATCGGTGTCCACTGTAACCCAGCACTGCACACTCAGTCTCTATACCACAAATCAACGCAGATGATGTTTACTGCAACCCAACAAATTTTGTCTCTACCTCAAATCAGCACAAATGAGGGGGGGGGGGGGGGGGCTTTGTCTAGTTAGTGCAAATCAGTTCCATAATCAGCACCGCAAACATTTTGTCTCTAGCATAGATTATTTCTTTTTCATGTTGTTTCCATAGTAATGGAAACAGCATCATAGGACGGGCTAAATCTTCAACGTTCATGGTGCAAACTCGGCCAACTCCCGTTCGACCCAAGCTTGTCAGTCATCTCGACCCTAGTCCTGGTGCCCCTCTCCCGCTGTAATCCAGCATGTGACTTCCCCGAACACTCATGGGTTGTCCGAACTAAGACTGTCTTAACTCGGGAACCAAGCCAAGGATAGCTCTTGGCTTGGCGTCCGTACCTCTACAGAACCGGTAGGAACAGGGAAATCAGTTGTGGCGAGTCAAAACGATGTCCTTAGTAAAACAAAAGAACAGTCTAGAATGGTCAAGAATAACGTTTTCGGCAAGCATACTCTGACAGTACTGCGACTAAATCGCAGCAAGGGTTTTTGTTCCAATCGAGAGGCTAGCCGACGATTTTTCCACGCCATGTTTATTGCGTATTGATAACGTGACACATCACGTGGTGTCTAAAAATAGTACCAGCGGTAAACAAAAGTGAAGCAGATGACTCAATCCAAACGTAGACAGACAAAAATTCATGCTCTAACATAAGTCCGCTACAGTGTAAAACTCAAACTGCCAGATCTAGCATCGCCAGCGGCCGAGATCTTACGCGCGGTACATCCTCTGTAGCTATGCTAAAAATCTAGAGGTAAAATCGTCGTTTGAACCGGGGGTGGGGTGGGGTGCCGAGTGGGTGTTTGGGGGTTTAACGTCCTTTTCCACCACATAGGGTGATATCAAACACGAGGCAACGATGAAAAAGCCAGCACAAATATCTGGCCCCAGCCGGGATCGAACTCACGACCCGAGCATTAGAAGTCCAACGCTCTACCATTCGACCACCCCGGCCCCCCTCGCCACGGTTTGAACCGATCGACCCTGTGACATACAAAAAGACAAAGAGGAATGGCCCCATCCCATGAAGTTGTTGGTGTTTTTTTTCCAGTTTCGTGCTATTTTGTTGTTATTGTTGCCGGTGTCTTTGTTGTTGTTGTTGTTTTCAAATCTGTAAGACCTACCGAAGACACTACGGATCCGGCCGAGCCTCTGCACCATGGCGGATCCACTGAGAATCAGTCTTAGCCGGGCGAGAGAGAGAAAACATCAGTTCCGTGAACTAAACCTGGCATTTGGCGTCAGTATCACGCAGGTCAGTCGTCATGGGGGGGGGGGGGGATGGGGGATGACCCCTCCCTCCCTCTCCACCACACCCACAAGGTCCATATCAATAAGAACCAATGCAGTCTAGTAAAAGCGGAAAAACCAATAAATACCTATACAAATAGATGCACGCAATAAACACAGAAAAATACAGTTTGGCATCACAATATCAGTAAAACTAAAAACTATCACTCGTTAAATCACAGGTATTTCATCTTCCTGGAGGGGGGGGGGGGAGGACTACCTAGAGCGCCTTTCATTTACTGCAGAGATGGCACGTGGGATGAATGAGTCTTTATAACGCTGAGTCCGTGCAGTCGGCAGTCACAGTCTGCCACTCCATTCGTTGCGTCGTGTGTCAAACTCGACCCTGAGGGGATGAGTGTCGTCACTCAGTGTGTTGGCTTGTTTGTCAGTCGTCTGTGGAAGGCTGAGTCAAACGTTTCCTGTAGTTTGCCGACAACAGTTCCAGCCCTCTTGGCAATCTTGTGAACCCGCCCCTTCTCCTGGCCAGCAACGTTCCCGACCCAGCACACAGCCCCATACGTCAGTACACCGTGACTGCAAATCGTGGAAGTATAAAACGTTTATAAAATATCAGCACTAACATCAAAAGACTCAGTTTAATTTCCTTAAGCAGTAAAGGCGTGACTGAACTTTCTGTACAAGTGCATTGGTATTCTCCTGCCAGTTTAGCTTGTCAAAAAGGACACCCAGGTACCTGTAGGTACCAGCCCTCTCCACCTCTACACCGTTGATACGCACAGGATCTGGTGTGTCTTTGCTGCGGGTAAGATCTATCAGCATTTCTCTCGTCTTAGAGACATTCGAGTGGAGGAAGTTCTCGCACCATTGTACAAAATATTGAAGTTCAGTTCTATACTGGCTGTTGTCTCTGTTTGTAATTTTACCGACCTGGCTGGTGTCGTCGGCAAATTTGACGACAGGACATGAATCATGGGTCTGCCTGCCATCAGCAGTATACAGGGTGAATAAAAATGGTGAGAGGACTGTGCTCTGAGGGGCTCCGGTGTTAGTATACCGGGTGTCAGAGACAACAAACGAAGATGAGGAAGAAGCAGAGGGAGAAGTGGTAGAAGGTGAAGAAGCAGCACCAGCAGAAGAAGATGAAGCGGGCAGTTTCACGTACTGGGGTCTGTTTGTCATGTAACTAAAAATCCAAGCAACAATAGAGGGTGGTTGGTTCATGTTTTGCAGTTTCTGTACAAGAAGATAAGTGATGTTGAATAGTATGAAAAGCACTACTAAAATCGTAGAAAATCAATCTCATTGTGTTCTCGGACCGAGTTGTCTAGATGACTATAGATCGAGTTTAACCCATACAGGACGGCATCCTCAGTACTACGGTTTCTCTGGTAGGCAAACTGCAAAGGATCAATGTGATCTGAAACGAGTATGGTCAGCCTGTTCAACACAATGCGTTCGTACACTTTCATGATTGCAGACGTCAAAGCCACTGGTCTAAGATCATTCAATGTGAACACAGCTGACTTCTTAGGAACGGGTATGATACAGGATGTTTTCCAACACTGAGGAACATGACTAAGTTTAAAACACCAGTCAAAAATGACAGTAAATATGTAGGCTAACTGATCAGCACAAGTCGTTAACACTCTGGGGGATACACCGTCTGTCTGGACCCGCGCTTTTCTGGGGTTGGTTCTCCGCAACAGGCGCCGCACCTCCTCCTCGTTGGTCTCCAGACAGTGCGCATCATGATCGTCAGCAGTACTAGTGGCAAAAGAGGAACGGATCTGGTCATTGTTGTTGGTTGGCAAGAGCCTGAAAGCAAGAGAGAGAGAGAGAGACGCCAACGCTTGCAACGAGGCGCCGAATTACCGGCCTTCACTTTACATGTGTGTGTGTGTGTGTGTGTGTGTGTGGCATTCATGTAAAACTGTACGGATAAAAGACAGACTGATTGTGTTTTGTCACACACTGGCCACTGCCCTGGATGTGTGCAAAAAACAGACGACACTCTCGCAACTGAAGGCTTCTGTGAGAACACGCAAAGTTAGGGACAAGTACTGACTACTACTAATACACACTGTCTGGCGACAACACCGTGCGTGGATCCCGTGCAAAATTCACTCACCTGGGCCGCCGGGCACGGACCCGGACACACCAAAACCAGAAAGGGGTGTATGTTTCAGCTTATTTGCTATTTTTGTTCAATTACACCTATCCTGACTTGTCAAAACTCAATTAAACCGTGTCACATTATAATTACCTGGATCAATACCTCTGTCACTCTTTTTGACTGTTCTTTGATGCTGACTCAGTTTCATAATTGTCCATTGACCAACCATCCCACCCCTGTGCTCAGTTTTGGAGCGGTCCCCAAGCCGCAGTGATTCTGAGGTTCGAAGTGAACCTTTGAGCGGAAGACTTTTAGCGTGGTGGGTTGTGTTCTGTCTCTGTGTCGACTCGATTTAGTATAGTTATGGTTAATAGTGTAGGTAGTAGTCGTAGTTATATGGGGCCGGCCTCGTTAATTAGGTAGGATTAGGTTGTAATGTATTTGTTTGCTTGTCACTGAAGTTGTACGATTGATTTCAGCAGACCAGGGGCCAGAGGGATCCCAGAGGTGAACCATGCTGCAGGACAACACCCGGAGAGGGACCACACCACCGGACCGGACGATGCCAGGAAACGGGGAGACAGCATTGGATAATACCGGAGAAGATTGGCCATGCAGATGGACATCACCCGGTAAGCCAAAGTGTGCATAAATAGTTTTATCATAATGCGTTCTCTCCCCCCCCCCCCACCCCCCAGTCCTTGTCATGTTTCTACAAGAAGCTTGTTAGTCAGCCAAATGTCTCTTTCTTTAACTTTGAATTTCTGATTAAGGACTCAAATAGGCCATGCAGCCGACTCCCCAGTTGTATGCTGGTGATTTATCTGATGCAAACCTGTGCCTCGAATTCAAATGTGCTTAACACCCCAACCCCTCCTCAGTTGTAAGCAAGCCGTCTGTTTCTGATCCAGTACTCAAAGATGGACGAGGCCACACCACTGGAGTACCCCTGGACATTGGCCACACCGCTGGACTACCCCCGGACATCAGCTGTGCCGCTGGGGAAGACTGGCCACGCCGCTGGAGTATCCCTGGACATTGGCCACGCTGCTGGAGTATCCCTGGATATTGGCCACACAGCTGGAGTATCCCTTGACACTGACCACGCCGCTGGAGTATCCCTGGACACTGTCCATGCCGCTGGAGTATCCCTGGACACTGTCCACGCCGCTGGAGTATCCCTTGACACTGCCCACGCTGCTGGAGTATCCCTTGACACTGCCCACGCTGCTGGAGTATCCCTTGACACTGCCCACGCTGCTGGAGTACCCCTTGACACTGCCCACGCTGCTGGAGTTACCCTTGACACTGCCCACGCTGCTGGAGTATCCCTTGACACTGCCCACGCTGCTGGAGTATCCCTTGACACTGCCCACGCTGCTGGATTACAGCTGGTGCTGCTGGCTGAGTGGGTGAGTTTAATATTTGACATCACTGTATCTCACACACTTGGTGAAATTTGTACTGTGCTATTACACATCCCTTGGAGTATCCCTTGACACTGCCCACGCTGCTGGAGTATCCCTTGACACTGCCCACGCTGCTGGAGTTTCCCTTGACACTGCCCACGCTGCTGGAGTATCCCTTGACACTGCCCACGCTGCTGGAGTATCCCTTGACACTGCCCACGCTGCTGGATTACAGCTGGTGCTGCTGGCTCCGTGGGTGAGTTTGATATTTGACATCACTGTATCTCACACACTTGGTGAAATTTGTACTGTGCTATTACACATCAACCTGTGTGGCATAGGTGAAATGCTGCATTTTGTGTTATTTGCACATGTATAGAAACTGCTTTGTGATGTTTGTATATATATTGCGTTTCAAATAAGTGCCCTGTTTGTTTGATGCACTACAGATCAGCCACCGGATGCCAGCGACAGATCCCACCCCTCCACCTCCCATCCCAATCTCCTACCCCTCCCAATCCCACCCCAATCCCTACCTCCCACCCCACCATCTCTTTCCTCCTCTCTTCTATTTCATGGTAGTTCTTTTACCATTGTAGTTGTTGCCATTTCCCCTTCCCCTCCCCAGTAGGGCTCCTGATGTCATGTCTCACATGGGGTCAGTGGGCAGTGCAGCACCAATATGTCAGTGTTGTGATTTTCATTCTCAAAACTTGTCAAAAATAACGTATCAGTCTTTTGGAAAACAAAATTCTTTTGCATGTATTATTTTTCGATTTTCTTTCAACAGTTTTGGCTTTTTGAAAGGGCTTTTTGGTCATCATTTTTGCGTGTCATATTTTCAAATTGGCAGTTAGGCAAAAACTACTTTACATTTTATGCTGTAATGGCCTTTCACTGTTATTTGGTGCTGCACTCATCTGTTGTGAAGGAAAACTCCTTTTTTTCTTTTAAGCTGAAAGTGAAAGAAAAATTACTCAAAGATAAAAAAAAAAATACAGAAAATGTAATGACCCACAGGTAAATCAGTATTTTGGCTTTGGTAAACGTGTACCATCTAGTAATTTCACCTCTTTGGCTTTTTGTGCAAAAATTTAAAATTTCATTGAAAATATCTTAGGACTTGTACAAATAAGCCAGTCCATTGTGTCTAGTGTCCCATGGTGGTGGTGGTGGTGCATGTTTCACAATGTTATGTCAAAGGCATGCATACACATCAGGATGGGTATACATTTTCAAATTTATGAAGTTCAGTGGGTTGATCAAAATTAGGGAAGGGGGGGTGGGGGGGTCATCTTCATTCAGCAGTCATCCTGTTTCTAAAACAATGGTCACATTAATCAGATCATGGGGTGGGTGTTCGGGGGTT
Organism: Batillaria attramentaria; assembly: GCA_018292915.2. Classification (NCBI taxonomy): domain Eukaryota; kingdom Metazoa; phylum Mollusca; class Gastropoda; family Batillariidae; genus Batillaria; species Batillaria attramentaria. Next base: position 1,579,606 of record JACVVK020000066.1, read on the forward strand.
AAATATTTTCAAAAAGGGCTATAAACATGTAACTTACTAATTCATTCTTCCCCTAACTATGGCCTTTTTATTTATACTCAATGGACTGGCTTATTTGTTTGCAGAATTTTCCTTCACAGCAGATGTGTAAGCAATGTTTCAGTGGTATGCACAGTTTATTCTGACTTCTAAAAGCTTGCATGTTTTGGAAATTCAAGCAGCTCCCAAGATTCTGTCTCTGAGCTGTGTCTCTTTTTTAAAACTTTTTTGAAAAGCTGAATTTCTCTTCAGGCTTTAAAAAAAAATTATTTGATATTCAAAATTCAGTATAATTTAATCCGGTCTTTTTTTCTTGGTTCAAAGTCAGAAAAATGTTTGTAGTGAAAATTTTGTTCAAGATTCCCTTCATCTCTGAAATTAGGTTTTGGTGGTCACCTTCAGTATCATATCAGTAGTGTGCTTCAGACTTACTTGGGCCAAGGAGGGGGGTGGGGAGGGGGTAAACAGCATTATTTATTTATTTATTTAACTTGCAGTTGAAGGATGTGATTTTGGAATCATGGAATTTCTTGAGAATGAGATCAGCTTCATATGGTCATGGATGACTTTCATGGATCTAAAAAATTACAAAAATGCTTTTGGATTTCTTGGTGGTGTGAAAGTTTAACATCTTTTTCCACTGTAAAAATGACAGAGCAATAAAAAATAATAAAAACCCTCCGTAGATGTGCAATTTTCTAGCTGCCAGCTGCGAATCGACCCGCTGACATGAGTATTGAGAGACCGGTGCTGTATAACCTCTCCGTAAAAAAGGCACATACAAAAAAACCCCTATAAATTTGCAGATGTAGGATATGATTTATATTAACACCTGAGTTTAAACTTGTACCCTTTCAGCAAGTGAGTAGGTTACAGGTTGAAACTCTAATTCTGATATAAATCTTCAGTTTTGTCGGTTTACCTGTGCATCCTTCATCAGAAGGTTTAGTACTAGGACCTTAGGGAGGCACCATGTTACTGAAAGTGACCTTTATTTCAGAATAAACTGTGCACTTATCTTATTGTAAGTTTAAAGATGCAGCTTTTTTGTTTTTTTGTTTTGTTTTTGTTTTACATATTTCCCAATTATTACATGTTCTTTGTTTGTTTAAGAGGGGGGTAGGGTGCGTGGGCTAGCCCCCAGTGGGGCAGCACACGCACGCACACCGGGGTGTACCAGGGTGCGCCATCCCATGGTAGCTCCCAGCACTCCACCTCGCTGCAGGAGGGTAGGCGGTTCACTGGTCAGTCTCCCTGTCCGACCCCCGGCAGACCCCCCGGGATCCTCTGCCCCCCAGCACCACACCTGGGCGGTTCTGGTAGGTCCATTCTTCCTCTTGTCTTGTAGCCGTGGAGGCATGTCCCATTAGTGGAAGGTTTCAGTGCTGTGGTTGTGCTGTCTGGCTTGGCGGTGACAGATTCCCTTTTCTCCCAGAAAGGGGCTTTTGGGCTGCACTTCTTTTCAGGCTCTAGCATTTCTTTCTGAAGGTATGTGTGTGTGTGACGCTGTCTGGTTGTGTATCAGACAGCCAGAATGCACATGAGGGGTGCTTTCATCACCAGCATCATTACTTTTACACTGGGAAAACTTTTTTTCGCTTGGGAGACTCTCAGGGGCTATAACACTTGCTCAGCCCCCAAGAGTAAAGAGGGGGACATGTCATTTTTTTTATTTGGGGAGGGGGTGTTTTTATGCGTGTGTGTGTGTATGCTTGTGTGAATGTGTGTGATAAGACGCCATTTGCACCAAAAAAAAGGAGAGAAAAAAAAGGGGGTGTGTGCACAGCACTACAGAATGTCTCAACAACAACAACAAAAAAAACTTTAAAAAATAAAAAATTTAAAAAGCAAATGGTCTGTCTTATTTGTCTTCTCTGTGTGTGCATGTGTTTTGTTCAGTTGGGTGGGTGGGGGGGGGGGGGAGGGGGGTCCAAAGGAATTGAACATTTATTTGGGGGGAGGGAGGGGATCGATCAATTTATTTTTTGTGTGAAGTGTAAACATTTAAAGCAGCTATGAGCAAACATCATTCAGTTCTTAATATCCAAGATATGCTGCCAGTAAGTCATTTTTTTATGAGACTGATTAAAAAAATGTACAATGTACTAGTTTTTTTTATGGCCATGACAGACATGTAGAGGTGGCATAAGGCATTCTTAGAGGTGGTAAAGAGTAGAGGTGATATAGGGTAGTTCTAGAAGTGGCATAAATCAGTTTTCTCTCTTTCTTTATCTGTCCTGTATGTATGTCAAACATCCATTGAAGATGGATTACACTCTATCTGTTGTTGCCCTACAGCTTTCTGTTCTATCAACATGTCCTGCAGTGGGCAGTTGTCGCCAGCAGAACATTAGGCCAGTTAAACTCCTATTTTCCACTTGGGTGTCCACAGTCTAAGAAGATTTTTAGAACAATCTGCAGCATTTCTGTTCCCAGCAATGGCAAGTTCAGTTTCACTTGTTTTCCTGAGACGTTGCTTGTTTAATTCTGTATGATATGCATGGGTTTTTTTTTTGTCACTTTACTGCTGTGTACAGAATACATACAATTCCATCATTTCTGTGATCCATACATGTTGGCTCTCACCTGTGAAATTTGATGTCAGTTGTTTCGCCTTGTGCTGTCAGGCTGTCATCATCATCTGTAGGTCATTATGCCCACCCCAACCCCTGGAAAAAAAAACAAAACCAACCTTCCCTTTAATCAACATGCCCTGCAATGGTCATCTGTTGCCAGCAGGACATCAGGCCAGTTAGACTCCTGTTTTCCATGTGGATGTTATCCACGGTCTAAGATTTGCAGAACATTAGAAATGTGAACAGTCTGGACTGTTTCTGTTGCCATCTGGGATTAGTTCAGTTTCACTTGTCTTCCTGAGGTAAAAAAGGAAACCTGACAACTCCGTCCCCTTCCACTCCCTGCCACCCCCCCCCCCCCACCCCACCCCACCACCCTTCAACAGACTTACACATATATACACATACCAGTACACACACACACACACAGATCGACATTATCAACAAAAACCAGTGTCCAACCTTCCCATCTTGAAAATTAAGAACTTTTGAAATTTAAAGAAAAACAACTTTTTTCCAGAACCTGTTTTTCAGTTTCATCATGCCTGACCTCAGAATGGACGTTTATTGGTAGGCGTTTACAATTTACAGAAAACCTTCAAACTGTGTGCAATGTTACAATGCTGGCATTTAAAAAATGGGCATACAGAGAGCAAAGAAAAAACAAAAAGGCATACAGAAATTGTTCTGGCTTCTGCGATCTCCGTGGATTCTACTCATGACCAGGGAGGAATGCTACTGGAGGACCATCGCATGGAGTTCAGGTGCAATTAAAAAAAGGATCCCCCCCAAAACTGTTGCCTAAAATTTCAGCCTGTGACCATATCTATGGGTTCTGTGACCTCTGTGGGTTCCACTCATAACCGGGGAGGAATACTACTGGAGGACCATCACAGAGAACTCAGGTTGAAAAAGAAAAAAGAAAAAAAAAGGGGGGGAAAAGCGCTCAAAACTGTTGCCTAAAGTTTAGCCTGTGACCATGTCAGTGGGTTCTGCGACCTCCGTGGGTTCCACTCATAACCGGGGAGGAATACTGCTGGAGGACCATCGCAGAGAACTCGGGTTGAAAAAGAAAAAAAAAAAAGAAAAAAAGAGGAAAAAAAGCGCTCAAAACTGTTGCCTAAAGTTTAGCCTGTGACCATGTCTGTGGGTTCTGCGACCTCCGTGGGTTCCACTCATAACCGGGGAGGAATACTACTGGAGGACCATTGCAGAGAGCTCAGGTTGGAACAAAACAAACAAACAACAACAACAACAAAACCACTCAAAAGTGTTGGTTTCAGCATGTGACTATCTGACCATCATATGCCCAGAAAGGGTTGCCACACAAGGAAAAAAATTAACAAAACGCACTGCAAGTTTTGACATTAAGGGTTTGTAGGACAAGTGTGTGGTGATGGTGGGAGGGGGGGATTAACTATGCGCACTGTAAGTTTTGATAAAGAATAGGAGTTAGTAGGACATTCAGGATATTCGACGAGGAAGTTTGCACACACACACACACACACACACACACACACACACACACACACACACACACACACACACACACACACACTATCTTGTCATTCTGAACTTCGTAGCAGCTGCAAAACAGTTATTGTTGCTTCAAAATCTTAAATGTTGCAGCTTAAAATCTTAAATATTCACCCATGTTGTTCAGAAACTCCTGGACGCACATTTAAGTCCAGTAAAACATCTATTAGAATCACGCATCCAGACTGTGAGGCAGAATTGTAGTGACCCTGACCTGTAGTACAACATTTGGATCAACTGTTGGGCCTGTTCCTTCATGCTTCCTTCAAGGACAAGGGATCTTAATTTTCTTCAGTCACTGCTACAGTATAATTTTCAGCGTTTGGCTTCACCAGCCAGCTTTCTCAATGATGCATGCTGTGTGATAGTCGGTTGTTGCTGTACAGCATTGCATGGTTTGTAAACGGTCCTTTCAAGTCCTGCTGAGTCTTTGCACCACCGGCTCCACTCCCACAATTTGGTCTCCACACAAAACACATACCATACAAGTTGCTTGGAAGTTTGAGGTGCCACATGCTGGAGATATGTAGTTCACAGTTAGCACTTTTGAGGATGAACATGCATGATACATTCCCATCAGTTGTTCCATGGTATGTCATTTATTAGCCACCCAGTTTTTTGTGATTGATGTTTAATTATTTAGGAGCTACCTCTTTTTTCCTGTAAGTCAACACATAATCATTTAGGAGCCACCTTTAAAACAATGTATATAGATAAGTGTCTCCCTCAGCAAGTGGGTGTGAGGGCGGGCTCCCAAAGCCTACAAAAGATTCCCAGGAACGTTTAAGTGCAGTAAAAGTATATGATGCTGGTCTTGAACTCACTGTCTCATGCACACTCTGGTGCATGCTTATGAAGTCAGCGCTGAAGTTTACTGCATATATGCACTCAGCATGACTGTGTCATATACTGTTAGAGGTTGATGATACGAGAAAGGTAAGGCATCCTATCCGGCGGGGATGGTTACCTTTCATTCATCAACCCTTGACAGATGTGGTACAGTTTTAGTGCTGAGTGGAATGTGCAGCAAACTCCAGCAATGGCTTTATGAGTTGTCTGGTAGTACAATTAGGCCGTCAGGCACACACCTACTGGATGAAAGAAATGTTGGAACCCTGGAAAGGGGTGCACAACCCAAAAGTCCGCTTTCTGGGGGTTGAGGGACTCTGTTGCCGTCAAGTCAGTGCGGCACAACTGCAGTACTGATTCCTTCCACTGGTGGGGCATGGTTCCACTGGTTGCGAGGCAATGAGGAAGGTGGGCCACCAGGATCGACCCAGAGTGTGGATGCTGGGCAAGGCAGAGGAGCGGGAAAGGAAGGGAGAGGGGGCTGACCGGGGGTGGCAGGGAGATCTGGCCAGTGGCGGCCTCCCTCGTGCAGTGAGGTGTTGTGCTGGGAGAGACCATGGGACGGCGCGCCCTGGTGCATCCCGGTGTGCGCGCGTGTGCTGCCCTACTGGGGGAGAGCCCACGCCCCAATCCCCCTCCGGTGTGCTGGTAATTATCATTGGTCAATAGAGTATGACAAGATTACAGTTTTTATAGGGAGTTTTTCAGCAGTTTCTGACTGTTGAAAAACTTAGCACACTTTGTTTCTGTTTTTCTAACAGTTGTTTTATTGCTGCAGGGTTTCTGAGGAAAAGTGAATCTTTTCAGCAGAAATACTGCAACTTTTTTTGTGAGGAAAAAAACATGCCAGTGTGACAAGGAACTGTTTTGAACAAGGCTCTGTTAAATCTAAGTTTATATTGATACATACTCAGTGAACTGATTTTTATTTGTATTTCATTTTTCAAAGGTTTGTTACAGAATTTGTATTTCAACATACGCATTTCACATTCAAAAATTATATTTCAAAATTTCTGTTCCAAAATTTGTATATCAAATTTGTTTTACGAATTTGTATTTCAAATTTGTTTTTCGAACTTGTGTTTCAGAACTCATAATTATTTCCAAATTTTAATTCTAAAATGATTTCCTTGTCATTTAGGCTGTTTTTTTGTTGTTTCCATTACTATTGGACGGGCTAAATTTTCCACGTTCATGGGCAAGCATCTGTGGTACAAACGCACGTCACTGTCGATCTCCCGCAGAGACGATTTTGCAAGTGTAACTCTGACAATGACGTAACAAAACGTGCGTCATCGATGCTGACATGAACGCGCTTCTCCTCCTCAGTGAGTGCCGTCTGTGCGTATGTGTGTGCGTGCGTGCGTGCGTGCTTGCGTGCGACTGTGTGTGTGTGAATTGTGTCCAGGCCCGTTTCTTGGAAAATACTCAACCGAATGGCTTCAAATTTGGGGTATCCAAATATATCAAAATGTTACATTAGACGATTCAAGCGTGCGACGACTGCTTAAGTGATTTGGGAGTTATCGCCCTTTTGAGACAAGTTGGTTGTCTTTCGTGTACAGGCGTAATATTTATTTAAATCACTCAATTTTTTGGCAGTAGATAGCTTGAATACGGACTCTGAACAGAGTCACTACTAGAAAATAGTCGCTCTTATAGTTTTCATGTAAACCGAGCCTGAGTTGACATTGCATGTGAACCCAGTTCAGATGCCTATTTCTCCGAAAATACTGAACCGATCGATTTCAAATTTGGGGTTTCTAAATGAATCAAGATTGTTGAATAGAAGGCCCGCAAAAGGCAGTATCAGCGTCATTTTTCCGACGTCATGTTTGATTGACGTGATACTGGCATTTCTTGGGGATGTGTCGCCACTTTTTGGACGTTCTCTATGTGTAGACGGGGAAAGCGGGAGTTTCATTGATGTAGTGTGCTTTGTTTTTCCCACTGACTCTCACTCAATAGCATAGTAGAGTGAGAGAACACCACATAGGTCTCAATGGAGCACAAACGCGGCTCGCGCGAGTCTGTGTGTGTGTGTGCGTGTGCGCGTGCGTGCGTGCGTGTGAGTGTGTGCGCGCGTGCGTGTGTATGTCTGACATAACACATAGTTAGAAAACGTTCGCCGCGCAGACTTGTCTGTTAAACATATTGGGTCGGTATTAATTCGATCTTTACACTGCGCACGCAGCAGCAACACTTCAATTTTCATGGGCCTGCTTTCATTGCAAGAACTGTATCAAAGTTATTACGCCAAATGTATTATGCGTCATCCCAGTGAGCAAAAACGTCATAGATTTCAAAGAATACAACTTGACGTCTCTCTTCCAAAAACAAGATTGGTGTGACAGCCCGGTCAGTTGTTTCCATTCAGAGAGAGAGAGAGTGTGTGTGTGTGTGTGTGTGTGTGTGTGTGTGTGTGTGTGTGTGTGGATACATGGCATTACAAAAGAACGACCGTGACGATAGCAGGTGATCAAATGGAAACAACATATTGGGCTGGTGGCCATCTTGTTGTTAAGTTGTTTCTCTATAGAGAAACAACTTTATGAGACGGGGCAGATTTTGCTACGCGCGTTTACAAAACAAGACTGTGACGTTTCTCTACACAATACATACTTTCACGCACATAGTGACGTAACGAAACCTGCGTCATAGACACTTGACGTGCACACTATGCTGCTGCGTTCTTTTTGGCGGGAGTTGTGAGACGTGTGTCTGTGTGTGTATGTGTGTGTGTGTGTGGACGGATGTAATGATGGCTATCTCCTTAACCACCTCGATGGAGGCCTTTTTTACTTTGAGATAAAATGGGAAATCACCTTCTCCAGAGCTACCTTTCACGATTTTTAGCCTGCCGCATTTTCAGAAGAGTTATCGCCGATTTTAAAAAATCGGTCATGTTACGAATTTTTTCGAAAAAGTTGTTCAAATTCCTTCATTTTCTAGACTTTGGAAGTTCACCCAATCACACTGCCTGTATTCGTTCTACAGCTCTGTAGCTCTGACTGGTTTTGTGTAAAAAAAATATTTCCGAGGTAGGGGTGGTTTGCACATAAGATCAAATATCTATGAAAAGACTACTGCAAATTACTTACCATCCCGGCGTTTTTGTCTAGTGTGACAACTGCACATATGACAGGAACTACTGCACCATTATAGCTTTAGCATTTAGAATAACTGAACTTTTAGATAAACATAACTTTTTCAAGTTTCTGCGAGAAGCACCGGTCAAAAGAGTTCCAAATTTTCGATTTCATAAGTACAATCCAAGGTATTCTAGTCCATGTTTCACCAGTCCTCTAGATCTTCCAGATTTTATGTAAAAATTTATTCAGCCAGGGAAGTCACAAAAGCAACAGGGAGTGACGTGGGGGGGGGGGGAGGGAGGGGGGAGCGTTGGGGCCTGAATCCCCTAGTACACTGTTCGACACACTGTCTGGCGACAACACCGTGCATGAATTCACGTGCGAAGCTCACGCACTTGTCTGCCGGGGATTGTGACGTCACAAGACGTCAAAACCAGAAAGGGGTGTATTTCTTTATCATTTTCGTCCACTGCACTTACACCTATCCTGCCCAGTTATAATTACCTCGATCAGTAGATGAAATCTTTAACTGTATTGCCGGCCGGGACTGTTGCGATCGCTGGACTAGTGTCGCATGATGGTGTCTACACTGACCGTCAGCGACGGGGCGGCTGTATCGGGTATTTATTTAGTGTTTCCAAATTCCAATGATTGAATACGAATATTCCTGATGTCCCTGAGTGTGGTCTGGCCTCCATTGTCAGTGGCGAGACCGTAACTGAGGGGCCCGAAATCATGGCCGCGACGTTTAGATTCACAGTCGTACTCTTTTTAACCGACTGCAGCCGGCCGGGCCCAGCACCAAACTTTTGTCTGGAATGTGGCCCTGGCACGCAGTCTCAAACCACATGGTCTTCATACCGGCATCGCACCATCACTGTGTGTGTGTGTCTATTGGCCATAGATCAATTTGACCAGTTAGTCTTTTGCTTTTCACCGCCACCTTCACAAAGTTTTTGCCTCTTTTTTAACCACAAACAACACAAAACATTGTCGTTAACTGCAACCCAGCACAAAAATTGTCTATATACCGCAAATCAACACTTTTCTTTTCTTTTTACTGTGACCCAGCACAGTGTCTCTTCACCCACTATAAAATTTGTTAGTTGATTTGCCAGAACCTGCAACACATCTTGAGATCTGTTTCACGAAATGAAATTAAACAAACGGGACTTGTAAAATGCAGTTTATTTGAAAATGGTCAATTTGCCTCCAGCAACAGATACATATTATTGTTTCATGGATCGTATACATCAAAATTGTGGTCCATTTATAGTGATACATTTCTCTCTCTCTCTCGCGCGCGCACACGCGCACACACACACACACACACACACACACAGATCTACTGGCAGTAACAGTGTCGCAATATAAACCGGACCCTACAGGGATAGCAATTATAAGCATATTTTAGTATACATGTATGCGTATAACCAACTAAACACACAACATGTGAATGGAATGATGAACGAATAAATATATGTATACACGTAATATCTGTTGAAATGTGAACATCAGTACATTTCTGATATAACTGCACCTATTAAAACATGGTTTGTGATCTCTAGAGCATCTGTCACCTGGCTGTTGTCACAATTGTAAATAAAGTTTTCCTTTCCCGCATTGGAACTAAAATGACTAGTTTTTGGCTCACTTGTGTAACAAAGTGAGTCTATGTAATAACCCTCCGTCGTCTGTCTGTGTGTGTGTCTGTGTGTCTGTGTGTCCGCAGTAAACCTTAACATTGGCCTTTTCTCAGAATCTACAAACAGCAGAGACACCAAAATTAATCTGCTAGTAGACAGCCATAAGACCTTTCAAAATATACCATAATTATTTACCTTGACCCAAGGTCAAGGTCACTAAAGCTGTCTGTTTGGAAAGTTTACATTGGCATTTTCTCAGAATCTAGAAAAGCCAGATACATCAAACTTTGCATGATGATGGACATTGACAATACCTTTACCGGCCTGTCTATATTTAGTGACTTTGAGTCAAGGTCAAGGCCATGCAAGTTGTTTTGCGGAAAGCCTGATGAAACCTTAACATTGGCATTTTCTCAGAAACAATGAACAGCAGATGCACCAAACGTGACACGCTGGTAGTCAGCCGTAAAACCTTTCAATAAATACCATAGTGATTGACCTTGACCCAAGGTCAAGGTCACTAAAGCTGTCTGTTCGGAAAGTTTACATTGGCATTTTCTCAGAGTCTAAAAAAGCCAGAGACATCAAACTCTGCATGGTGATGGACATTGACAACACCTTTACTGACATACCTGTACTTAGTGACTTTTAGTCAAGGTCAAGGCCATGCAAGCTGTTTTGCGGAAAACCTTCCGAAACCTTAACATTGGCATTTTCTCAGAAACAATGAATATCAGAGACACCAAACTCGGCACGCTGATAGACAACTATAAGACCTTTCAAAACATACCATAACGATTGACCTTGACGCAAGGTCAAGGTCACTAAAGCTGTATGTTAGGAAATTTTACATTGGCAATTTTTAAGAATGTAGAAAAGCCAGAGACATCAAACTTTGCAAGATGATAGACATTGACAACACCTTCACTGACATACCTGTATTCAGTGACTTTGAATCAAGGTCAAGGCCACACAAGCAGTTTTGCGGAAAACCTTCGAAAACCTTAACATTTGCAGTCTCTCAGAAACAATAAACAGCAGTAGCACCAAACCTGGCTTGCTGATAAACAGTAGTAAGATCTTTCAAGAAATATCATTTTGAATAACCTTGACTAAAGGTCAAGGTCATCAATAGCTGTCACATTGGAAATTAAAATTGCCGTTTTCTCAGAATGTAGGGGAACCAGAGGCATCAAACTTTGCATGATGATAGACATTGAGAAAACCTGTACTGGCATACATGTATTCAATTTCCTTGAGTCAAGGTCAAGGCCATTCAACATGTTTTGTGGAGACTTTAACGTTAGCATTTTCTTGGAAACAACAAACAGCAGATGCACCAAACAAGGCACAGTGATAGACAGCAATGAGACCTATGCAGACATAGCCTTTTGAATGACCTTGGCTCAAGGTCAAGGTCATTACAGCTGTCTGTTGTGAAATTTTACATTACCACTTGTACAGAAACTACAAAAACTAGAGCTGTCAAACTTGGCATAATGATGATTACTGATAAGCTCTTCACTTACAGATCTCATTTGAATGACCCTAACCTTAGGTCAAGGTCATAGAAGCTGTCCTGGGAAAACTGTTATTTTGCCATTTGCCGTTTTCTTAGGAACTATGAACACAAGAGACACCCTACTTCAGGATAGCTAGTGGTAGGAGCTTTACAAACATACTCTTTTGAATGACCTTGACCCATCTCACAAGTGAGCCAAGGAAGCTTTGCTCCTCTAGTTTTCTAAACAGAAGCACCATGCAAAAAAACATTTGCGAGGAAAACGGGATGTTCCAAGACATATATATGTCTTAAACGGTTATACCTAATGCTGTAAATGTGGCAGCGATGTGCTCTGGTCGGATCTTTCTATGCTAATGAAAGTGGACATGTCAATTAAGCTGAATATGGCCAAGTTTTGGATACCGTAGGGTGCGTCATCAGGGCTCACAATTGTCTCCTCTGATCTCACAGACTAGCCTTGCAGTTCAGACTACTGATCTGTGTTCGTTTCGAACAGAGATTGGCTGATCTCTAACTGCTTCATAGCCCTGCTCACACTGAAAAGATGAAGGGGTCACTCGCATACATACTCGCATTAGCGATTCTTCGCTCCACTTCGGCCGTTACATGTGTCCCCAACACTATAAGGTCTTTTAAAACTAATGCTATCATTTTTCATTCTCACGGGTCGTTCTACGCTGTTTTCGTGGTATCTATCATCACACCATTTAGACACCTGGCCATTGACAGCCGGCGTCTGTAATGCTGGCACTGAGCCAACAGAAGGGTACTCGATGACGCGGTGACCACACTGAGCGCTCCAGTAGTGTAACAACAGTCGTAGAATTTGAATGTTCGACCGCTACCACAAAATGTAAACAACGTTGTATCGCATTAAGAGCTGAACTAATCATCAAGATAGAGTATGTCAAGCATACAGGCGCACTCACGAGCGAAACGAACGAAAACGTAAGTTGGCTCAGCAAAGATGGCATTAGCCCGTTTAACGCACGCCAGCTGGAGCCGCGGGGAGTCAAACTGAGCGTAGGGTTAATACTGGTGCTAGACGATCAGGGCAGTGTTGGTTACGTGATGAGGTAGGCATTATTAAGCTGCGTTTTCATGGTCAGACTAACTTGCCAAATGGCCGTCTGCCACAGAGCCACCATGGTGTTCTCGTCATAAGCCCCGGACGCTAGCAGACTACAGTTGAGGCTTCTATAGCATTTCAGTCCTGACTTCGCATGCAGGGTCATGTTGTGCTTGATGTCCACGTGATGCACGTTCCCGACACGTGCCGGCAACATGCCGTACAGATACACGTCATCCACCCAGAAGAAAGGCGTGGCGAACGCTGCCCTGTACATGGGTCTGATGATGTCCGGAGTGATTAGAACCATGTACCCGTTACAATATTCGAACGGATAATTCTTGTAGCCCCGGAACTGCCACTCCTCCACGTGCCACTTCTTCTTCTCGCCCCGCTGGATTGGGCTGGTGTTCCGAGGGCGCACGTGACACACGATGGTTCGCGTTGCGCGGCTGTAGATCGGGAAGTAGCGTTCATAGAGAATGAAGGGGTTGACGAACACGTCATCATCTACCTTCACGATGAGCTGAGCATGCTGGCAGTACTGCTGTATCCATCGGTAAGCCAGAACACCCTGCAGCATCCACCAAACAAGAGATCTTGTAAGATCACCATCAAAACTCAAGATGCGCGTGTATATTCGAGGAATAAAGTAATCTACCATCATTTAATTCAAAATATCTCGAGATCTATGATAGTTTAGAAAACACCTTTCGAAGCATGAATGAAGTGCATTCCATTCTAAATGTGATGCGAAAAAAAAACCTGAATATTTCAAGTTTCTTGGTTTATTCACAGTTTGACTGCAAAGACGCATGGTGTGGTTTTGGAGTTTGCAAGCTGAGCGGCGTGTGCGCGGTAGTACTGGCACATCACGGTCATATTTGAATTGCAAAAAGACGGTGGAAGTTTTAAATTAATTCAAATTCGATACAAAATAGTGGCAATCACTTTTCATTGTTCATGATTACAGTCACTTTGCACTGAGAGGAAAATTTCATTCAAAGTCGACACAACTCTGAATCACATTCGAGTTTCCATCTGGTGTGTTCGCCAGGAGTGGCGATGCAGGCGGAAATCATTCTGCGCATTCCACGAACCAGATTGGATGGAATGCCTGTGGGATGGCATTCCCGATGTTGACGAGGGCCTGCTGGAGCTGCTGACGATTCTGTGGTGGGTTTGCCAGATCCCTCAGTCTTCTTTTCATTTCATCCCAATTGGTCGATTGTTTGACTGGTGTGAGGGTGGGGAGTCAGCAGACCATGGCAGAACTGGAATATTGTTCTGGTTGAGATAAACAGTCACAGTTCGAGCCACATGTGGACGGGCATTGTCATGCTGGAAAGTGGTGTTGGGGTGACGCTGTATGTAAGGCACCACATGCTGATGACAATGTTGTCCCGGTAGCCCACAGCGTTCAGGCTGTCGTTGATGAAGACAAGATCAGTGTGGCCAGTGGCACCATCACTGAGCTTTGAGGGAAGTGTTCCCGCTCTGAGCGATGCATGCATCAGCAAGGCAGTAACAATATTCCAGTTCTACCATGGCTTGCTATCTCACCAGACCTCAGCCGAAAATAACGTGTTTAAATGACAAGAAGACTGGCGGGCCTGGGACAGAATCGTCAGCAACTTCAGCACGCCCTCTTCAGCATCTGTCATCCCACGGGTATTCCGTGCCAACTTGGGGGGTTTGCTCGGATGGGGGGGGGGGGGGGGGTAGAGTAACACAAAGGGGGTTTTGCTCGGAGGTAGAGTAACACAAGGGGGCTTTGCTCGGAGGTAGAGCAACACAAGGGGGCTTTGCTCGGAGGTAGAGTAACACAAGGGGGCTTTTCTCGGAGGTAGAGTAACACAAGGGGGCTTTGCTCGGAGGTAGAGTAACACAAGGGGGCTTTGCTCGGAGGTAGAGTAACACAAGGGGGCTTTGCTCGGAGGTAGAGTAACACAAGGGGGTTTTGCTCGGAGGTAGAGTAACACAAGGGGACTTTGCTCGGGAGTAGAGTAACACAAGAGAGCTTTGCCCGGGTTAAAGTAATACTACCTGGGTTTTGCCCGAAGTTAGAATACAAGTAGGAAAGGTTGCTCATCAAATGAAATACAGTGGGGGAGGAATTGCCCGCGAGTACACGAAAATGGGAGGGGGGGGGGGGGGCCTTTGCCATTTTTAATCACTCCCCCCCCCCCACCCCCCGAGTGGTGCTTTGAAAGAAATGCCAATGCAAAGTGACTGTAAGTGTAACGTAGTCGTGAACGTTAGCTTCTTTTCCTAGAAAGTGCAAAATTCAAATGTGAGTAAACCAAGTAGCCGAGAATATTCAGACTTTTGAGATTATGCTAAATGGAATGCATTTTATTTCTGCTTCTGAAAGTAGTTTCCTAACCATTGCCGATTTTGAGATATTTTGAATTAAATGATGGTAGATTACTTTACTCCGTGAGTATTAGTACAAGTATCGCAGGATGAATAAAGTTCCTACCACCAAAGAGAAGCTTTATTTTATTTTATTTTATGAATTTATTTTACATATACACTGATACAGAGCGAAGGGGGGGGGGGGGTCGGGGAAGATCACCTTGTGTGTGAGATTGTGGTAGGTGTCGTGGAAGCTCCCCTGTACGATGTCACCGTAGACGATCTGTTCGTTCTCGATCATAATTTGAGTGTCATTCTTCACTGTCAGTCCCAGCACAAACACCACGCGAAGGTTCCGCGAGGTCAGCACGTGCCTGCGAGGTAAATTCGGCTGTGAGGTGTGTGTCATCAATCATTCGACGAACAACTATAAAGGGTGGATGATGATGATTAGCCATTGGTAGGGCGCTACACAAACTTTCATGCATTGTAAGCATGCTCACAACCGCGGGGGGGGGGGGGGGGGGGGGGCCGGGGTGGTCGAATGGTAGAGCGTTGGACTTCTAATGCTCGGGTCGTGAGTTCGATCCCGGCTGGGGCCAAATACTTGTGCTGGCTTTTTCATCGTTGCCCCGTCTTTGATATCACCCTATGTGGTGGAAAAGGACGTTAAACCCCCAAACACCCACCCACCCTCACAACCGCGGCACCTTTAGATCTGGGGAAATGAAAAAAAAAAAAAGAACCACACAAAAAGAAAATGCGGAACTGTGAAAATGTAGGCCTATTTAAAAAAACACAAAAAAACAACAAACAAACGAACAAACAAAAAACCGTTTACGTTACAGAAAACGTAACTACAGTGTAAAACATCATTCCAAAAAACAAAAAAAACAAACAAACAAAAAAGTTACATTGTCTTCCAGGCAGGCAGGCAAGCAACCCTGTTCCGGGACCGTCGCGTCTCTATGCCTCTGCGACGACGTCCAAATCGGGCTAACCGTCCAAATCGGACTAACCGAGACGAGACGAGCTAAGTGATACCTAAGCAGGAAAAAACAAAAAATACTCGGAGACAAGGAAAGTGGACACTTGCGAACAACTTTGAGGTCCCCGTGTTATTTCACAGTGTGCACAGAAGCGACGAAAACTGTCGCATTCGCCAGCACAGTACATTTTCAGCCTGTTTCGAGATTATTGCCTGCATGAGTTATCTCCCTTGCCGCAGCGAGCACGCATTTTTCGTGGCAGAGCACAAAGCTCCCACGGAAAATGCATGCTCGCTGCGGGTCTGTGTATACAGGGCGGGAGGGGGTGGGGGACAACTCATGCAATAATCTCGAAACAAGCTGAAAATGTACTGTGCTGGTGAATGCGACAGTTTTCATCGCTTCTGTGCACACTGTGAAATAACACTGGGACCTCAAAGTTGTTCGCAGCTGTCCACTTTCCTTGTCACCGAGTATTTTTTTTATTTTTTTTTTTCCTTCTTAGGTATCACTTAGCTCGGCTCGGTCTCGGTTAGCCCGATTTGAACGTCGTCGAAGGGGCCTCAGTCGAGAAGCGACGAGCAGGAACAGGGTTGGCAGGCAAGTTCCCACCTGTTGGCCCAGGTTTCCCTGATCAGACGGCGACGCTGGAAGTTGCCGGTAGCCGTGTGCACTACAACAAGTACGTGCAGTGGGTCCACGTCACGACACACATCCGGGCTGTTGATGACGTAGGGGGCCTCTACGGTCACCGGGTAGTAGGTTCTGGACATTTGACCTTCCGCCCCAACGGAAGTCGCGTTTTTCTGGATTAGCGTCAGGTTTTGACTGAATGGAAACAACATGAGATAATTAATCGACACTTAACACTTGCTGCCATGCAGTAAACCAACGGTTGGGCATCTTATTATGATTTGGTAAAACTGAAATGGACAAAATGTTAACATTCTCTGTTTCGAAGATCCTGCAGCATGATTTCAGGAATGGTGCTCTTCAGTGCGCGGTGCCTTTCTTTTTTGTGTCAAGGTAGATAGGATGCATATGTCAGTATTTGTGCTGAAGAGCGCGGCAATCCAGTGAAAATGTGTGTGTGTGTGTGTGTGTGTGTGTGTGTGTGTGTGTGTGTGTGTGTGTGTTGGGAGGGGAAGGACCAGACACCATACCGTAGCATCTCCTGGTGACTCATGAGTCGTTGTATGACGTCAGCGGCGGCTGGAATGTTGATGGTGAGCTCTACACTGCCGTCGGGGTTGCGGACGGCACGTTTGTACACGGCCGGCACCTCCACACCCTGAAGATCCACCAGGACGATTTCCGGCGTCTGGATACCGGAAGTAAACCAGTAGTAGGCAGGGGGCATCAGAACCAGACAGAAGAACGCCAGAAGACAGGGACCCACTTTTGCCAAGGGATGCAATTCCATGACGGACAACTGTTGATAAAGCAACACACACACACACACACACACACACACACACACACACACACACACGAGAAGGGATGACGATAAGAGATGGTTCTGGTTCCAGCCATTAGGTTCTGCTACCACCGAGACTTTTAAGCGGAACCTCAAGATACATTCTCTCCCCTCCCCCCCCCCCCCCTAGCATGCTATATGCAATCGCATGTTTTGCCGCGCCCAACAAATAGTCAGTCATCATCATTATCGTCGTCATCATCATCATCGTCGTCGTCGTCATCATCATCTCAGGTCTCGTGGGCACAGTACATTTGATTTTTCGTGCCTGTCCTTCGTCTTGCATAATACAGACTATCCAAAACAAAAGTTCACAAGTGAACAAAGGTCAAAGGTCCTCTGTTCCAAAATCTTTGGTCCACTCTTCTCAGTTGAAACCAGTTATGGTTAGAATGATCCAGCTATGAGTGTGTGACGCGGAGAAGGATGTGTGTGTGTGTGTGTGTGTGTGTGTGTGTGTGTATGTGTGTGTGTGTGTGTGTGTGTGTGCGTGCGTGCACGAAAGGCAAGGAAAATAACAGTGCTTCAAGAACGCTGGAACATCACCAGAGCACTCCTTATTATACGCCGTCCCACAGAAGACATGATTCACATTCAACATCGCTCGAGGAAATGCCATGGACCTCTTATGGAGTCAGTCAGTCTCCCCAACTCGAACTCGATCAGTATCGTTTCACTTACCCACCCACCCCCTCCCCCCCCCCCAACCACCACCATTATAGTGCAGTGGTCGAATCTGGGGTTTAAGAAGATTGATAATATGACAGATCGCACATGTTCATTGAGTATCTGAAACATTTTGTTTCAAAAATTCAACAACATTCGGATTTTCAAGCATTCAACGGAATTTTTTAACCATTTTTTTTTTCTTCAAAACTCAGATCACAGCTTTTATCCATCGATGAGACATAATACACAGTGTTGTCAGGTGCATATACTACGTTAAAACCTACTTTTGTCAAAATCTACTCCTAGACTGCCTTGGTCGCATACAACCTAAAACGAAAGCCTAATTAAGCGGATTTCACTAGTATATATGTTACGCGTGATTTGTGAAACTGCCCATTTCATGAAATACGCACGATTTTGCTCATTTCGTGAAATACGCAGCGAAACTGCTCATTTCACGAAACGGCCAAATTTACTGGCCATTTCATGAAATGAGCAAAAAATTTTTTTGCGTATTTCACGAAATGCGCATTGGAGAATTTGAGAGTGGAACGTTTGAATGCAAGTTTGCTCATTTCATGTAATGCGCACTTTAATTAACAGTGATGTACACCCTCAACCACAACAACTTTAAAGTCTGGCTGAGAGTTTATTTTTCATTATCATTATATGGGGTCCACATATGCAGATTGTACTCAGTCCTGTTTGTTAAGTTGTTTCTCTATAGAGAAACAACTTTATACGATGGGGCAGATTTTGCTACGCGCAGCTGTTTCGGTAGTACAAAACAAGGCTGTGGCGTTTCTCCAGACAATACATACTTTCGCGCACACTGTGACGTAACGAAATCTGCGTCATAGACACTTGGCGTGCACACTATGCTGCTGCGTTCATTTTGGCGGGAGTTGTGAGACGTGTGTGTGTGTGTGTGTGTGTGGACGGATGTAATGATGGCTCCTAAACCACCTCGTTGGAGGCCTTTTTACTTTGAGATAAAATGGGAAATCACCTTCTCCAGACCTACCTTTCACGATTTTTATCCTGCCGCATTTTCAGAAGAGTTATCGCCGATTAAAAAAACAAGGAGGAACGGCCCCGTCCTACAAAGTTGTTTCTCCAAACTTCATTTTATTTTGTCTGTTTTGTTGTCGGTTCTCCCCTCTCCAAGTTCTACCAATGACACGAGATCCTCTACGACCTCGACCGATTAGCCACGTGACTGGGGATGGGGCCGGGTGGGGGAAGAAGGGAGAGAGAGAGAGAGAGGCACGAGATTAAAAAATGTTCCACTGTGTACGGTTGATGACATGGAACACACCGGGGGGGGGGGGGGGGGGTCTTCCCCCTTTAATTAACAGATGGGAATGGGTAACATGCGTGTGTCCAATATGTAGACGACTAAGAACGGTCTCCTCGCCGGCAGCGAGGGAGACTATCACAGATACTGGGTAAGACTTTGTGGCAGCCCATTGGGTCTGCCACTCCTTTTGAACAAACTTTGATATAAGAGGTTTAAAATCACTGACAACCATGTGAGCATCCTCCACAGGGCCATCACGAGCAGCGTTCGCGGCCCGGTCAGCACGCCTGTTTCCTCGGATGCCCACATGACCTGGGACCCAGATGAAAACAATATCCTTGTTATCCGCTATCAAGGATGCATGGAGTTCGTGTGGAGAGGGGAGAACCAGCAACAATAACAACAAAACAGACAAAATAAAATGAAGTTTGGAAAAACAACTTTGTAGGACGGGGCTGTTCCTCCTTGTTTTTACAGTTACTTTGTGGATGACAGGCACTCATGCAAAGATTACCGTCTTACAGCACTCCGAATGGTCAGTTCTGTAGCAGCAGGAACATCCTCAACTTTTAACAAAACTTGCTTTGCAGATTCCAAACAAACTTGCATTCAAACGTTTGACTCTCAAATTCTCCAATGCGTATTTCGTGAAATACGCAACAATTTTTTGCTCATTTCATGAAATGGCCAGTAAATTTGGCCGTTTCGTGAAATGAGCAATTTCGCTGCGTAGTTCACGAAATGAGCAATATCGTGCGTATTTCATAAAATGGGCAGTTTCACAAATTACGCGTAACATATATATACTGTACCAGACTAGACTAGACTTCATGTATATATGTATACATTTTTCTTTTCTATTTTAATCTAAGTATTTATGTTCGTCCCTTAGAAGTTGTTATTCAGGGTGTGTGTGTGTGTGTGTGTGTGTGTGTGTGTGTGTGTGTGTGTGTTCACACCCCCACCATCCACCCTTCCCTGTTACGCTCTTAAACTTACCGCTGTATCCACTGAAGACGAACCGCCGTCATAATGATTAATGGCGTGACGCAGGCAGAAAGTTACAGCAGCCATTGCAGACGTACACGATGAACACATGACGAAATATGAAAAGTATAACAAGGCCAATGGAGGGGTTGGGGGGGGGGGGAAGAGAAGCAGACAGTTATCACGGTGTCACTCTGATGGCACAGCGATGGTTAAAGTTGGTCTCACAGATAAACGCCTTGGTGTTCACCGGAAAAACTCGGGTCTGTGGAATTCGCAGAAGAAGTCGGATTTACGATTTGGGGACGCGGAAAGACATTCCTGCTGCCAAGATTCCATAGTCAGGTATCACTCAGCTGTTCAGATTAATGTTTTCAATACAAAACGTCACATCAGTTTTTCGAAACACAAACACACTTTTTTTTGTGTTATCAATAAAATCACTTCTTGTACACCTCTGCTGCTCAATGTATCTACTAGATTTCTGCTTTCGAGGTGAATAAATGCACTGTCAGTGTATTGCAGTCGTTAAGAAGAGTACACACAACACACTTTGCAGTGTTTTGCTCCCTGTGTTCGAGTGGAATCTGTAACAGACGTGACGCGCGCTTACGGTTTTTGAAACTATAAATGGACGCGATCTCAGTGTACATTTGTATGCTGAGGTAAGCTGGGAGAGAGGTAGATGACCGCGGAACTGAGGTTTGAAGAAAAGGTTAGGCAGGAAATGTTGTTTGCTGATTCAGTGTTCTTGCAAGGTGTTAGTTCCAGTCAAGTTCTATTAATGATTTATAATGCTCCCCCCCCCCCCCGCCCCTCCCGTCCACACGCGCCGACCGTAAATAAGGGCAATTACGTCATCACAAGCGTTCAGCGTGTCCCATGGATCTGCGCAAACTGGTGATGGCCGCCCTGCTCCTGGCCCATGGACTGAGTCTCTGCAACACCGCCAGCCATAGTCGTGTCTGTGTCTTGGCGTCTCTAGCGATACCCGCCAGTTTCGTTATTGGTTGATGCGAAGTTTCGTACTGTGCCAGCAGGACCTTCTCATTCAGCGTGAAATTACTACTAATATCGTGATATTGGAGAAAGTTCTTTCCCGAAACCTCCGGCAAAATGCCGTACACGAATCCATCGTCCACTGGAACATAAGGTGCCACATAAGAGGCGCTATACAGCGGCGACACGCTGTCCGTCGTTATGACGACGACGTAACCGGAGCAGAAAGCTGGCCAGTGAGTCCTACCAGGCAGAACGTCACGTGGCACGTACCACTTGCTTTTCGGGTCCCGGACGATCTGTGAGGTGTTGGCCGCCTTAGCGTGACATAAGACTGTTCTCTCGGACCCAGCCAGGTGATTAAGCGTGTGTTCCAGGAGAGAGAAGATGTTCACAAACATGTCATCATCCGCCTTCAGTATGTACCGCGCGTTGGAGCAATGGTCGTTCACCCAGCGGAGCGCCGTTATGGCCTTCATCGTCAGGTTGGGAAAGGTATCCATGAAGTCTCCCTGCACGATGTCCGTGTACGTGGCCTGTTCCATGTTCACGTGACCCTGTATGACGTCACTGTCAGAGCGACCCAGGAAGAAGACTCTCCTGACTCTAACGCCCCGTACGATGTTAGTCGCCGCCCACGTTTCTCTCAAAATGCGGCGAGCATGGAAGTTCTGCACACTGCTGTGGATCACAATCAGCAGGTCCAGCGGACCGTAACCACAGAGGAACTCGTTACGGATCACATAATCCCGAAGAAACGGGTGGGAGCGGTTTGTGACGAACGGCTGCACGAGTCTGGCGGGCAGTGTCATCCACTGAGGGTCAGTAAGAGGATGCGTGACATGCTTACTGTTCATCACGTTGATGGGCTTTCCCGTGGTGCTTGTTCTCGGATCGAGCTGTCGACCCTTTCTTTGTACTATCTGGGACATCTGGGCCACTCGTCCCGTCATACCGCCATAGCTGGAATCCTGAACTATTGTGGACGCAAGCAATAACAGAAGCACACCTGCCGTCAGAACAAAAGCGGCGAAAGATTTCTCCATCGTCTGCCACTGGCGAGCCATTTTTGTTTTGACCGACTCACTTTCTCAGTCCATAAATAGCATGTCTCCAGTTATCAGTGGTGATAAACGTTAGCATTTGTTATCTCATCGCAGTAATACACGGAGAAAAAAACAACAACAAAAACCAAAACAAACGCAGACACAAATTTCGCTGCGTGGCTTTTGGTTGTTCTCTTATCTGTCAGGTGCAGCTCACACTCTTCTTTGTAGTGCTGATGGAATGTCTATCACACCGTGCCGCATAGATCAAGCCTTAAACCGAAATCTTGCTCGTGTAAATATCTGGTTTTCACGTAATAAGTGCACTAGTGTAAAAAGCAAATTTATCATCCCCAAAAATGATACCAAGACAGCTGGACGAATTTCTCGTGCTTGCGGATTTCCAAAGTCTGTTTGTGGAATTTCCAGGCAACAGGTATTTTACTGGAACTTGAAAATATTCATAGAACAGTCATTGCGGGGATCATGGACATTCAAATTCGACGTCCCACTTACACGACATTGCTTTTGTCAATTTTGTATGTTCTTACTGCGAATACATAATGCCCACACACGAGTTTCTCATTGACGTTACGTCGTAACGGTCTCTTAGCCAACTGTTTTTATGGCGACCAAAGCACGGGCACTACTACTGGTTACAGCGCACAAGTGTCTGGTTCACATCCCGTTCTACCACTGTCCATTGTTTGTGCTCCTATCTGTCTCGCAGTGACTATCTGCCTCAGTTGCTGTCGATGCTCCTTCTGTCCACAGAAGTACCGTTCACGTCCCTGCCGAATGTGATAAAAACTGAGGAAGGCTGATTACGAGTATCTTTGCGCACAGCGGTCGACCACTCAGGAGGAAGCTTGGCCCACATTTGTCACTGGCAATTATTGTGTTATACACAGCGCACGGATTTAAAAAAAAAAATGCAGTTTTGTTGCCGGGACTGAGATATTTCGTTCCTGTCCCTGCTCGACTCTCTCTACAACTCGTGTCGAAGAGAAGCTTTGAACGTTTGAATTAAACTTTGTCACAAGTTAGTGTAGACTGGTGATAAAGACGAAGGATAGCGTATAATTGTGACGTGAATGGTAATACTGACGTAGGAAAAGCTGCAGTATAATACTATGTTACGAAGACTTGTGACAAAGACACAGGGAAATTATGAAGAAGGGTTGGCCGCTTGTGACTTGATAACGGAAATCTGTGAAGAGCTTTTGCCAATTCCCTGTGAGGACTGCCGACTGCATCGGTGTCAAGCACAGGCCACGCAACGTCACGCAAGGGCACTTCCTTCTTTCTCGGCTTTCCCACATCCCAGTAACGATCTACGCGTTGCTTTGGTCACGTGTCTCGACGTCACAATCGTGCCGCGCGTCAATGAGCGTCAGCCTGAAGCCAAGGAAAAACAAAAAAACACAGAGAGTCAGAATCTGTGAGATAATCACTTTATTTGCTCAAAAGTTAGTCATAATGTACAATTTTTAGTTTGTTTTATCTTCTTTGTCTTGTGATACTGAAAATACTCTACAAAAACTGACAAAATTCCTCAGTTATTCACAGTCAAATCTGCTTAAAGGGCGAGATGGTCTGGCTGGGGTAGCGAGACTACACACACACACACACACACACACACACACACACACACACACACACACACCACCACCACCACCACCACCACCACCACCACCACCAACAACAACAACAACAAAAACAACACCACCACCACCCCCCCTTCCAAAATCCTTCTCTTCCGCAGGTGCCATGGGCCAATTCGTGGCCGCCCCACTTCCAATAAAAGGAGAACCGCAATGACCGTAAATGGGAACAGATAGTGAATTCCATTTTTGTTGACCTGTTTGACTTGCCCTTTACATAACCGAGGTCAACATTTCAGTGAGGTATTTGCAGCTGCCGTAACCTATGGCTAATGCCCCTGCAAACGTAAAGACCTGAAACTACAACATTCCTGGACTTTTCAACACCAGCTCTTGATTGTTCAGGCGGAGTTTCAAACGGGAATGTCTCACTCCCGCGCATTGTTGTAAAATAGTCACAGCTGGACAGTGCACTGTCGGAAACAATGATTGCAAAGGCTTAACTACGAAGATAAATTTGTAGAGGGCGGGACTTTCCTGTACGTCTACGCATTGTTAATTGGCCGGGTGTACATCCGTCGGAATGAAGCATGTGTGTGTGTGTGTGTGTGTGTGTGTGTGTGTGTGTGTGTGTGTGTGTGTGTGTGTGTGTGTGTGTGTGTACACAGGGAACTGGAAGGGTTTAGGGTGGGGGAGAAGGTCAGCAAAATTGGAATCACTCCATAGTACCGTGCTCGGGCTAAAGTCGGCTCCGCCGTCAAACGGTAACTAGACCAAAGTGTTTATCAATGGCATGACCCTGTACACCAGGGCCCGTATGTAAAACTCGAGGTTAATTTAACCCACGGCTACGGGCCTAACCCAGACTAGGACAAAAGAAACCCCAAAACAAAATTAAATAAAACAGGAAGCGAAGAAAGAAACTGAGACAGAAATCCTTCTATAACGGCATAGGCACCTGCTGGAATGGACCCGCTTCCTGATTTAAAACAAAAAAAATTTAACCCTAGAGCTAGTTTAGTTCGAGGTTAGACCCTAACCCGGGACTAAACTCCCTAACCCCGACTTTTACATGCGGGCCCAGATGACTGTAGAGCTGCGTGACCACTGAAATTCTTGTGCTGACGTCAAATCTGACCTACATAGGTATGTGTCTCTTGCGTTCATAGTGTGGCTACAAGCTGTAATTCACAGACAGATAAAAGTGAAATTCTACCCAGATAGCAATACAATCGACCTTGCCAGCTGCTACTAGACCTTTCAGTCATGACTATGGTGGCGGAAATGCTGGTCAGCCAGTCCAGGCAGGTGTTACAGCCAACATGGATATCCACCCATGTACCACTAATTGTACTGCAGTTTACGAGTGGAACTGCGTCAAGATATTATCGAGTCAGCTACGGTGTGATTACATGCCTGTCTTCCCATCTATTTAACCCAAAGACTGTGACTGCTTGTTAACCCAAAGACTGCGACTGCTTGTTAACCCAAAGACTGTGACTGCTTGTTAACCCAAAGACTGTGACTGCCTGTTAACCCAAAGACTGTGACTGCTTGTTAACCCAAAGACTGTGACTGCTTGTTAACCCAAAGACTGTGACTGCTTGTTAACCCAAAGACTGTGACTGCTTGTTAACCCAAAGACTGTGACTGCTTGTTAACCCAAAGACTGTGACTGCTTGTTAACCCAAAGACTGTGACTGCTTGTTAACCCAAAGACTGCGACTGCTCTGTTATATGGAAATGTGCTGAAATTTCCACTCAGATGTACAGCACAGTTTTTACGCGGAATTCTTTCAAAGGTTCTTTTTACAGATACTATTAAATACCCGATTATATATATATATAGTGTGAAAATTTAAATTTAGGAAATTTGATAGGTAGCAGTACGTAAGGCCTTTACTAAACTCACCCGGCACTCAGCTGGTTATGCACTGACCCACAGAGCTGGCCTACATCGGACAGAACACAGAATCAACACTGTCGAATCTCCTGAAAATCTAGTGACAAAATTTTACCCTGTGTTTGCTGGTGACCAGTAAGAGCGGTACTGAGACTGATTCTGAAAGACTAGTGGCGCTCTAAAGAAATCTGCCTTTGTCGGACGACGTCGGGTAATGATATGCACAGATTTTTTTTTGTGCCGAGACGAGAACCCAGCTTGAACTGACTCGGCACTCCAGGCTGAATGTGGGAAACACTGGAAATCAAATCAAAGGCAAGCGCGCCTCATACAGGCCAGATCAAGGGGGTTTCAGGGACGCAAAAAAAACCCCAAAACAACAACAACAACAACAGCGCTTTCAGCCATGTTACTGATGTAAAAAAAAAAAAAAAACCCCGCAGAAGGCTTAAAAGGAAAAAAAAGTCAGTGGAGTGCACTTGTCTTGTTCGGTTACAGCTGGAAGAGGGATCTCCAAACCAGATACATGTTGCTTAGTTGTCGAGACTAAAACCGGACGGTGATGTTAGAAGACCCCCCCCCCCCAACCCCCCACCCCCTTTCCCCGCTCTTATTCAAGGTTATATTTTACTGTTATAAAGGGCGTTGGACTTCTAATGCTCGGGTCGTGAGTTCGATCCCGGCTGGGGCCAAATATTTGTGCTGGCTTTTTCATCTTTGCCCCGTCTTTGATATCACCCTATGTGGTGGAAAAGGACGTTAAACCCCCAAACACCCAGCCACCCACCCACTGTTGTAAAGGGTATGTCAGAATAATAGCTGTCATCAGTCGTGCCATACTCCCACGATAGTCATACAGGCCCTCCCTTGCCGGCAAGCCCGGCCATGGAGTTAAACTTGAAAGAGATAAGACCACAAAAGAGTAGGGTCAGTAGCAACGCGAGTGACGTGTTTAACCCGGCAAACTCCTCCGTTAAAATACGCGGATCATGATTGTGAATTGGTCGGGTGACGCATGGCCTGGCTACTCTGCGTAGATAAACTTTGCATGTGTACATGATTCGAACGACGATTGCTTTGAGCAGAGCAGGCACGTGACTGTACATGGTGACCTGCTTTGATCAGCAGAGCTCCATCTTTACAGACTGAAATAAGTAACCCACGACTGTATTAATAGTTATCGCTATGCGTGTTGGAGTCGTGATTCAAGGCCCATATAGACGCGAGTTTCAGTTCCTAGGTGCCGTGGTTAGCGGAATGGGAGATTCAGCCATACACCGTTTGCAAATGTGTGTTTTGCTTGCCAAACTCAAAACTAGTATAGGGTTGTGGGACACGGGGGTACACCGGCACGGACGGTGCGTTAAAGCGATCGTTTTCGCGTCCTGCACATGTAACATCCCCGACACACAACATTTTCAAGCAGATCGAATTATCAAGCTGACAAGCGTTGTAGAGTTTTCTTGTCAAGAAACTGTAGAAAGAGTCGGAACTGCGGACTGGGCGACCCGGGGTGAGTGAGTGGTAATTTTTAAACCGCCCCTCATCTTTTTCTCTCTTCATGCACATACGTGTATGTGTGTACTTGTTTTCCACTTCAAGACCGCTCCCGTACGGAAAGGAATATTTTATGTACACACTTGATAATTATGTATGCGAGGGAGGCACAAAAACTTGAGTCTGTAAGTGGATTTTTGTCCGTGTCAGTGTGTGTGTGTGTGTGTGTGTGTGTGTGTGTGTGTGTGTGTGTGTGTGTGTGTGTGTGTGTGTGTGTGTGTTTCAGTTACAATAACTGACTGATAAAACAATCAAAACGAAATGAACATCAGTGCAACAACAGTGCAGTGTTAAGACCCTCATCGGGTACACCAGATTGGGTTGCCGAATCGAAATATCAAAATATGTCAAACAAATAACCATCCGGCGATAATATATCGTATAATCGTTCTATCGTCCGTAAAAAGGGGTGTACGGGCAAGATTGCTATACAATTCGAAGAGCTGTCGGCCAAAGCTAACTATATAAATATTCATTCACTTTCCATATCTGAACGCAGATCCACCATCCGTCAGGACAAAAATATGTCATGGAATCTGATTAATAATCAGTGAAGGAGAGAGAGAGAGATGGAGAGAGAGAGAGAGAGAGAGAGAGCACGGATGGATCGGCATATTAATTTTTAAGTCTAATCCAGAAGGACCCATCAACCATTGTAGAAAACGAACAATTTCAAGCGTACATCAGTATATGCACTTATTTCAATAATGGTTCAACTTACACAACTTTCCTGTGGCGGGCCTGCTGCGGACATAACGGTGTAGGAGCGGGTGCCGTCTGTGTCTGCACTGAACTGAACTGCTTGGCAGTCGCATGGGGAACGCGAAACGAACTGATAACATGAACGCGGCGTACAAATACAGGATTGGCTTTGTCTTCTTATGCCTAGCAGCCTGCTGGCCCCACCCTGATTCTCACTCTCTCTCTCTCTCTCTCTGAGACAATCGTCTTGAGGTCACGACAAATTGCGACCCTCCGATCACTATTGAGTACAAATGTAAACAAAAACCAAGAGCCCTCTTGAATTTGTGTCCCTCCCGGCAACCGCCTTCACTTTGCTCAGTTTGAGATACCGCGGGAATACAGAAATGGCGACTGACGATGTCAAGTTCATCCAGATCAGTAACTGTTTATTGTTCTGAGCAATGATGGTCTGCAAAGACCACATGACACCACACACACCGTGCACACAAATAAAAACAAGATGGCCACTGACCAGCCCAATATGTTGTTTCCATTTAATCACCTGCTGTCGTCACGGTCGTACTTTTGTAATGCCATGTATACGGGAGGACACACACACACACACACACACACACACACACACACACACACACACACACACACACACACACACTCTCTCTCTCTCTCTCTCTCTCTCTCTCTCTCTCTCAATGGAAACAACTGACCGGGCTTGTCAGACCAATCTTGGTTTTGGAGGAGAGACGTCAAGTTGTTTTCTTTGAAATCTATGACGTTTTCCTCATTGGGATGACGCATAATACATTTGACGTAATAACTTTGACTCGGATACAATTCTTGCAATGAAAGCAGCCCCATGAAAATTGAAGTGTTGCTGCTGCGCAGTGTAAAGATCGAATTTATACCGGCTCAATGTGTTTAACAGACAAGTCTGCGCGGCGAACGTTTTTTCACTATGTGTTATGTCTGCTGCGCGCGCGCGCACACAGACACACACAGACATACGCGCGCGCGCACGCACGCACGCACGCACGCACGCACGCACGCACGCACGCAGACTTGCGCGAGCCGCGTTTGTGCATGTGCTCCATTGAGACCTATGTGGTGTTCTCTCACTCTACTATGCTATTGAGTGAGAGTCAGTGGGAAAAACAAAGCTCACTACATCAATGAAACTCCCGCTTTCCCCGTCTACAAATAGAGAACTTCCGAAAAGTGACGACACACCCCCACGTCAATCAAACATGACGTCGGCAAACTGACGCTGATACAGTTTTGCGTCAGTGCGCGTGTGCCTTTTCTGCGATGTTTGTGAGGCGTGTGGCTTGTGTAAAGGAAATGTGCTTCGAGTACAAATTTTCGAGTCAACTGACGACAACGGCTGCAGTGAATTTTTCTAATTTTTTTTGTATATTTTTTATGGCACCCCAGGCTCATTATCTATGTATAGTAGGAGCGATTTTGAGATCTAAAGTGTGTTCACCAGCACTTTCATCAGGTACGGTTTACGCCAAAAGTATAAAAGCGACAACCTCCAAAATTCACTCAGTTGAGAGTCCGTATTCATGCTATCTATGTCCCAAAAATGGAGTGGTTTAGGTAAATATTACGCCTTTAAACGCCAGAAAGCCACTTTTTTTGAAAAGGGCGATAACTCGCAAATCATGTGTGCAATCGTACCTGGATCGGGCCTTCTATTCAACAATCTTGATTCATTTAGAAACCCCAAATTTGAAATCGATCGGTTTAGTATTTTCGGAGAAATAGGCATCTGAACTGGGTTCACATGCAATGTCAACTCAGGCTCGGTTTACATGAAAACTATAAGAGCGACCATTTTCTAGTAGTGAGTCAATTCAGAGTCCGTATTCAAGCTATCTACTGCCAAACAATTGAGTGATTTAAATAAATATTACGCCTGTACACGAAAGACAACCAACTTGTCTCAAAAGGGCGATAACTCCCAAATCACTTAAGCAATCATCACACGCTTGAATCGTCTAATGTAACATTTTGATAAATTTGGATACCCCAAATTTGAAGCCATTCGGTTAAGTATCTTCGAAGAAACGGGCCCGGACACAATTCACACACGCACACACACACGCACACACATCCGCACAGACGGCACTCACTGAGGAGGAGAACTGCGTTCGGAACACCATACGCGTCAGCATCGATGACGCAAGTTTTCTTACGTCATTGTCAGAGTTACACTTGCATAATCGTCTCTGCGGGAGATCGGCAGTGACGTGCGTTTGTACCACAGATGCTTGCCTATGAACGTGGAAATTTTAGCCCGTCCTATTATGTTGTTTCCATTACTATGGAAACAACATAACAAACAAACAAACAAGCAACAACGACGAATCACAGATAATTGAGACATATGTTCATGATCACTTCTGATTGTCATTGCCATCGTTCACGTTGCCAGTTTCCAAGTTTTTTTTTGTTTTTTTTTTTTTTTTTTTTTGGGGGGGGGCTGTTACTTCTGTTTGGGTTGTTGGTTTGGGGGCGGGGGAAGGTGTTTTGTGTGTTGTTTATCTTTTCTTATGTTTATGTTTGGGAGGGGGGATTTTTTTTCCCCGGTACAATCAGTATTGGGAAGAGCGGTGGCGCAAATTGATGAGCCGGATTGGTCCAGGTTTCAAGTTGTTTTCATGTGTTGTATACTTAAGAACGCGAGTTCTCCGGCAAATTTCTGGGTCAGTCAGTAAATGTGCAGAGGCCGGGTACACTGAGTTATGGATACGTATATGTAGTGACATTTCCTTTATAAACGATTCTTGGAACGAACGACCTGACTTCAATTTCAGTTTGCGTTAAGTTTGCTCTGGCTTTTAAAGTTTGGATCTTCGCAGGTGTGTGGTGGTTCAACACTGACATTTAGCGAAATGGCCTAGTTCCGCTTTCCTAGTTCCGCTCAGTGAAGAGATAGGAGGCGCCAGGCCGCTGTACACACTAGCTGCAGTGCCTGCCCTATAAACCTGTGACTGATTTTCTTGCGGCAGAGAATGCATCGCTTACCGACCACCGTGGCAGGGCACGCAGTAGCATGTTAGTCTGTCTACAAAAAGTGGTATATACACGGACCAACCCTGTTCCGGATCCGTTGATAACTCTATGCCCCTGCGACGACGGCCAAGTCGGGCTAACCGAGACCGAGCCGAGCTAAGTGATACCTAAGAAGGAAAAAAACAAAAATACGCGGTGACAAGGAAAGTGGACAGTTACAAACAACTTTGAGGTCCCCGTGTTATTTCACAGTGTGAACAGAAGCGGTGATTTCTGTCGCATTCACCAGCACAGTACATCCTCAGCCTGTTTCGAGATTATTGCCTGCATGTGTTGTCCCCCGTGCAAACACAGACTCGCAGCATGCATGCATTTTTCGTGGTAGCTTTGTGCTCTGCAGCTTTGTGCTCTGCCACGAAAAATGCGTGCTTGTCACAGTTGCGACCCTTCGCACCACGCCAGTGATTGTAATGTGTTTATGTCCAGTGTGTGAGAGAATGCGTGTGATTCACGTGAGCGTGCGTGTTGGGTTCAGTTCGCGGAGCTTTGAGCCGATTCATGAACTGAAACTGGGTAAAGCGCCTATACTCATTATTATTATTATTATTAATAAAAACAAGGGGGACTCGGACACAATAAAGGCGGCACCGCTAACGCCGCAGATTGCGGCAAATGTTCAGAGTTTCCGCCATCTTCGTATGAACTATGAACCCGGCATAACGTCACCTAATACGATGAAGGGGGGTGGGGGGGGGGGGGAATCCGTTTGACTCTGTTTCCGGCCGAGCAAGTCCCATACATTTTTCCGCAGTTTTCCTCTCGATGCAAGCCGCATTGCCTTTTTCTCTCTGCCCGGCCGGCGTTCTTGCAAAACTGAGCTGGAAAGGTCAAACATCCCCTGCGGGTATTTCCATTTGGATTTTCTTTTTTAGTGAAGTTATGGGAGGAGCTGATAGTGGATTCCATCAAATGTGGCGTGCACATGCTGAATTTCCGTCCTAGAAGCAAGGTGGGGAGAAAGCCGGCTGTGTTATAATGTCATGATTACGTATTAGGCAGAGCTTTCATGTGCGTTGAGACAGTGTTGAACAAACAGGTCCATTGCAACATTTATGCAGTTGTCTGTATGTATTAAATATAAAAATGAGTTTAGATTCTTCTTCTTCTTCTTATCATTATTATTTCTTATAGAATGCCGCTGACAGTGGCTACACCTACATTCTTTAGCTTAAAAACATATACGTCAATTAAAACAACAACTTTATAGTAAATGAAACAAGAAGAAGAAAAGATTCAAACTATAATGGTCTCCTAGTCATTTTTTTTTTCAGTCTCAGTTCGTTCAACTCAGAGAAGCAGACGGATAGAAAGTTGATTGGTTGTTTAACGTTCCTTTCCATGGGTAGTGTAAAAGACGTGATTTAGTGTTAAGTTTAATTTAAGAACCAAGAAACCTGTCACAGTTATTTTAGCCGTGCCATGTCGTCGTTCTGCTGCCAGTGACGTGAGTGCGTGTGGGCGCAGGGAACGTGTGTGTGTGTGTGTGTGTGTGTGTGTGTGTGTGTGTGTGTGTGTGTGTGTGTGTGTGTGTGTGTGTGTGTGTGTGTGTGTGGATGTGAGTTTTTATTAGTTTTTATCTGTTTTGTCAGTTTTACCTGTCGTGTGTTTGTTTTATCTGTCTTTTGTGTCTTAATATGAATAAATATGTATTTTATGTAAAGCGCCTAAAGCTTAGATAAGGTTAGGCGCTATATGAATATTCTATTATTATTATTTTAACATGACAAAAGAGTTGCCGGAGTATTGGACAACAGTGTTGAATGTTCATAATATCGTACCGAGCAGAAAGCAAACTGATGATGGTTGACTGTATGAGTGCTGCTGCTGCGCCCCACTGGAAAATCACAAGGCACAAGTACTGTATACATGTATATACAAAACAAAGTCTGGCAGACTCGCAAATACAAACTGAGCCATGAGGGTCCAAACTTGATTTGACGAGCAACTGAGATGGGTGCCACCGGAACCATTTTCCCAAAGGCCCCTATACATTGGCAGAGACTCAGAGCCGCGTTCCTTCCCATATACAAGGGTGTGATATTTATTAGTATTTAGCCATTGATTGTCGGCCGCACCTCACCAAGTTATTTTAGGTTACAGTCACCGAATCAGCCTTTTTTGTATGCAGTAGCAGTCAGGGTGGCAGAAAAAAGGCATTGTCTTCAGGGCATGACAATACCGTCTCTCCCACCTGTTACAGATGGTCATTTTGTCACTTTATTGGTCTCGTAGGAACAGGACGCTTGCGTAAACTGGCAACAATAAAACGTGCTCTGCATTTGAGCGAGTAATTTGCACACCATCAAAGACTCTGTACAAACTTGAACAAACAGCTGTTTCCCATATTGTCCCGATCTGAGGGCAGCTTAGTCCTCTACTGTTTCCAGAGAAAATAAAGGAGGTCGCAAACTGCTGACGCCATTTTAATTTTTACCAACAAATCATAATTTCGGCTGACACATCGACATTATCTCGACCATAATAAAATGAAAACTCTGCTCAATACAACTACTCGGAAAGAACATTTGTTTCTTAATCTACGTCAACTTCTACTTTAATAATTATAATTTGAAAAACACGAAAGTTTCTAGCACATATTTGCTGTCTCTCAACAATCTTTTTTTTTTTTTTTCTAAGTTTCCGGTGGACGTCACATTTTTCAGTGTTGAACTTTTTCTTGTGTCACTCTGCTGTCTCTCTTTCACAGCACGTTTTATTTCAAGGCATCATGTCTTTTGTGGGGTTTCGGTCGGGGAGAACAATGCTGCCCCTGTCTTTCAATATCCCACTGTTCCCCAGCCTCTTCACGAGTCACCTCCCTTAACCCCAGTCACGTGGCTAAGAGGTCGAGGTCGTATCATTGGCTTGGTTCCCGAGTTACACCCACAGACGTATAGATCTATACGTCTGTGGTTACACCTCCCTCACATTCAGCCCCTCCCCCTCCCCCCCCCCCCCCGCCCCTCACCCTACACCAAACTCTTCCCTTCCCTAACCACCTTTTTTATGTTGTTTCCATAGTAATGGAAACAACATAATAGGACGGGCTAAAATTTCCACGTTCATAGGCAAGCATCTGTGGTACAAACGCACGTCACTGCCGATCTCCCGCAGAGACGATTATGCAAGTGTAACTCTGACAATGACGTAAGAAAACCTGCGTCATCGATGCTGGCATGTATGCTGTTCCGAACGCGCTTCTCCTCCTCACTGAGTGCCGTCTGTGTGTATGTGTATGAATTGTGTCCGGGCCCGTTTCTTCGAAGATACTTAACCGAATGGCTTCAAATTTGGGGTATCCAAATTTATCAAAATGTTACATTAGACGATTCAAGCGTGTGATGATTGCTTAAGTGATTTGGGAGTTATCGCCCTTTTGAGACAAGTTGGTTGTCTTTCGTTTACAGGCGTAATATTTATTTAAATCACTCAATTTTTTGGCAGTAGATAGCTTGAATACGGACTCTGAACTGATTTACTACTAGAAAATGGTCGCTCTTATAGTTTTTATGTAAACCGAGCCTGAGTTGACATTGCATGTGAACCCAGTTCAGATGCCTATTTCTCCGAAAATACTGAACCGATCGATTTCAAATTTGGGGTTTCTAAATGAATCAAGATTGTTGAATAGAAGGCCCGATCCAGGTACGATTGCACACATGATTTGCGAGTTATCGCCCTTTTCAAAAAAAGTGGCTTTCTGGCGTTTAAAGGCGTAATATTTACTTAAACCACTCCACTTTTGGGACATAGATAGCATGAATACGGACTCTCAACTGAGTGAATTTTGGAGGTTGTCGCTTTTATACTTTTGGCGTAAGTCGTACCTGATGAAAGTGCTGGTGAACACACTTTAGATCTCAAAATCGCTCCTACTATACATAGATAATGAGCCTGGGGTGCCATAAAAAATATACAAAAAAAATTAGAAAAATTCACTGCAGCCGTTGTCGTCAGTTGACTCGAAAATTTGTACTCGAAGCACATTTCCTTTACACAAGCCACACGCCTCACAAACATCGCAGAAAAGGCACACGCGCACTGACGCAAAACTGTATCAGCGTCAGTTTGCCGACGTCATGTTTGATTGACGTGGGGGTGTGTCGTCACTTTTCGGAAGTTCTCTATTTGTAGACGGGGAAAGCGGGAGTTTCATTGATGTAGTGAGCTTTGTTTTTCCCACTGACTCTCACTCAATAGCATAGTAGAGTGAGAGAACACCACATAGGTCTCAATGGAGCACATGCACAAACGCGGCTCGCGCAAGTCTGCGTGCGTGCGTGCGTGCGTGCGTGCGTGCGCGCGCGCGTATGTCTGTGTGTGTCTGTGTGTGCGCGCGCGCAGCAGACATAACACATAGTGAAAAAACGTTCGCCGCGCAGACTTGTCTGTTAAACACATTGAGCCGGTATAAATTCGATCTTTACACTGCGCAGCAGCATCACTTCAATTTTCATGGGGCTGCTTTCATTGCAAGAATTGTATCCGAGTCAAAGTTATTACGTCAAATGTATTATGCGTCATCCCAATGAGGAAAACGTCATAGATTTCAAAGAAAACAACTTGACGTCTCTCTTCCAAAACCAAGATTGGTCTGACAAGCCCGGTCAGTTGTTTCCATTCAGAGAGAACTCGAACTCGAACTCGAACTCGAACTTTATTGATTAGGCCTGCGGCCCATTTCAAGGAGGGGAGATTATGCACGGCAGACTACCAATCACGTGCTTGTAAATACACAAAACACATAGCTACACGCACTTGTACATGCAGAGAATAAACAAATACTAGACGCATATACACAGGCACGTACACCAAAAACACAGGGCTGTACACACAACACTTAACAATATTTACAACAGACAATCTAAGTACGTACATGTAGACACCACGCACCTAAAACTGTTATGCATATAAACACAGGAACCTGAGGCGGCGTCACTAACGTACCGTAATGGTATAGACAAACACAGCAAAACTAGATTTGGAAACAGGAGTTTAGGAATTGCGCAACTCAAACGCTTCATAAATATACTGCGCTAAGTTATGAGATGTGACAACATTAGAGGTAGACATCAATATCGAAAGACGAAAGGCCGAAGGGAGCCGATAGAATTTTTTAGGAATATATCTCTCTCTGAGATGTTGATACCTGGGACACACAAACATAAAGTGGAGTTCCGTTTCAGTCATGCCAACACAAAATGGACAGGATAAGACATTAATGTCGGTAGAATTAGAAAATCGCAAACGATGAGGTTTGAGGCACGAAATACCCAGACGGAACCGTATCAAGGCATTGCGTATTCCAATATGTTTTATGTCAGACAGGTAAGTACTTAGTGATAATGAAGACTTGAATGAACAGTAGAAGCGGAAGCGGTCCTCAGAAGATGCAAGATCTGCTTTGGAAGTTACGATACCATGCCATTCCTGGTGCCAGCAATCTACCAACCTTTGCCTGAATACGCGTAAAAAAAGCTCAACCCGCCCAACGCCCTGGCTCTCCCATACGAACCCAAAGCCGTGCCTATACAATAAATAACATATATCAGAGGCCCATGTGTGTTTGTTCTGTTGGTGCATATTTAACAACATGTTGTATGCTTTGTGGGGAATGCGTTCTGCTGGCATACGTATAAGCTGCAACCAGTAACGTACACATTTAACATAAATATTAATACTTATTGGGTGTCTGCCGGTTTCACCGTATACCATCGCATTTGGTGTTCGCATACTGGCATTTAAAAATCTCTTCAGTGCAAATACATGCACAGCTTCAACAATCCTGAAATCAGCCCCAGGTCCCCAAACTTCAGCACCATACATTAGGATAGGATTTATCTGCGCATCAAAAAGTTTAAAGAAAATTGATGGCGAGCGCTCGCCAATGGCCCACAAAAGTCTTAAAATACCAATAACACCCTTTTTAGCACGACTAGCCATGTCCTCCAAAGTATGTGAAAATGACAACCGAGTGGAAAGAAAGACACCAAGATACTTATACATATTTACCACCTCAATCCTCCTGCATCCGTAAGACCATTTCTCGAATTTAGATAAGTAACCTCCGTTTCGGAAAACTACTATATTTGATTTGTTTAGGTTCACAATAAGCCCAAGACGCATTGCAGTATTATATAGAATATTTAATTGTGCTTGGAGGCCACCTGGAGTGTCAGAAGTCAATGAAACATCATCCGCAAACAGTAGAATGAGGATTTCTAAAAGATCAGGGCTAAGCTGGACACCATGTTTACCACCAGTAGTCACATCCTTAGCAAGCTCATCGATAAACAACGAGAACAAAACTGGGCTACATATTTCCCCTTGTTTTAAACCTCTGGGACAAAAGAAAGACTCTGTCAAATCGCCGCCCACCCTAACTTTTGCTCTAACTATTTTGTACATGCTCTGTATAGCCAGCAACATTTTCCCTCCCACTCCATGCCTCAACAGAACTTCCCATAATTTTTCTCTCGTAACATTATCAAAAGCTTTTTTAAAGTCAATAAAGGCAACATATAACTTCTTGTGACTTAGCAATTGTTTTTGGATCATTGATGAAAGAGTAAAGATGTGGTCTACCGTGCTATGTTTTTTTCTAAAACCTGCCTGAACATCACTAATGATCTGGTTATCTTCAATCCATGTACTAAGTCTTTTATTTAAAATGTAGCTATATAATTTACCACATATATTGAGAAGAGATATACCTCTGTAGTTATCCGGGTTATTAGGATCACCTTTCTTGTGGAGAGGTTGAATTATTGCCTCTGACCACTCCTCTGGAAACAGCCCAGAATCAAAAAGAGTGTTGAAATATTTGACCAAAAAAGGGCTAATTACAGAAACGGAATGCTTAAAAAATTCTCCAATTAAACCATCTGGACCTGGCGCTTTCCCATTCTTTAGTGCCCGTATGGCTACCAATACCTCATCCAGTGTAATAACACCATCAAGTGAATCATCACCAGGCGTATCATCCATTCAGAGAGAGAGAGAGAGAGAGAGAGAGAGAGAGAGTGTAGTGTGTGTGTGTGTGTGTGTGTGTGTGTGTGTGTGTGTGTGTGTGTGTCCTCCCGAATACATGGCATTACAAAAGAACGACCGTGACGACAGCAGGTGATTAAATGGAAACAACATATTGGGCTGGTCAGTGGCCATCTTGTCTCTTTTAAGCGTTGGTGATGGTTGTGGTGTTGCCACATTACCTTTCACTCTAATACTGTCAATAATACAATCATAATAATAATAATAAATTGTTCTTATATAGCGCAGACAATCTGCCCACGAGAGCACTCAGTGCAGTAAGGTGTATACGTCGATTGTGAATCACGTAGAGTAGCCGTATACAAAAGCCTTCCCGCTCATGCAATGTCAGGGTGCAGCTAGTTCAGCACATTCATGAACCCATCCACAGATCTGGAACGTTTCGGAGATGGAAAAGAATGGTTGTACACGTGTAGCCAGTTTCTGTACATATGGTAATGTAATACGTTAGGGTCGATTTCCGCGACCTTTCCTACCACCATGAGTCCACGTACGTGAGGCGTTAGGGAAATTAATAAGCAGTGTTTTACACGTGTAATCCATTTCTGTGCCCCTGTGGGGTGTGCCGGCTGAATCCTGGGACATTTCCTGATATATGGTCACGTGAGAAATATGTATGGCTTTTGTAGCGGCACCGACGGTCTGGGAGTTCCACTTACCAACACAATGAAGCAGTCGCCCCTGAGTTGGATGTTGTGCGAGACATCTGTCAGTCTTGACGTAGTCTTTCACTGATACAGCCGGAAATCTGATAATGGGAGTTGATGTTGTTTTGCTTCTCTTAAAATCTGTCTAGTCCGTGTTTGGCTTGCTTTCGTGTTTGTTTGATCAGTCACGGTGTGTGTGTGTGTGTGTGTGTGTGTGTGTGTGTGTGTGTGTGTGTGTGTGTGTGTGTGTGTGTGCACTGATGGAAAGTTAGAAGACTGAATGGCTGAATTGGACTGATGGCATTTGCTGTCGGTGCTGTTGTCGATTCAAGTTGTTTATGTTGTTGTTGTTGTTAATGTCATTGTTGTGCGCGCGCGTGCCCGTGTGTGTGTGTGTGTATGTGTGCGCATGCGCGCCACGGTGTGTCTGTGTGTGTGCCACGGTGTGTGTGTGTGCCACGGTGTGTGCGCGGCGTGTGTGTGTGTGCGCGTCACGGTGTGTGTGCGCGCGCGCGCGCGCGTGTGTGTGTGTGTGTTACTGGGTGGGTGATGTGGGTTTTTTTTTTTTAGTTGTAGAGTTGTGTTCAACTGAGGTGGGTTCACTTCTGTCACAGTGTTCTGATTTGATTTTGCTAATTTCTGCGCATCTTACTCCGTCAGTGACTCTGCCCCTCCAACTTGCTTCTTCCCTTCCCTATACTTCCTTGTTTACCGTAGCACGTAACATACGGTGAAGTCATCATTGTTTAAATCAGTAACCGTGGCTGACAAGCCTGCCAAGCTACACGGAAGTAAACCAAGAGCCGTTTCAAAGGACGTGAATTATCAAGACGGAATTTTAAGACATGTTTGTAAGGGAATATCCTTGTCATGACGTAATGGCCCTTCAGCTGACGGTTAGTGGGGTCAGGAAGGGGGCTGGGATCACACAGAGACTAGGACAAATCCCGTTCCGTGGGAGTGCAGAAATATTTCCGCAATGAGTACTTTTAGTGTCTAGTCAACAAGCTACGTCTTGACGTAACTGTGTCAACGTGACACACCGTAGATAATAATCTTATCTACGGTCTTTGATGACAACTTCAAGTAGGCCCGTAACTTTGTCTCTGAATAAATCACACTAACGACTTACCTTAACGGCTGCGTCACACGTCTACTTGAAGACCGCTATAAATCACAAATGAAATCAAAATGTCGGTGTTCCCCAAAGTCTCTCCGTTACCCAGGCTGGTAGAACCAGGCTAGAGGATACGTTCTCATATGAGACGACTTTTCTCCTCGTGCGCCGAACGCCGCTTTTGTCATTGTTCACTCTGATCAGAACAGTGAGCCTACAGCAAAATGTTGTTAATGCTGTTGTTATATTTGTTAATTAATGTCGTGAATATCTTCAGCCATAGTAAGCTCATCTGACAAGAGAGATTGTTTTCACCGGCAAACTGAGATGACTGCCCAAGTGGTGAGGCAATTCAAAACGATCACACAAGACGGTAATCCTCTAGCTCTTCCTGAAGGGAATGGCTCTTGAAGTGTTCAGCAGGGAACGCCAACAACAACAACTTACTAGTAATCAGTATGAGATGACCGTGCGTATCATGAGGGACAGTCTGTGTCAGTGTGTCAGTTGGTAGTATAACCTCTAATAACCACTTACGTCAGTCATGAAGACGTCACCTGTCACTCATTCCTGTCAATCCCATTCAAGGATAAAATTACTAATGAGCAATTCTCTCTCTCTCTCTCTCTCTCTCTCTCTCAACAGGAAAGCTGGATAGGAAGGTACAGAAAGGAACAGAAAAATAAACTTTGAATCACGAGGCGTTCGGCAAATCGTCCGGGAGAGTTGGTGACAAAGTGGTGCGGGTTGCAGCAAACAGCCAGAAAGAAGATTGCAAAACAACAACAATTAGAGTCAAACACGGAGGAACTGAAATGAGAGAATGAACAGTGGAATTTCACTCAGCCACTTGGGGAAAACAAAACAAGACAAAAAGAAAACTGTCGTTGAACTTGGGAGATGGTGATTCAGTTCAACAAGTTTATCATGTTGTCGAACTTCAGAGTAGTGATTTGTTTTCGGAACACACACACACACACACACACACACACACACACACACACACACACACACACATACACATCGGTTTTGATGTACATGTAGCTATTTTTGTTTTTAAGGGTATCAAGTTACAACTGAGTCAGCGTTTGTGAGAGCAAATACTAGTGGACGTCTCAAATTTTGTTTTAATTCATAATTATGTAGTCAGTGTACGAGCAATAGGAGCACTTGGTGATGTCGGTGACTTTTGACTGATCAAAACATTTCTGATGAATTTTGCTGCACATGTGCACATAATTTAGTTGTCGGTCTGCGTCTTTTTTGTTTGTTTGTTTGTTATTTTGTTGTTGTTGTTTGTTTTCTTATTCGTTTTGCATCCTTCCTATAGCCTTAAACCTGAAAAATCGTCAAAATGGAAATTTGACAACGCCGGATAAGAGAGATTCTAGAATGCAAACAAAGACCGTCACAATGCTCTGGGATCCCGAGAGTTAATGTTCCAGTACTGACTGAAGTTACGTAGATGACTGACTAGATTAGAACTTGTGGGAAGACTGAAAAAAAACAAAAAACAAACTAACCTTCAGCATCCCGGCCTCCGATCAGAGTTCAGTTCAGGCGTAAAAGCACCGGCCGTTCACGGACATCACCGCCCGCTCTAAGACTTCATGCAGCAAGCAGAACTCAGTAGTGACGGCGTATGTCTGTCTGAGTGTCTTGATGTCTTTCTTTCCCCGCCCTACTGAGGCCGGCCAGTCAGTCGGTCCCGCGGTGCAAGTTTCACTTCTGCGGGCTGCACTCCACTGCCGCAGAGGCGCGTATGATGACACAACTCAGTGACACACGTGCATTACGTTGCGGTCTAACACCGAACCACTGACACAATGTGACTGTCATATCCCGTAGAAAAATGGCCGAGAAGGGGAGGGGGAGGCCGGGAAGGGGAGGGGGGTATAGGAGGGGGGGGGGGGGGGAAGGGGTGTGTGACTGTCATGTCGACTGAGTTGGCATCAACTTGGTTCGTCATCCGCCGACTGACGCGGCGGCAACCCCCCCCCCCCCCCCCTGCAGCTCCCCCATCCCCCCCCCCCAACCACCACCACACTTCACCTGCCCTGTGTAGGCCAGGCGCCACAGGGCAACAAGCCAGAACAGAACTCTCCTCAACCGGTGTGCGCAGCCCATATTATGGGGGAGCCATTTGCACCAAACCGAGTATGTGTTGAAAACCGAGTTTATCACGAAAAACCCGGGTTTGGGTTTGTTTTGTGTTTTTTTCCTCGCCACTATATTGAGAAAAACCGAGTTTAACACGAAATACCGAGTTTTTCTACCCGGGGGAGGGCCGGGGAGGAGGTGAGGGTGAGGTGAGTGAGGAATGAAGGGGCAAACGTAACGACCGACAGATACTAAAGATGTCGTCCCGGCTGCACTCTCTCTTTTAACTTTTTCACGACCACTATGATGCACCCAGCGTTTGCATACTGTTGCCATCCACACACGTAGACTGTGACCCCCGACGCTGACGATGGTGTGAGGACGTTATTACCAAGCACCCGGCCACATGTTATGTCCGCTCTCACTGTCGCCGCTATGCCCAACTTTTCCAATAAAAACTATTTTTCATAAAAGTCCTCATAATTATCTTTCAAAATATACCAAACACGATTAGGACACGTCTGAGGAAGACCTCTTTTTTAAAAAAAATCGAAAAATGGCTAAAATCGCCCGGTTGGCAAGGGTTGTGAACGCACTCAGTGCCTGGATCACGGGGGAATTCTACGGCGCGCGATCAAGGTCGGTATTAAGTTACTCAAGTCACGCGCTTGTGGTGGAAATGGCTGTTTTGACAGTGATAAAGGAAAAATCAAGAAAATAAACATCTCAAAATTCAGTATAGGAGGATATCGAAGATGGCGGAAGGTGTGTTAATGGAGCGATAACTAAAGTGTATGAAACCACGCAAGTTCTGTTTCTAGAAAGTCACAGTGTTGAATGGAAAACGGGGAACCATTCCCTTGTGAGTTTTAATCTACGGACAGCAAAACGTTAATATCCAGCCTTATTCTAAGTTTTGGTGACCCCAGTGGAGCACTCACGTAGCTGAATCCAAACGCAGACCCTTAACACTGAACTGTTTAAAAAGCGCTCAACCTTGAAAGACTTCTTCGCTTCAAACAGCCGGGGCAGCGGATACCATTGACAACACTCGCTCACTCTCGCCTTTTGCGTCTTCTGGGGCATAGGCCGCCGACAAGGGTTCTCCAGGCCTCTCTCTCTCCAGCTATCCCCGACTGTGTACAACCTGGAGGCAAACGGTCGTACACGCTGTCCTCTTTCCTAGTTTTGTGTGCACATTTCTATGGATAAACTGTGAAATCTTTCTTTTTTCCTGCAACGTGCCCATGAGAGCTAAAATGCAAAGTAGATCCATGCTATCCATTTCCCATATACGTACGATATGCTATATTTATTGTGTGCTGTTCAGTTGCTAGTGCATGTATGTGTCTTTGTTGCAGAAAAGCAAATGCCATTCTCAGTAACTGATTTATTCTTATAATTTTTAACTGTATTTCACTTAACAGTCACTTAGTTTTCTTTAAAAATGTGCTCATTTCGTCAGGGTATTTGGCTCTTGGGTCAATAATGTAGACTCCGCTACTGCAGTTACGGTTAAATTGTTTAATCCTTCAGTTTTGTGTTGAGAAAATGATCTGACGCTAATCTGTTACCGCTGAAGCTATTCCATCGGTACAAGGTCAAGCCAACAATGCTTGGCACTATGTCCATATTGACCAGATAACTATGCTTGGACGTGCAAGAACCAACCCGGTGGAAGTAGAGCCTATGTAGAGTTTCATTTGTCGCGAGGAAACGACCGAATAAATGAGGGTGTTAGAGACTGGTAACCAAAAATGCATGGACTAATTTACCGTCAGTCACGGCACAGGATTTTAATGTCTACTGACTGAGTGAATCGACCGATTCACAGTATATGTTTTTGAGTCGTGATCGGCGCAAGGCCATGTGTCGTATCTTTCGAAGCCAATCAAGTCCTTCAAATATGGTGAGGAGCTACTGACGTTTCCACCAACCACTCCTTTTTGTCAGAAAATTGAGTGCCTGTTGTTAAATAACAAATACAAGTCTACCCTCCTTTATTTGAGGAAACAAAACAAAGCAAAATGTAGGGTTTGTTTTTTTCAAACTATAATGATTTTACCGACTTTTTCTTTCCCTACTTTTGGGCCGGAAACAAAAGCACTTACCTTGGGAAACTAAACAAGAATACACTTTGTAATTCTTGTTGATTTTTTTTTTCCAGTCCTCTTCGGTCTCACAGTAAATAATTTAGGTGCTGAACGCCTCATGTAACATGTTTCTGAGACAATGACTACAGGTCACTGCCTCTACTTTTCTCATGCGGAGTGCCAACTGGAGGGAAGGGGTTGTATAGCAGTTTTCATTAGATCCTCATGAGTTGTATCGTTCACAACTGATTTAACTGTCAAAGCACTGTGCAGTTTGCTAATTGCTATATCATGATTGTGAAAGTGAGAAATAAAGCCTACCCCCTCCCCCCCCTTTTTAAGTTGTTTCTCTATTATAGAGAAACAACTTTATGAGACGGGGCAGATTTTGCTACGCGCAGCAGCAAGTTTCAGTGATACAAAACAAGACTGTGACGTTTCTCCACACAATACTTACTTTCACGCACACAGTGACGTAACGAAATCTGCGTCATAGACACCTTAAGTGCACACTATGCTGCTGCGTTCTTTTGGGCGGGAGTTGTGAGACGTGTGTGTGTGTGTATGTGTGGACGGATGTAATGATGACTATCTCCTAAACCACCTCGTTTGAGGCCTTTTTACTTTGAGATAAAAATGGGAGTTCACCTTCTCCAGAGCTATCTTTCACGATTTTTAGCCTGCCGCATTTTGAGAACAGTTATCGCCGATTTGAAAAAATCGGTCATGTTACGAATTTTTTCGAAAAAAATGTTCAAATGGCTTCATTTTCTGAAATTGGGAAGATCATCCAATTATACTGCCTGTTTTCGTAGCACAGCTCTGTAGCTCTGACAGGTTTTGTGTAAGAAAAATATTTCCGAGGTAGGGGTGGTTTGCATATAAGGCCAAATATCTATGAAAAGACTCCTTCAAATTACTCATCATTCCGGTATTTTTGTCACTTGTGACAACTGCACATATGACATGAACTA
Organism: Batillaria attramentaria; assembly: GCA_018292915.2. NCBI lineage: Eukaryota > Metazoa > Mollusca > Gastropoda > Batillariidae > Batillaria > Batillaria attramentaria. The sequence goes on from JACVVK020000066.1 coordinate 1,624,567, forward strand.
TTGCACTATTATAGCTTTAGTATTAAGAATAACAGAACTTTTAGATAAACACATTTTTTCACGTTTCTTCGAGAAGCGCCGGTCAAAAAAGTTCCAATTTTGCAATTTCGTAAGTACAATCCAAGGCACTTTAAGTCCACGTTTCATCAGCTCTCTAGATCTTCCAGATTTTATGTCAAAATTAATTCAGTCCCGGAAGTCACAAAAGCAACAAGGAAATCACAAGATATGAAGAAGTATCATCTGTCAGACGAGCAGCGTGAGGCTGACGGCAAATGTTTGGTTCACAGACAAAATCTGCAAGTATCGTCACTGCTTCCGACATTTCATCAGCCCTCTACATCTTCCAGATTTCATGTGAAAAATAATTCAGTCGGAGAAGTCACAAAGCCAATAGGGAAATCACAGGACATAAACAACATCCTCAGACGATCTCAGTGCTAGAGGCTGACGCCAAAAGTTTAGTTCACGGAATTGACGTCATCTCTCTCTCTCTGTATGACGACCTGCTTGAGGCTGACGTCAAATGTTTAGTTCACGGAACTGACCTCTCTCTCTCTCTCTGGGGAGCCAGGGTGGCCGAATGGTAGCGCGTTGGACTTTCAATGCTTGGGCCGAGAGTTTGAATCCAGGCCGCTGGGGCCAAATATTTGTGCTGGCCTTTTTGTTGTTGCCCCGTCTTTGATATCACCCTTATGTGGTGGAAAAGAGCGTTAAACTCCTAAACACCCACCGATCCACCCTCTCCCTCTGCCTCTCTCTCTCCCTTCTTCCCACACCCGGCCCCACCCCCAGTCACGTGGCTAATCGGTCGAGGTCGTAGAGGATCTAGTGTCATCGGTAGAACTTGGAGAGGGGAGAACCGGCAACAATAACAACAAAACAGACAAAATAAAATGAAGTTTGGAGAAACAACTTTGTAGGACGGGGCCGTTCCTCCTTGTTTTTCCCCCAACCACTGAATACTGATTTGATTCGGTAGACCCCACAAAATGCGCTCATCTAGCCTATACCGATCTGCAGTCTTTGATCCCGTTCTCGATCTCACATTTCGTAACTCAATCACACGCCGTCCAATGAGAAGACTCCTTACAAGATTACAAGGCAGACACTGAAGATGATACATGTAGCTTCGAAAAAACGAGTTTATCACAAAAAAACTCGGGTTTTTTTGTTTTTTTTTAACAAAAACCGGGGTTTTGTAGAAAAACTCGGTTTCAGTTTTCGTGTTAAACTCAGTTTTTCTCAATATGGCGGCGAGAAAAACCGGGTTTTTCGTGATAAACTCTGTTTTTCAACACATACCCAGTTTGCTGCAAATGGCGCCCCATACCATGTGGCCCCGTCAGTAGGTGTAGCACCCTCATTCGGGTTACTAGACCCGCAGTGAGACCGATGGGGCGGCCACAAGCAGAGAAAACGAGCAAAATGGCGCGGGCCAGAAATACGCGTTTTTCTCTGTTGCCGGCGACACAAAACATAAAGGATTTATTAATGTTCCTTAGAGTCTTTCGTATTGCCCATATCGGTTGGGTCGTCACTGGACCGACTCCTATGATTAGCGAAAGATGACAAACGTGCAGTTCAAGTTTTTCGCGACGAGTTTTTTCAAGTCGCGAAAAAATCGATTTTGTCGTGAAAAAGCGGCAATTTCCTTTTTCCGCGAAAAAAATTGATAGCGATTTTTTTGCGAAAAAAACTTTCTCCAGAAAAACTCAATATTTTTTTTTTTAATCAGTAAAAATACTGAAGACTGGAGACTGAGCTTGAAAATGTGCCAAATTACTCAGGCAGGCAGATAACTATGTGCTAGAAAAGAAGGCCGGGAAGGGGAGGGGGAGGCCGGGAGGGGGAGGGGGTTCAGGGAGGGGCCGGTGGGGGTGGGGGGTGGGAAGGGGGGCGACTGCCATGTCGAGTTGGCATCAAAAAGATCTTTCCAGCTTCTACGAGAGGGCTGGCTGTTCACGTTGGAAACAGATTGTACACATGCAACTAAAACTGAGCTGACGTACTGCACGACTAACTTCAAGTTGTGACCTTTATTACAGACACGGAGCTATTACCGATTTCTCTGACGGACTGTCGTAAAAGACAGTGAGTTGTTCAGTTGAGCTGTTTCGCGTGATTTTCTCCCAAGACAACCGCGGCGGCATGCCTTTGAAAAAACAAGACTTATCCATAATCTTGGTAAATTTTGTACGTTTCCTCCACGATCATCGTTTCTACATGACACAGATGTACTTGGGATGGACTCGTCTGAGTGTATCATACTGGGCCCGTATGTAATAGGCTTTTAGCCCCGGGTTAGAGTCTATCTTCGAACTAAACTAGCTGTAGGGTTAAATTTTCAGGGTTTTTTGTTTTGTTTTTTTTTTTTTTTTAAATCAAGAAGCGGGCCCATTCTAGCAAGGTGCCTAAGGCGTTATAGAAGGATTTTTTTTTCCGGCTTGCTTTCTTCGCTTCCTTTTGTATTTCATTTCGCTTTTGGGTTTCTTTTGTCCTAGTCTGGGTTAGCCGTGGGTTACATTAACCTCGACTTTTACATACTGGCCCTGGTGAATAGCTGGATTGACTGTGTATACGGTGGCCATGTAAAGTTTGTTTGTTTGTTGTTGTTGTTTTTTGGGGTTTTTTTTTCCTGCGAGAGCTTTGTTTCTTCCGGGCGGGCATGTCACAGTTTGAGAACAGGAGAGTGGCGTAAACTACGTGCATATAGTTCTGGCAATGTCTGTCAATAAACGGGCTAATGTTATCTTTGCTAAGCCAACTATGTTTTGAACAGTTTCGCTCCTGAGTGCGCCTGTATCATGTATGCTCACTCTTGGTGATTAGCTGGTACAGCTCTTAATGCGATACAATGTTGTTTACAGTTTGCGCGAGTGGTTGAATATTCAAATTCTACGCGGACTGTTGTTACACCGACTACTAGCGAGCTCAGTGTGGTCGCCGCGTCATCGAGTACGCTTCTGTTGGCTCAGTGCCAGCATTACAGAGGCTGTCACTGTCCACGTGTCTAAGTAGCGTGATGATAGCTAGCGAAAACAGCTCAGAACGGACTGTGAGCATGAAAATTATAGCATTAGCCCCTTTAACCATTATCCAATCTGTGGGCATACGGAACAGGCAGGCTCTTAAAAATGAGCAAGACGAACGCGTTTTGTGGTTACACTAGCTGATGGGAATACCAGTAATCCTGTTCCTCCAGATAGAACAGGCACATCAGCAAAGACCGAGCATTCCTTTGCAAAGAGATTCGTTTTGTTTATTTACTATGCCGGACAGCAGACAAATCTGCGCTCTTTCAGTCTCCCTTCCGTGCCTCTGTCACATCTCGGTCCCACACTTTGACAGTCGGCAAGTCCGTCGTATTCCAGGTGTATACCAAATGTATCGGTCACGTATGCGTATCTGGTAAAAGACAATGTCTCGGATTTACTGCATACATAGGACAGGAATCATCTCAGTTTTCAGATTCATTCTGCATTCAACTTGGGCATGCTTTACACATTTTCACCTCTGTAGTCGGACTCCTAGTCTCTCTCAAAATATGCAGCCAAACTCGATCAAGGATGTGGTTACTGTAGGCTACTATGCTCACTTTCACAATCAAGTACTCCTGCAAGTTCATGAACAAAACAAAAAATCCAACTCAAAGCACATCTTTTGCAAGTTTTTATTTCATAAGACGAATGCTTACAATTTTTCCTCAAAACATCCTGTATTGAATTCTCACAAGTAAAATGGTAAATGAAAACAGCTGCTCGAATCGGATTACATAACGGTGATACAACCACACATAATTATAACTCTTCATGATGCAATGATTTTCAATATTGAAATTGCCAGTGTTCTGATGGGATGCTATCGTAACATGGCTCTCCACACGCCTGAGTGCCAGTACTTTCAAGATGACTCCTAGCAACATAATGTCTTCATGATTACAGATGACACTGACACGCTTTCATCCATGAAAAGAAAATGTCAGAAACCTTACCCTGCTGGCTGGAGAAAAACGTTTAAACAAAGGGGAAAACGTTTTAGGAAAGTATGTATTTTGGTGTCCTCTTTACCAAGAGATTAACGCCAGCTACCGGGTAAGGATCTGCCGAGTGAACGACTACAAAAAGGCACTCCATCCCTCGTACACAGAACACGATACAGTGTAGATACAACCATCCCATCAAAAGACAGTCCACTCACAAGTAGCAAGAACACCTACATACACCTAAAAGCAGACCATTACGAAACATGCGCATAGAAAATGGTTCATCCTGTGTGGGCCAATCTGGAATCTAGTCAACATCTTTGTGTAGACAGAAATACTGCGATAAACAAGGACACTCTTAGCAGACAGTACACGTTTGCTCTTGAGACTCACAGAAGGTAAGCATAAAAAATATGTCAAAGACACTCCAGCCGCACGAAAGAATTTCCAGCAGGTTGAAAACAGGCAACACAGAATCACACTATTCACTGCCTGTTCTGTATGGCTGTAGGGGCAACACTTCCTGATGTCCTGTTTATGCTGTATAATCAGATTCAGTGCCTTAATCTTGGTAAAACAATGACAGTAACCGAACAGTTTTTACATCAACTGGCACACATACCCAATAAGTTCCTCTGACACTCTTTCACCCATTTAAGCAAGTCTCCCAAAACAGCAGGGAGGGAAACCCACTTACCGGTAACAGTAAAAAATATACACGATGCAAAGTTATTCAACATGTAAACAAGTGCCCAGCCAACAAAGGTGAAAATGGAATCTTGACAATAAGTTATGAACTTCAATGAAAATGACGAGCAGATGATGACGTCTGTATCAGTGAATGAAGATGACATGAATGTGACAATTTACAAATCAACCAACCTGCACATTTTATTGTCCCCCATCTACCTTTCAAAAAATCCAGTACATGTCGACAGCACTGTGACACCATCAGGTCATCTCCATAAAAAATTAACTCCATTACCAATATCTAATTCAATGAATTTTACTGACTGTAAATGTTAAAAATATCTGCACATCAGATGATGAAGTTGTATAAATCAAGACTGAGTTTCTTGTCTGTGATTCTACCTAATCTGGTTCATAATCTATGAAGAAAAAAAAAAAACAAACAAACAAACGAACAAAAGAAAAGATATAAATATTGAATAAATGATAACAAATTCATAGAAGCATGGCTGAATGACAGCAGTCCAACAAAACACAGTGAGTGTGGACAGGAACTAATATGACAGAAGCTGACAATGATTGGGTGACAACAATGTGACAGCTGGATGATCAGCATCCTCTTCACTTTTTCTTTGGTCTTGTCCGCCGCGTCACCTGCAAAGGACAGTCAAAGAACAGGTTTAACAGGTATCTCACAGGTCAAGCAGTTGTGTGCGTGCGTGCGTGTGTGTGTGTAGAAGTGGGAGGGTGGGAGAGTTTGAGAAAGAGGCAGAAAACATGAGGGGGTGTGGAAACGTGGCATGTGTAAAACTTCGACCAATCATAGGTACATTCAACTAGAATGGCAAAAGCCTTTATCAGCTCCTGTGTGTAGTCATTTCAAACACAAGACAATGTCCGTGAAACATCTTCCGACATACCCTGAAAAGGGGGAGGTAACTCTGAACTGTAACCTGATTACCTGAATCAGTCACTTAGGTCACTGCTTGGCATCTGAGGCCATTGTGGTGGCTCTGGCCAGTGTATCAGTTGTTCTAGAAGTGTACCGCGTAATAAGCAGACGTTATTTGGTTGAGGACCGAGGACCAGCTCGACAGTGCTGATCGGTGGCTATTTTTTAGAAGTTTTGTCTAGTCCCAGTCTGCTCAGGAGTGGACCATAGGCTTGCAGAAAGTCGTAGTTCTTTATTATTATAAGCCACAAATTGTAGAAATGCTCGTAATGGCCAAATGAAACATCCTTCTATCTGGCAAACAGCCTTTAAACTTCTGTAAACACCAGGAGGAATTTGACATACGCACACATATTCCCCCCTTCCCCTATCTGCCACCCGTACACACCTTTTCATCCTCCTCTTCATCCTTAGTGGCCCTGACGGTGGGAACGAGCTCAATAGCGCGGGTAAGGGCCGCTAGTTTGCTGGATGATCCCGAGGCCTGCGAATCACTCTCCTGGGTGCTATGCTCCTCCCCATCGGATGTTCCATTCGACAGAGGGCGTGTTCGCCTCCTGTGCATACAGAACACTTAAGTTTAAGTGCTAAGTCTTGTAACTCTTACTACCCAGGTTTTGAATGCCAACACACAACCTCCTAGCCCATTGTAATGTGCTGTGCAATGCAAATGCAAACCCAATCATCAACATTTCCATAAAGTTAACTTCGTGTTCAATGTTTAACTGACCAAAATGAGTTGGGGGGGGGGGGGGGGCGGTAATTGTTTCCACGGAAAGAATGATGCATCCTGGGTGCTTGTCTTTTTTTGTACGGATGTGCCTCACAAAACAAAGTACAGCCATAGTTCAGAACTTGAATTTCTGCCTTCACTGGTGTCACATACAGACAGTAGCATTTGTTAGCCTCATGGCATACACAAGAACGACAGGGAAAAAAACAAACAAAAAGAACCCCCTAAAACTAAAACAAACCATTGGATGAGTTTTTTTTAATTACACTTGACCTACTTACACATTGCGTGTAGTGGCAGTAGCTGTGGTGCTGGTGGCTGCAGCAGCCCCTCGCCTGGTGTTCGTTTTGGTGGTGTTGCCACCACTGGGAAGTGATGCGGCATCACTGCTGCCTTCAGTTGAGGATTTCTGACTCTCTGTATCTTCTGTAGTTTTGAGGTCGCCTCGCGCCAAGCGTGCCCTAGCAGTGCATAAGGATGTCAAGTGGTTATAAGGAAACAGAAGGTGATGCTCATGATAAAATCTAGCCCCCCTTAGTGGCTGCTGCTTTCACAGTGTTGCTTTGTGTGAAAAGCAAAGTAGCAGAAGCAAAACACATCAGGGGTCGCTTCACTCCAAAACCACTTCACACAGTACCAGTACACAACAGAAATGTCAATTTAGGACTCACTTTTTCGGTGGAAGTGTGCGCTGCTGTGCTGGAGTGGGTGAGGGTGATTTGCCACGTTTCCTGGCAGAGGTGCGACCACTGGTACTCTCTTGTGATGACTGGGGATCAGACTCTGAAACATCTGCTTCTGCTTTGCTTGCTGACCTGTGATCATGATAAACAGTAGCACACTCACAGCTTTTCTTCAAATGTTTACATTCTCCTAACCTTTTCTCCCTCAACTCCACTGTTGAAGTACAAGGACCCTACGTGGGGACAAAACATTCAAACTCAAAGACAGTTTTGGGAGGCTTCACCATGTTAACTAGCCTTACTAGGACTAGGACTACACTGTACAAGTCTGGTGAAAGGAAAGTGAAGTTGCACAATTACACTCTTGAAAGCAAACTCAGTAGAAACAAAGACTCTACATTTGCTACACTGTAACTAGTGTTAGACTGCCATCTCTCCTGTCTGCCCTATATAGCACATGTCATCAGCCTCAAAACATGCAGTGCAAAACTCTGATCACATGTAAAGTACAGCATTTTTTTAAAATATTGGTACCTGTGTTCGTGACTCAATGGTATTAAAATCTGATAGTATGATACCTCTCTTCTATCTCACTACACTGACTACAGGTGGGATGGTGTTTTTTTTTTTTTTTTTTTTTTTATAAATCATTTTTAATGTGTCGGTACAAACCCAGATTTCTAGCATGACCACAGAAGGCATACCACAGGTCTGGAGCCACAAACTTTGTGGAAATGTCAGTGCATGGGTTTCCATGGACATAGCACAGCACATTACAGTAGGTTAGGCGGCTGTGTGTTGGCATTCTTCTGCCAACGCTAGGTGGGCAAGACACAGCAGTCTTATAGAATAGCAGATCTAGAATCTTTGGTAGTAATGCTTATAGGCAACAGCCACAAAAAAATTTGAGGACCATCTTTTTTTCTGGTGGCTGAAAATTTTGTTTTACCCTGAAATGGTGTGTTGGAGCAGTAACAGTGAGTGTGTCTGTGTGTATATGTTTTGTGCGTGTGTGAAGTTACAACCTCCCCAGTACAGAATGATTTCATGAACAAGCTCACCCTGCAGCTTGTTTCTTGGCCCCAGTTTGTTTCTTCTCTGTCACATCTGCTGCCCTGCTCCTTTTGCTCTGCGTACCTCCAGCAGTCTCCTCTGCGCTGGCCTGACGTTTGCGTGCCTGAGATTTGCTGTGTTCTTCTGCTGCCTTAGAATCACCTTCGCCGGACTCACCACCACTTCTGCCTGTCCTGCGGGTGACACCCTTGGAAGAGCCATTCACTACAGAGTCTTTATCGGCTGCCACTGTCCTTTGTTTAGCAAAATCGTCCATCTTAGTCTGTTTTGAGCCTGCCCTTGGTTTTGATTCTGAGGCAGAATCTGAGTCTTCTGTCTTGCCACCACTACCCCTACGACTATCTGCAGCTCTGCCGGCACGCCGTCCGCGTCCTGTAGTGGCCTTCTCTGATTCTTGGCTGGTTGTGGTTCCAGACTTGGGTGATTCTGACATGCTGGTGTCTCGACTGTCATTTGCATCACTCTCTTGCCTAGGAGGAGGAAACATGATACTGCCTCAAACAAGTTTGTAATAATCCCAAGAGCACATACTACACAGAAAAACATATTCCTTCCTTAAAAGCTTGAATAATAAATGGCTGCAGTCTGCACACTTCATACACACACTTTGCTCAATTTAATCTCAATTTGCAAATCAAAGCCATTCTCTGTACACTACAGGACAGGCTTCCCCCCCCCCCTCCAAACACAGACACACACACACAGACACACAAACTTACTCTGAATCAACCTGCTGCTGTTTGGCAGCCTCCCGGAGACTTTTCTTTGTAACTCGAGGACTTTTTGGCAGTGGATTGACAATGGGGGCATGACTCATCACAATGATCTCTGTAGTCGTCTGTGTCTTCCCACCATAGTTAGCAAACACCCGCCGCTGTTTGAGAACAGTAGAAAGCCCATGACAGACACTTCATGCACAGAGTGACAAAACAGTGTATTGCATCATGCACATTCTAGTGAAATGCACTTTACAGATCAACAGCACAGACCAGTGAAATCACGTTTTTTGGGGTTTTTTTTTGTTTAAATGACCTTCTTACCTTGGCGTCAAATGGAAAATCTTTCGGCAGGTAGCTCTGCAAATTCTTGTATGACTGCAACAAAGCAAAAAGTGTATTAACTAAATTTCATGGTACTGACAATTTTTCCCCTTCTGATTTATCCGCCAACAGATAAGGCACACAAGTTTCGGCTCAAATCATATTTACTGGAAACATGCAAATAGCAAATCAGCATGATTCACACTATAACATAAACCTCCCATTGTTAATAATTGTGTTTCAAAGAGGAAACACACTGAATGTCCGTTACCTTATCAACCTGTGTGAAAAGCTTGGCTGGCAGTGGAGGTTCCACATTGCTGTCTTTCAGAGTAATATTGGTGGATCGCACATTCATCAGGCCGAGGGCAAGGTCACACACTGCATACAGTTTCTGAAAATTATCACAAATTATGGCAATTTGATGACTAAAATGCTTTACCTCAGTCATACGCGTGTGTGTGTGTAGCATACCAGGTAACGAAATCTCTTCTGAACATGATCTCCATGTAGTGTATAGAATGTGCAAAGATGTGGATTCAGCATCAACGAGCCATTTTCCCCTGTACCTCCTTCACGTGCCCCCCCCCCATCTCCTTAGGTCGGACATCTCTAGAGTGAAATCTGCACTAACCTTGTTCATTTCTTCATCATCAGGACCCTGGGCATCTTTCGTCTGTTTGATTTTCTCAATCATACGACGAAGGAAAGCATAGTTGTAGTCCTCCGCACGGCCTGTCAGAGGCTCCAAAACAAACCAAAGACACCTGCACACAATCGAGCCATTTTATGTTACACACTTACACTTCATCACTGCAAATTTACGTTTCTCTTACAAGGCTAGTAAAGCTAATGGTACTAGGCCAACACAGGGCATGTTCCTTCAAAACAAGGAAAAGAAAACAATGACTCACTCCTTGAGATTCTTGAGTGATTCAATGTGATCATAAGTCTTGTAGTCAGGGTCGTGCGCCAGAAGATGGATGGTGTATGGCAGGACGTAATCTGGCAGCACGGATGTCATCACACCTGAGAGGGAACACAGTGCGCATGCAACTCACTTATCTTCTCAAATACAAGAACAAGAAGATTTAACAGTTTCACTGTCAAGTTTGCATTCACACAATCATGTCTGCTGCAAACACAGCTAGCATTTACTGCTACCAGACAACTGTGTTAAAAGTGGAAATTCAGATTTCTTTTTAATCCCCTACGGAAAATCCATTTGGAGTGTCCATCAATAAATGAAGATTACTAAAAGATGTACTATTAAAGACTATTACATAAATGCAGTATTAAACTATTACATAAATTCAAATCAACACACATGCAGACACACACACTAGTGTAGCCTTAGCACATTCTTCCTAAATACCATGACTCGCATTGAGCTCTCTGTCTTACCTCTGATGTTTTGATTCTGTTTGAGGTAATCACGGCGTTTCTGGACATTAATGGACAGGAACTGTTTGAGCTGGGTGCGTCGCTCCTTCAGAGGATCATTGGCTGCCAGTGAGAAGATGCTCATGTACTCTAGGGGCAGGCGCAGACTTAGTAACCCCTTGTGCAGTTTGTGAGCAAAACGTAACCTGACGTGGTAACATGTGTCCTGCAAAACAAAAACATACATTGAATAAGTACATTAAACAAACCAATAACATGCCATGTTATTACAATGTTCTGTAACTTGTACCTTTATGTTTTGCCTAAGAAAAGCCATGTGATGAATCAGCCCAAGAAATTACTATCTATCCTAATAATGATGTATGAAAGTAAAAAATTATATCCCCCCCCCCCCCCCCCCCCCCCCCCCCGGTTTCCCAGTTTCTATGTGAAGTTTAGAATCCAGCCTACATTGATGAGTAAAGCCAGGGCTTGGAACTGTTCCCGTGTGATGATCTCAGCAAAACATGATTCCTCCGCCAGCTTCAGCATACAGCATCCAGCCTGCAGGCGTAACCGAGCCAGCTCTGGTTTGCTATTCAGAAACAAAATGGCACATGTTCATCAAACACTTTCACACACAGCAACCACTCTGCGGGCACAACCAAGAATTGTAACGTTTTTCACGTTATTTTTCCACACCCCAAAAAAGACTAGCAATTTTCAGGTCTGACAAAAGCTACATGGAGACTTACTCTTTCTATGCAACCACAACTGCTGCTCTCCTTACATCAGAGAAATAAATCTACAAATGTTGCAGAGGATCCACTGATTTATTAAATGGTTCCTTGTGCCAATTCCACAATCATCCCCTATATCAATAAAGAATACTCAGAGTCAGAAATCAGAAAGTGCAGACAGAGAGAAGAATCTGGAAAATGGGCCGGAGTTTGGGAGGGAATGGGACTGACTTGATCTTGCCGTGCTCCATAAGATCCCCTTCGTGGATGATGACAGTGTAGAGAAGGCGGAGGGTGGAGGTGGCCGAGTTGTTGGAATTACTTTTGAGGCCCACCAACCAGCGCACAAGCAGTTTCATTGCCTGCACCTGCACAAGCCACAACACAGTCCGCTGTCAATACCGTTTCTGTTCAGACATCGCTTCATAACTCCCTACTGTACTTTTACTAGTATCAGGAAATCTCAGACTATTCAAATCGAAGGGACTGACAGTCACTGGTGTGACACACGGCCACGTCCTCTACCATCCTGGATCCATGTACAGTACCACACAATATACACCTTGCCTGACAATCAACACTATGCCTTTGTTAGCAGGTAACCACTGATAAATGTTTTAAATGGTACAAATTTGACAGCCAAAGTTCATCACAAAGCATGTGTTCTCCTTTCCACCCTTTGTTATGAAATGTGTGTGTCGTGCAATAGCTCAGTATGCAGAATCATCAAGTCCAAAAGTTTTGTGCATTTACTTGGCACTGAGTTTGTACCCAGGAAATTCTTGTTGGGGAGATATTTCACAAACAATGCCATCAGCTTGCAGTTTGATGGAGTATTCCTACCTTTGCTTGTGTCTCCTCTGTCACCAAGTGGTCGGAATACCACCCTTCATCTGTAGGTGTCCCAGAGGTCTGCAAAGACAGCACTTTACATAAACAGCTGAAAATCTTGTACAAATGACCAACAATTCATACTTATATGGCCTCCAGCACACACACACACACCACTGTGTCTCTTCTTTCATATATATCCAAGCATATCAAAGGAAAAGTCATTGATCTATATTTTTCCTAGTGTTTTCTTGATACTTTTCTTTTGGTTCATTTCTTTATCTCCTATAAGCTAAAACTCGATGGAGCAAGAAAAGCAGTGCAATGTTTCCAGTTGTCAGAATGTGTACATCATGGGACAGAACATACCCTGTCTTGCATGAGAAGATCCTTTACAATGACCTTGGTGACAATGTTTTTCATCTCCGTGGCAAAGGTCTGTGGACAAAGCTGGGCTAGGTGGCCGAGGGCAACGATGGATGTGATGTAATTGGCTGAGTCAGGATTCAAACACTTCTGTACATGCTGTTGGAGAAAATCAAGAAAAGTGCAGATTTCTCTTATTTCACAAAAACATGTTACATTTAATCAGAATTTTGCCTCAGTAAAGATAAAGCAGAGAACAGCTACCATACTGACAACATCATTTAGGCATTCACGTAACATCATTTTAAGCAAAGAGTGAATCAGTGAACCTGCACAAGCCTGAGCGTGACTCATAAACTGGTGAATACCTCCCCCAACAAACGATCAGACAAGTATTTATCATTTACAATCTACTGCATGGCATCTGCTACATGCTGTCAAGGAATACCCAGGATTCAATAAGCACACCTCTGCTCACCTCAAACACCTGTGTTAGAATGGGCTCCTTGTTTTGACAGATAACACTGATGCACCGCAAGGCATGTTTGGTTTGTTTTGGAGTTCCCATCTTCGCCAGATTTGTCAACACTGGTATCAAACTCCTGTTGCAAGCAGAAAAAAACATGCAAAGTATGGGGTGGTCTAGTGGATAGGAGACTTTGTGACCAGCGCAAGGGGTCAGGTTTGACTCCAACTCCGGGCAAACATTTTTTTTTCTCATACATAGAACCATCCATTTGGGCCAATTGTCAGGTGTTCTCTACGGGTACTCCATATTATTAAAGGTAAAATTCTCAAAGTGATGGCATCGAAAGTGATCAGCAAAGTCATAACAGATGTATTCTAAGCACACAAAGCAGAGTCAGAGAGTGTCCCCCTGAACATTAACAAACAGTTACAGCATGGTGAAGACTTACGAGTAGACAACTGGGTGATCCTGCTGAAGACCAGCTCCTGTGTGGGACAAGATCTGTAGGGTGCAATCACCTGAACACACAAAACAATTTTTGTCTGTCAAGATTTTCCTTTACAGTACCCCCATGAACTATCCCTTCTCTTCCTTGATATGGTGAAAACACTAACTACAATCTTTTCTGAAGCAAGCACATCACCACAAGATGCATGAATCCAGCAATAACATTACCATTCATAGATGAAACAAACCACAAATTTCCAAGACAAAATCGTTACTTGTACAATTTGGTTTGCTTGTAGTTACTGTTCTCTGTACCCCAAAAACTACATGCATGGCCCACGGCATGCAATACAAATCTATGTAAAACTTACAGACGATATCATCATCATGTTTCAAGAAGCTCAAGAAGTCTTCAAACACCTCTGATGACTTGAAGCAGTGGGGATATGCATGGGAGAGGATCTGCAGAAAAAACAAAGCAAAGCACCTTTCACTAGTTTCAGTTCCACTTTTCATTCTCTGAGTAAACCAAGCCTCCCAGTCCAAGCCTTGAAGCACTCAACATGTCAGATTAGCAGATTTTTGTTCTGACAACTTATACTGCTTGCAAGTGAATCGGCAGTACATCCTGCTCACTGTTATGATCCTAATACCAGAAAAGAACTGAAACTTCCAATAGAGTCACAAAGGCCACAGTATCAAATCCTGTGTGCAATCAACTGACACCACATAAACCTGGAATTCTGAGAACTGATGTGAACAATCACATCTTCAAAGGTGCACAAGTGTTAGCACTCACCATAAGAAGCTTTATTCCTTTCTCAGAAGCGTTGTCCACAGTGTCTGCCAGAGGGCCGAATCCACTGAGAAGTTCTTTCACTTGCTTGACCAGTTCCTGTATGGCAGCTGTGTCGATCATGACAGGAGCCACACGTTCCAGCAGGGACTTGACCAGGTTGTAGTAGAACTGGTTCTGACCAGGTGGGGTGCCAACCTTTCGCAGCACTTCTTTCTGTCAGGATGAAACAAACCCACAAACTTATACGTATACTGCAAATACAGAGATGTCAAGCCCCCAAAGTGTCTATCAGTACTATTTCACACAAATATCAGTATTTTCGGCACTTGTTAGTATTCTGCCATACAAAGACAAAAAAAGAGAAGACTATAAACAGCGTATCATACAAGTATACATACGGTATGTTAAGTCACTTATAGTTACAGCGCTAAAGTGTGAGCATGCACACACATACACCTTGAGTAAATAAACCAAAAGCAAAATCGTAAAGTAATTCTTTGACAAAATTGTAAAGCTTCAGAGCCAACTCTTGTTTGGACAAAGATCATTTCAATACAAAGCCCCTGTAATTTGGTATTCTCTTCCCCAGTGCACTCGTAATGCATCTGATTTGCTGGATTTCAAAGCCAAACTGAAAACCCTGTTCAGACTGTCCTACAACTAGATTCACCACAGATTTTGACCCATTCTGAGCTCTGTTGCAGGTGTGTGTGTGTGTGTGTGTGTGTGTGTGTGTGTGTGTGTGTGTGTGTGTGTGTGTGTGTCTTGTGTCAGTATGTGTTGCAGACTCTTGTTTTATTAGTTTAGACAGTAAATGGTAAGTGCCTTGAGCTCACCTTGTGGGGATACTGCGCTTATAAGAATGTTACATTATTATTATTATTCATTATTATTAGTTTCACTTCAAAAGCAATCACTGAACTCAGCATGAAAAAGTCTGAGTGACCAAAAATGTGGGTTTTCCTGTCAGTCAGCTGACCACAGGTGTAATTGCCCATTTGTAACTGAATAGCGAAGAGCCTGAGACAATATCAACTGTATCTGGTACTCCATGATGTAACTTGTGATATTCCAGAACTAAAACTTGGTGCACTCACACACATTCTGTTGTTTTTGGTTCATGCACAGCTGTACTTCCTAACAAACTTTTTGAAGTATAATGGGACATGAACCAAACAGGCGGAGGAGACTGCAATGCTGTGTTCTGAAAGTGATCTTCGACTGTGCATGTGTCACCACCGTTGTTTGAGTCACTGATTACCTGTGTCAGTTATAATCAAAACCACAATGGCTATGACACATGGAAAGGCTTCCATGTTATCTAGCTCTACAGAAATCCTTTTTTTGCATTGGATATCATTGCTACTACTTGCTAGCCTGCTTGCTGGAGGCCATTTGTGAATCAAGGTGCTTTGAGACGATCCAGGCTGTGTTGATTGCATCCCACTACAGGCCATTTTGTCAACACTTGAGACGCGTGCTACGATTAGCTGCATGATCTAGAAACGGAATGGTGATTGGCCAAATTTCCAGTTCAAAGGTTACTGTCCGCAAAGCGCTAAACTTAGTCAATTGTAACAAACTTAGGTCAGACTTGTTTCCTCCGTATTTTTCATGAACCGTATTTCTGTATTTAACTGCGTTATGTGGAAAATAATACAGCCAATCTGTACTAGTTGCCACCTCGGCATATAACAAGATGTGCACGTTCTCTTGTGAAATTGACTCATACTGGTGTAATTCATCTCTGAACCAAATTCTTTCATCGTCGTGAAGCCACTGATAATTATGTCCCTTGATAAAACTCAGGAAGGTGCAAACAGTGGGTAGTTGTGGAGGAAGAAGCAATTTTTTTCCCCCCAAGTTATATTCCACACACAACCTGTGCCAAGAACTCACCACTGTGTCTTCTGCCTTCTTGCATGTACAGTCGGTACCAACGAGGGCCCTGAAGAGCTGGCGCATTCTTCTGTCATCTCTCAGACTGATGTTCAACTTCTTGATGTACTCTGTAGGTTTCTGTTGCTCTGGCAGGGTGCCTGTTGGAGAGAGTGGGATTTTAGTCAGTCAATGAAAGGCAGGCAGAGAAGTTGAGGTGGCACTGAAACTGTCGCTGGAGGCAAGATAAATCTGATAGTCATGAGGTGCTGAACGCCACACTTATGTAAAAATTATACAGTGGATGGAAGCCTAAAAAAAAAAGAGAAAGAGTTACAAACTTTAGTCAACCTGTGGTTTCCTGAACAATGTTAAAACAACAACAAAAAAACAAACAAACAAGAAAACAAAACCTGCACATAGATCCAACCAACGCTAGGTTCAGCATTCCTTCTTCGAGCCTGCACTGTAATGTGCTTCACCTAAACAGAAAATTAAACTTACGTGCGAGAGCAGCCAGCTTGGGAAACACTGGCGGGGCATTGGGCCCATCCTGTTTATCATGTGCATCCAACAGCTGCTGCAGTATCTGACGCACACTGTAACAGGCAAAATTCACATCAGCTTGGTACTTCCCTGATTTAAGTTTACTATCTGGATATCTGTTATCAATCATCTTGAACATTGCAATCCTTTTGCAGTTGTCACCATGTTTCAGTCCTCCTGTTCATTGTTTATGCAAGCGGTGATGGGCTATCTAACACACCATTTCTTCTGGAATTGTTAAAAGTTCCTAGGCTTTCCTAGTCACACTCTTTGCTTTGACAACTTATCTACCACATGACAGGTTAACACAAGAGAAAACTCAAAAACAGTAAAGCCATGAGTCACATAGGTGAAAGGTCAATCACACTTACTTGTTCCGGTGCTTCAGCATTTCAGAGAAAGCCCTGGGAAAAATAAACAAAATGTTACTATCACTGTCTTGCCACAATGCATGTACATGTAATTACACTAGTCCTTTTTTGGAAAAAGAAAGAAAACTTGGACTGTCTCATGTTTGTCCAATTTTTCTTTTCAGTATATATTCAATTTAATAAACTTTCTTGTCACCGCAGAGAATTTGTTTTGGAAGGAGTGAAAATGCAGATGGCCTGTGCATTATTTATGCACAAATTCAGGAAATTACCAGAAAAAAAAAGATAATTAAGGAAGATAGAAGGGGACAATTAGAACATACTTAACAGCGTTGTCATCCAGCGTGCAATACAGTTCCAGCAGTTTCTTCATCCGTTCCTCCACAGGCAGTGTGTATGGCACTAGGTGGATGTTGAGGATACGCTCGACAAGTAATCTACAACCAACGACCCAACAATGTCAAGAAAATAAAACATAACACAGCAAGTGCTATGCGATAACCCTGACTGACATAGAAAACAATACTCAGAGGGGAAGCACAAGAACTAAAAGTAATTCTTCAGAAATCAGTCAACAGTACAAGTAAAGAATCAGCAGAACTTGAAATTGCAACCATCATCTTAGCCATACAATCCCAGTCAACTATAATAGTCAGCATATGAAAGCTACTGACACACTGACAAAACAAAAACATGTACAATTTGGATGGTTTTTCTGGATCATGAAAAACATCAACACAATCACACTGATGCACATAAAAGTGAACAAGTCATAGCTACTTGTCACAAGTCACCATCCCCTACCTGTCATCATTGCTGTTCTGGTAGTAATGGTGGAAGACCTTATTGCGAATCCAGTCCACCCTGGCTGCCTGCTGGGGATCCACCGGATCACGACTCATCACAGACTTGTAGATGCCACCCAATCCCAGCACTGCTTCACGACGGATTTTGAACTGCACAAGATCAACACAGCAACAATGAAAATTTTCAGTCACAGCCTTTGAAACTTGTAACATACTCCAGATAACAAAATCTACAGCTGAAGTATCAACACTCAAGGCCTAACTGCAGACACATCAACTGACTTTAAATTATGCCCCATGATAATACAGTACGATGTGACAAGTTGTACCAATACAATCTGGCAACAGAGAACAACCAAAGCTCAGCACAACCTACCTTCTTGTCAAGAGTCCTCTCTTTGATGAAGACAAGCATCTCATCAGTCATAGCACTGAAGTCTTTGCGTGCTACTTGAAGCATGCAGTGCACCACTTCCATCCGCACAGTCTCCTCTGGGTCATGCTGACGCACTTTCATTTGCTCTGGAAACAGAACAACCAAGCACAACTCAGACAAAAATTCTGGAAAAAAATAAGTCTTCTGGAGTAATTAGTTTTTTTAGTGATGAAATAGCTGAGTCAATGGCATGTGTGCAATTGTTACTCACCGAGAATGTCTTTGACTAGCTCTGGGTGGTTGAGAATGAAGCTCTGTGCAAACTGTACACAGATGGTCCGCACAGTAATGCTGATGTCGTTGAACCTGCAGCACAACAGCAAACAACACGCTCTTACTTTTACGTTTAGAAATAGAACACATTTTCGGAAATGTTTGGATGACTGGAGGATACGTGAAGTCTTGGTGAAAATATCCGCATCACCAACTCCAGTAGTACAACCTTTGCTGTCCCGACTAAACCCCAACATCATGGAACAATCACCTTTCTTACTTTGATTTGCTGTAACTGTTATGCAGATTTTACGAACACCATCAACACCAACCTCCCAAGGAAACAGAGCCACAGTGGTTTGTTCTTCAGAGCCAGGTCTGAGCCCTGTTCAGAGAACATCTTGGCTAGCAGTTTTGTCACATTCTTTCGCTCATGCTCTTCATTGCTCTGCAACATAATCACCAAACAGTGTATCAAAATCACAGCAATCATAGTCACGACTCCCAAACAGACATAAGACATTTTATACAAAATTACAGAAATCATTGAAATCCCAAGAAAATATTACAATCCGAACTGAAATCTTGCTTAAAGATCTAAGCTCCAAACAAAAAGCTTTCCGTAGTGTGAAAAAAAAAAATTACAGCAGAGTCGACCGTGCAAGCACAGTCAACTCTGTCACAGTTGCAGAGTTCACACAGTGTCCAGGAACCACGACAAAACCGTGCGGAAAAACTGCCCCCACTTCCTGTTGGGGCCAGACCACGCTACTGTGCACATCCCCGTACAACCCGGCTCATTATGTGACCACACCTCGGATACGTCAGTTTAGACTGAGAGATGTTCACTGTTGACATGGTGCAAGCTATGCTACTACCGGCAGGTACACATATTTGAAAGTTTCTTGCATAGACATTTCAGCTCAAGCTTGCAGAACCAAAAGTAAAACCGCAATTTGGAAATGTTGTTGCCGACAAAACAAGCTTGGCCAATCTGAGTGCCCGCGTGCTTTATTTCTCACACATCTTGGCAATTTTTTTAAAAACTAGAGAGGCAAAAGCCTCCATGGCTCCCTTGTGACACAGGTCAAGGTCATTCACAAGAGTATGTTTGTAAAGCTCTTATCACTATCCATTATCATGCCAAGTAAAGTGTCTCTGGCGCTCTGAGTTCATGGCAATATTACAATTTTCCCCGAAACAGTTTGTATGGCCTTGACCTTTAGTCAAGGTCATTCAAATGAGATCTCATCAATGTCTATCATTATGCCAAGTTTGATGCCTCTAGTATTTGTAGTTCCTCCGAAAACAGTAATGTTAAAATTCACAACAGACAGCTTTAATGACCTTGACCTTCAGTCAAGGTCATTCAGAAAGGTAGGTCTCATTGCTGTCTATCATCATGCCTCGTTTGGTGCCTCTACTGTTTGTTGTTTTGAAGAAAATGCCAAGGTTAAAATTTCCCAAAAAAAAACGCTTGCATGACCTTGACCTTGACTAAAAGTCACCAAACACAGGTATGTCTGTAAAGGTGCTGCTAATGTCAATCGTCGCACATATAGTTTGATGCTTCTGATTGATCTGGATTCTGAGAAAATGCAAATGTAAATTTTCCCAACAGACTTTAAATGAAGGTCATTTAAGGTGGTATGTGTGCATAGGTCTTATCACTGTCTATCAGCATGCCAGGTTTGGAGCCTCTGCTGTTTGTTGTTTCTGAGAAAATGCCAATGTTAAGGTTTCACAAAAATAGCTTGTACGGCCTTGACCTTGACACAAGGCCACTGACTACATGTATACCTGTAAAGTTCTTATCAACGTCTATCATCATGCAAAGTTTAAAAGCTATGGTGTTTGTAGATTACGAAAAAATGCCAATGTAAAATTTTCAAACAGAGAGCTTTAGTGACCTTGACCTTGAGTCAAGGTCATTCAAAATGATATGTTTTGAAGGGTCTTGTGGTTGTCTATCAGCATGCCAAGTTTGGTGCCTCTGCTGTTTGTAGATTCTGAGAAAATGACAATGTTAAAGTTTTCTGGACACACATACACACACACAGAGACAGACAGACAGACGACGGAGGGTTAATACATAGACAGCCATTGTTACACAAGGGAGCCAAAAATTACCGTCAACATTTGTTGCGCCATTCTGACAGCGACAGCACAGCACATGAGCGACACTGACCAAATTCAAAAGTGACACAACTTGTATGGGGGTCACAATGGACAGTACTGACTCGGTCAAGGCTGCTGCGATGACCACTGCATGGATGGATGACCACTGCACGGAGATGTGCACAGTAGTGTGGACAGAGCCCGACAGGAAGTGAGGGCAGTTTCTCGGCACGGTTTTGTTGCGGTTTCTGGACACTGTGTGAACTCTGCAACTGTGACAGAGTTGACTGTGCTTGCACAGTCGACTCTGTAAAAATTTTTCACACCCTGGAAAGCTTTTCGTTGGGAGCTTAGATCTTTAAATTTCAACAGTTCTGTCTCTACAAATTTTTACAGTTCTGTGGGTTTTTGGAAACACCGCAACACCAGTGAGAGGCACGCAAAAGAGACCTCGTACAAGGAAAACAAAACAACATGGGACGATAAGACTGAACATACTCTCATACCTTCAGTTTGAATTCTAGCTGCGGCAGAACAGCAAACAGGACATTGGGTGACACCTGGTTGAGTTCATAGATCAGGTCATACAGGTGGTTAGATACCTCACTCTCGGACGTCTTCCCCAGCATCAGCATGTTGTTGAAGAACTATACAGAACATATGACATCCGTCCATAAACAAATAGCAATCAAAATTCTCAAACACTCACTTTTAAAAAAGAACCACGTTGCTAATTAAGACATCAATTTCCAAGTTAGCTTTGCAAAACCAATGGAATATCCTGTAAGTTACCAAAGCGAGGTGAACTTACAGCCTGCACATATGGCTCAATAGCATTGCTTGTTCTCCTTAGCAGGTCCTTGGCCATGGCATAGGCTATCTTGTTCTGGCTCTAGAAGAAAAACAGAAAATACAGTGCATCAGGAATAAATCAGCAGCAGCAAATGGCAACCGGAAGAAATGCAACATCAGTATGTCAGTGATCATTTTATGTCCGCGCCTTGCGCCATTGGCGCATAAATAAAAAAATGACCCATACACATCTTAAGCTGTGGGCCGATCGGCGCATCGTTGTAACTTAAAAAGTTGCGACACAGTGTGCTGTGTGCTCACAGTCTGAAGACTCCCCAACAAAATTTGTCTGCTACCCAGCGACAGCTATTGTTACGTAAAATCTCATTGGATGAGACTACAATCAGGTGGTCTGGTCTGCCCAATCAGAAGCAATCGTTCGTCTACCCCAGAGCCTCGTTTTGGAGCGCTTTTCATACACGAAAAGTTGTGTGCCAAACAGGAGAATTTTCCACAAACATTAAGGTGACCCCAATTACTCAAGAGTTTATATAATTTAAATTATGTGCTTTTTCATCTGTTCCGTTCCGTTTTAGAATGACCCATAAAATTTGGAAATGGCCCATAGAAGTTGATCACAGTGGGCCATTTCACCCATAGATTTTCAACAAAAAATGATCACTGGTATGTTAAGCAAAATTACTGTGTGAACCAATGAATAAAATCAGTAACCGTTACAAAATGTGCTGCAAGATAAAATAATGCCTGGCTAAAAAGTTTAATTTCACTTACAATTTCAACAATTTACAGAAAAACAATTTATACCAACACAGCTGGGCAAGTACACATACCCGCTTTGGATCAACAAGGTTGACAAGGATGACATCAAGGAGCTCCTGCGATACAGAGTCAGCCTCAACAATGAGTGGTGCCATCATATCCAGCATGAAATTCTTCACCTTGCTTGAGTGCTTGTCACTGTCAGTAAAAGTAATGTTTATTATCATGGGTAAGAGGTGTACCCAAATATAGGACTGGACTGGACTGGACTGGACTGGACTTCAGTGGTGCTGTGTCGGTAATTGCATCCCCATATATGAGCAAATACAAGCTGCTGATTTTGAAGATCTGGATAGCAGGTGAGTTTTGACTCATTTAATTATTAAGGTCAGTACTAATAGTAGACTCTCTAGGTCTCTTCAAACATGCAAGGATGTCAAAATGATTTTTACAAGCCTTTCCAACAAGCCTGAGAACAGAATGAATTACAGAAAGTACTCACAGATTACTAACTTAGCAAAATGAACAAAGATGTAAGCTCCTGCCCCCCCCCCCTCCCCCCGCAAAAAGAAAGGAAAACATTTCTTACTTGGCAATGGAGAACATGAGTTTGAAGAGGGCACAGAAAATTTCCTGGTTGTCATCCAGTTCAATGCAGATGTTGAAGGATTTGACCCACGCCAAGTTCTGAAGTACAAAACACAAAATCCCTATTTTCATCAAATTGTATTCTGCAAGTCAAAACCCAAAACTTACACTTACAAGACATTAAACTAAGCAACTGGGTGTTTCAATGCATGTCAGTTTATTAATACATCTATTCACTGGCGCTTCCCCCCAGATGTATCAGCTATACCATCACACTTTTTTTTTCATGCTAAGGGCAAAATGGCATTAATTTTGACATCAAATTGTTGTGCCAATTTGTCAGTCACTTATCCCAGGGAAAGAATGTGCTCATACAAAAGCATCTTATCTACATATCATCTGAAGTAAATGTACACAGAATCCTATACATACATGTACAAATATTAAAAAAAAATTTAAAACATCAGAAGAGAGTTTTCCGTTACAGAAGTTTGACTTACGCCCCAAACTAAATGCAGATTTTAATATAGAAATGTGACAGGTCTTGCCTCCAGAAGGTAGAAGTAGCGTTTGAATGACGGGGACTCTGGATCCTCTAGACCTCGTAGCTGCTGGATCAGGAACATGAAGATCTCCTGAATACAAACCAAGCAAGCATTTTTACATCATATATACGCAGACCTGTTTACGATCAACACTAAGCAGTAGTAAGATCAGAAGCAAGAAGTTGTACAATTTGGCAAGAAGTAGTAAAATCTGCGTCCTGATTATGTTTGTTAAAAAAAAAAAAATCAAAATCATGAATTTACCTTTAGCTGATCCTGTTCCCGATAAGGAGCTTCTGGTGCAAAGATCCTGAAGACATCCGCAATACAGCAGGCAATGAGCAGCCGCACGTCCTTACTGGCATGCTCCATGAAGAAGTCTGAGGCAAGGTACACGGCTAAGCCAGCATACTGATCGTTATCGTCTTGGCCCATATCCTGGAAGGCTCGAGCAAGAAGCTAGAACACATGTTTGCAATCTTTAAACCACCACAGATACGCAGAAGTACTGATCAAAAGTGATCACTGCTTTGATCCAAGCCTGGTATCAAGTTAAACTGATCCAATCAAAGTGGCCATACATGTCCAAAAAAGTAACACTAAAAAGTAACAAAGTATTCACTAATCTGCTATAGTTTAAAAACAAAACTGCTCCTGCTTTAGTTTAATGTTAAGCCACAAGATTTACAGCATACTCACCTTGAGGCGCCTGATGAGTTCATCTTTTCCCAATTCCTCAGACAACTCTTTGCATCCAGGAGGGTAAACAATCTTGTCTCCCTTTGCAACACTTTTTGCCATGGTTTCTTTAGAACATCTGCACACAGAGGGACGTGTAATGGGCTTGAATAAAATATTAGAAAACCTAAAAAGATTTGTTAGCTTTTGCCAAAACACTGACGGCGACGGTGACAGGTCTAGCCAAACACTACTGCTGAGGGTTTCAATACCATTCCGCTCTTTTACATGATTAAATCAATACATGATCAATTCCGATTCTGTTATCCAAAATGGCACTGTGCCGGTTTTTTCTAGCTGCAAATGAAAACTTCTTAAAACACTACGACCGAATGAGCAATGGGATGGCAGAAATCAAATTTAGTGCGCTTCGAACACAGATGTTTTCAGGACATTTGAGGTATGACGCTGTGTGTTACTTCAAACAGTCAAACTCCAAGCATGGAGGTTCAAGATTCAGCTTATCAAAAGTGAATGAGGGCGAACAAGTACATTTCTACAGAGGAATTCATCAGCTATTTCATCTATCTGCACAATAACAAACCAAGCTTATGTTTTAAAAACTGAGAAAACTGCTTGCTATCTTTACACTAAAGCCGTAAGATCGGCCGAATTTCTACTACGAGGTCGGCCATTTTTCCCCTCTGTGCGGTTTGGAAGAGCACCATGACCAAATTTGTGTTCGGTTTTAGATGTAAAAATTAATAATGATGACAACATGCATGCATTCATAACGTACGAATTCAAGAAAACTCTGAGGGATGGCAAGTAAAAACACCATAGATTACCTCAAATCTGCAGAAATCACACAAAAATTAACAATACTCTAACAGGAAACCGCGCGAAAGAGTGCTTTCGCTGAAGTGTTTTGTATGGAAGCATCTGATTGGTTGATTCTGTTGCACTGTTCCATGAAAACTTTCAGTGTCCGAATGTAAGATCTCGCGTATTTCGCTGACTACTTCCTGACAATACTGGTTACTGCTAATTACTCAGTTTTCAATCACGAAATTATGACAGAACTCAAATGTTGGTGTGACTTTGTTAAAAATAATCGTGCAGTCACCATTTTATTACAACCAATCAATGTGTATGTACCAAGAACTGCCCTAAAATCTCAGTCATGCGCATACGCGCTCGTGTACGGAGCTTTCAGGGTCACGTTGTGGATGTAAACATTGCTTCTCTGTCGGCCGCATTTCATCAATCGACAGCTGCTGTCGCATCGAAGGGTTAAAAGCAGCAAAACTTCACCGTTTTACCCATATTAGCGATCCATATCAGGATGCACTTTGCGCCATGTCTCAGCGAAAAAGGCAAAACCGGCCGCGTGAAAACTCGGGCACCCATACCAACAAAGGCGAAATCTTTGAACAGGTGGCCGACATATTCAAGGATCAAATCGATGCTGACGTGATCAAGCTGATACTAGACCAGTATGAGTGGAAAGGTACTCGTGCTATTATTTGTATCTTTTTACGCTTAGGTAAAGGCAAAAGTATTGTTCATTTTATGGTGGTTTTCACACCTACTTTCACTATACAGTTCCTAAACTGTATCCGCCCACGTATCCAGTTTCCCTTTTATTTCCGTGTCTGAGTGTGTACATATATATGGTCAAGAGTACAGAGGTGAGTCGACTGCTCAAAATGGCTACCCATTCACATGAACGATGCTACAAATTTGTTTAAAAAGCATGCACAGTTGTCTACTTTGGCTCACTTGTTCAGTATAAATCAGAGTTTCAGTGAGAATTGGATGTGGTACATTTACTTCTTGCGTTTAAAATTCTGGGTTTTTGGCGAAAAATCGGTGATTGCAGTGGAAGAAAAACGTGACAGAAAGTACTTGCGATCGCTGAAGTGTTATTTTGAGAAACATGGAGAACGGTCAGTGAACCCATTTGCTGTCTCCAAATGCTCAAAACTGCCTTTATTTCAGTCGGCATACTGGCAGGTGTCAAATATTTTCCGTTTTTTAAAAAAAATGACTGAAAATGTAGGCACGTTTGGACATAACGTCATCGTAAACTTCCGATGATCAACATCGACCACCGAGGTCGAACGTACTTTTGTCCTGCGAAATACCTAACTTGCATAATCTCAACATCGTTTTTTCACTCTTTATTTTTCATGGAAGAACACCGATATATCTCGTGTTGTTGAAAAGAAACTTCGTGTTGATTTCGAAGACCGAACGGTGTGTTAATTTTACTGTTATGTTCATGCGAGAAAAAATCTATCGCTACACTCGGGTATGAGATAAATTCAACCAGCGGCCGCTTCAAACACAAGCTGGAAGCATGATTTCTTTGAGCCGATGACTTTGATTACCGTCACTGGAGGAGGCAGCCGATAATCCCGAGGGTAAGTTTTAAGTGTTAAGTGTTATCTTCAGACAAATCTAGTCAACTCGGCAGCAAAAAGTGAATAAACACAAAGAGTCTGTGTTCTTGTGCATTTTGGAATACTGCTGACAACAGCGGCAATGGTAAACTCGATGTTAGTGTGGTGATTGGTATCACCAACACGTGGATGTTAATCCTTGTCGTGATTCTAATCGATACAGCCGTGGAGACATTTGTGGTTTAGGTTGTAAACGTTATGTTCATGACTCTGTTACAAAAGTTGTGTATTCAGCAACAAACAATGAATGCCTTAGGTATTTTTAGGTGGAAAGCTACTCGGAAAAAGATCCTTTGCGGGGAGTAAAGCTTTCTTATGTAAAATTTCAGATGTCTCTGGTTTGAACACAACTTTACTCACAAACGAAGGTCGTCAACAATATGTTCAAACTCATACGACGACAAGTCTAGCACCAAACAAAAATAAAATATCCTGCTAAACATCTTTGGAATAATTTTTCTCCCTGGAGTCTAGAAAATTTCTATTCAAACACATTTTTGTGTGTTCATCTGTTTGTTTATTGAAGTTAACTTTACACACCGTACCCAGATTCATGCAGTTGTTATATTATGTACAAACAACAACTTGGGCATTCCTTCATTTTTTTAATGGCCAGAAATAGAGGACAGCGAAATTATGTGTTTTTATTCATGACTGTGTTGTTTTTTTCCAGGATCACACCAATAGAAAATGTGCAGGAGCTGTTTGTGTTTGAACACAACTTAATACACAGACAGTGGGTTTCAAGTTATGTTCAGTCAAAGGTTACATTTTTTCCTTTGCTGTACTGAAAAATGATATATTCAGTATTTCCTATGCTGTGAGCCCCTTTTTGATTATAGCAGTTTGTATACATCATCCCTGTGTGTGTTTGAGTGAAAGCTGTTGCGTGAGTGTTTGTCAAGTTAAGTTCCAGCAACTTAATTGATAATGACAGTTAACAATTTTATTATGCTTTTAAATCATATTTTTGTGAAGAGAATGTGTATCTTCGATTAAAGCACACTTCCTGGTAATACATTTTTTTGTTGCGTTTCCTCTTGTTTGATTTTGACAGTCTCAAATGAGTCTGTCACAGTGTAGTGTTATGTTCGAAGTTGCGTAAAGTTACATTCATGTAGCTTGAGATAGCAATTATCTATGGGATTAAGCTTAAAATCATACTTTGAGGGGGTTAAAGAGTACCTCCCATTGAACCACACTTACTACAACTGATATGTTTCGTTCTTTTTCCTTCTGGTTGACTTTAGCTATCTGAAATTTGTCTGTCACAGTGTAATGTTGTGTTCAAGTGTGTCAAGTTATGTTCAGACAGCTGGATATGGTAATAATTCATGTGTTAAAGCTGTTAGATACATTTTTGTGTGAGTAAGGTGTACTTACCATAAAAACAAAGTCACTGGTAATGTATTTTTGTGTACCTTTTCCTCCTGTGTGACTTTAAAAGTATTGAATGAGTCTGTCACGTTTTAATGTTATGTTTAAGCATGCTCAGTTCTTTTTTTGATCACTTTATTCAGGGACACAGTGAAGTAGCAACTGTTATTTTTGTTTTTGCATGTACAGTCGAACCTGCCAAGGCGGTCACCTGTATAAGCCAAACCACTGTCTAACCTGGTCACCCCAGAGGATCCCCTGACACACTAGCTGTTAACATGACACCCTGGATAACCCGGTCACCCTGTCTAAGGTGGTCAGTTTGACCCAGTCCCTTGGGTGACCGCCTTACACAGGTTTGACTGTATTTCAAGGGTCAGTCTTTAATTTTACTGGGAAACAATAATAACTGGAATAAAATGTTTAGCTTTTTAAAGGGTTTTATTGACATGTTCCGTCAAGCAGAAAACCAGAAACATTTGAATCCATTTCTGTTCACGTATCATTTATTATTGTTCACGTATTGCACTACATTATTATTAAGTAACCCAAACAATGTTCTTAAGAAGTTTTTATTGACCAAACAGTATCAGTACTCTGTCATAATGGTGCTCATTTCAGTTTAACATGCCGCTTGACGTAAAGTTATGTTCACACCACTTTTTCATTGCATTTCTTTGCATCTAGTGAGTCTTTCCTTCTCTTTTGTGATATTGCTGAAGGTTAAGCCTTCAAAATAAAAACACAAAATGCAAACAACATCACTGGTTTGTTTTTGCCTTCAAATTTCAAGTCTGCAAAATTGTGACAGTGTTTAATGTTATGTACAAACTCACAACTTATTTTTTCAAATACGGCCAATCGACAACTTGTATGAGAAAATCAGATACGGTGAAGATTGCTCATGACAAGACACACCAAATTCATATAAAATAGTTTGTTTATGACTTTGCTGAAAACTGGGTACTCATGTCACACTCACTCGACTCAACTCTGTACTCTTGACCATATATATATATATGCATGTGTGTGTTTGTGTGTACGTGTGTGCGTTCTGGCGACAATGAAGGTCAGCGATCTGTTCCCACTAACTTTCTCGTCGCCTTCTTATGCCAGTACCACCCAAATGTCTAGCAACAAAATATCAGAAAGGACTAAAATTGCAACAGAAAAATTTAGGTCTGACTCAGAGGCATAATGATTGAATGCTGTGTATGTTACATATTGATGCAGTCAATAATTCATAATTATTTTCATTCAGGTTACCAGTAGAAATTTATACACATCAATTTGTTTTAAAATACAGAGATTGATTTGGAAATGTCAGGTTTCAGAATTAGGAGGGGGTTGGGAGGGGCACTGACATAGTAGAATGTGAACTGACCTGTTGTGAAATTTTTCTGCAGTTGAAGAGGCCATTGAACAGCTATTCAAACTAGCAAGCGATGATGCAGCAGCAATCAAGTCAAAGAGGCAGGACATGGACCTGGCTATCATTGCCTGCAGCTTGTTGGAAATGGATGAAGGTCAGAAAGAAGTCAATATCCCGTCACCAGCGACATTAGATCAAGTGTCTGTCGCAGCAAGTGTTACCTCTGTATCTAGCTCACTCAGTGGAGCTCAGGCAGCTAGATCTGCACAGATTTGTTCTGCTGAACCCGCTCTTTCTTCACCCTCTGGATTCCAGGCAGCTTTAGATGTTCCTCGCCTTACCAGTGAGACACTTTCTGCTGAACAGTCTGATGTGCAGCCTCAAGCTGCCATGGATTTCACACAGCAAACTAACAGTACTTGTGAAAAGATGACAGATCCAAATGCACCTGTGGTACAAGTGTCTCCTTATGCTGGAGATAGAGACTACCAGTTTGATCCAACTGCTGTAGCTGCCTCAGAGGAGTCTATTATGCAGATGTATGAAGAAATGTTTAAGGAGAATGAAGTGAATCCCTCCTCATCTTCTGAGACAACCCTGTGCATGCCATTGTCTCAGACTGGCAGCCAGGACTGTGCCACTGGTCCTATCAGCTTGTCAGAGGGCGGTGACGAGAAAAGCTTCGTGTTGTTGACAAATGAAGACCCCTCCAGTGTGGCCCATGGAATTGACCTTGGATGTAATGGTGCAGATCATGGCAGTGCGAGTGGGGGTACTTGGTCAATGGTGACCCAGAGCAGTGGCAGGAATGATACCATCAGAGATAAGCCTTCATTGCTTATCTCTTCTCCACTGTCTAGCAGTACTGGCCAGCCATCTGCACACATCAACACGGCAGGTGCCTTGCACGTGGACAGGCAGCAAGATAAAGCCTCACTAGCTTCAATTTCATCATCCTTTGAAGTGATCGCAGAAAGTAGTCCCAGTTCTGTGAGTGGGGTGATTTCATCACCAAACAGTAGCAGTATAGAAAAGGCAGCTGAATCTTTGACAACGGCTCACTCTGGTAGTAGCAAATTCCAAGAGACAACTGAAAGGCAGCCTTACCAGACGCAGACTTCAGGGTTGGACAGCACTGATTCAAGCGGGAAAAGAAGTCACACACAAGCAGCAGACATGGGTCTCTCACCTGAAGCACCAGAATTTGTTCCCATGTTCTCTCCTCCTCACCTGGCATCTGTACCCCAGCCACACTTCTACACGCCTGTGTTGGCAGCTGGGTCTTTGAGTCAGTCTCCATCCTCCTACTCCATGTTGTTAGGCAACAGAGGACCTCCTCCCTTTTCATCTAGACTTGCATCGCCTCAGCCACCGTTCGAGGCAATGAAAGGAGCACCTGTTCGAAACGTTGCCATCAGGAACCTGGTGGGTGCTAATCTGTACCAAGCGCCAAGGCAGTCCTACTTCACACCTGGTGGAGAGGGAACTGTGGGTGTGGATTACACTGCAGCACTGCAAACACTCACTGAGAATGGTGGACAGTTAAATGGGGGATTCTCACCTAAAGGTGTGAAGACTGTGGATGCAACTGGAAGCAGCAGTGTTGAAAAGATGAAGAGCTACACCAAAGCAGGAACCAAACTGATGGTCATCTTGAGGGGACTTCCTGGCAGTGGAAAATCGTATCTGGCCAGGTAATTCGGAGAGAGAGAATCTTTCCTTTGATACGTGAGCTTACAAAGTTTCATCCTGGTGTAATTTTCTGGAGGAAAATAGTGATCTTGCAAGTTGCTATCATCAACAACACTGATTTTTGTTCTTGTTAATGACAATACTGTGTTGCAAAGCGTGTATCTCTTGACAAGTTTCCTTGTGTCAGAGATTAGTTTATGCACCTGTCTAAATAGCTCAACTGTTGTTTGTATACATGTGTGTAGTTTTTCCGCCTGACTTACCAGTACTCACGTCAAACAGGTTGTTATTTCAATATTTGCACTTTGGTAAGATGGTTATATATGACTGCTACTGGACTACAGTGTCGGATTTTTCATTTTTTGTGTACCCTACCCCACCACACCATCCCCAGTTTATCTGTGAAGATTGAGTGGTGCATATATATATAGCTACAGTATATCAGTCTTTACATGAAACAGGGCAATTCAAGGCAGCGGAGAGGTGTTTTCTGCGGATGATTACTTCATAAGGAATGGCCTGTATGAGTACAACAAGGATGAACTGTCAGAGGCACATGCCTGGAATAAACAGAGAGGTATGAATAATGTACCCATTCTGTTCACCTGCAGTCTGAGTGATCCTTTCCAGTACACATACATGTATATGTACCACAATTTGCAATTTATTTAGTTACAGTATGCTCAGCTCTGGTTTGACTCCCTAGACAATGATATCTTTTAGAGTCTCATGTAAAGTGAACATGATTCATCGCAGTGCAAACCCATTAATTTACAACGGCCTGGCCTTGTTTCTTGTTCCCCATGAACCATTATAAAAATGCAAAACTATTAGTGTTAATACTATTGCTATTATACGTCTGTGTGCTGAATGTCCAAGACATTTGTCAGTGATACATTCAAGCCATTGAGGGGGTAGGCAAGTGTTACGAGACCTTTCAAACTACCAAACCACTAACCAAGCAAAATAAAGGGGCAAACAAAACAAAGAAATAAATGAAGGGGGTCATAGAAAATCTAGACTTTTAACACTAAGGGCTCAAATGGTGATTCTGTTTGGGTCTTGTGCAGTCTAATCATATCAAGTCCAGGAGATGCTGAGATCGGGTAGTTAGGCCAGTCAGTGTGTGAAATTTTGTCTTCTTTTTTTTTCTTTTTCTTCTGTTGGTGGGTATTTTCATGCCAGATTTTGTGTGACTTGCAGTGAAAGAGGCACTCGAACGGGGGGTGACACCCATCATTGTGGACAACACCAACGTCATGATCTGGGAAATGTTGCCATATGCGCAGCTGGTGAGTACCGGCCACCATTTGCTGGGAACAATCTGCTTCAGCCCTACATGGTCCACCCCTTGTCGTGGGGTAGTGGCTTGTGTACCTCAGTGACCCAGAGAACTATGCCAGCAGGAGCACATGCTCCTGGCAGGGTCACCCAAGCTGGACAGGTCAAAGGGTAGAGGTCAGACAAATGTGGACCACCTCTCCAAGAGGCTAAACGGGTTTGCGTAGGGTTAACAGCCCTACCTGTAAAAAACACTAAGTTACAAAAGCATCGACAGCAACAAACCGAGACATTCACCTGGGCGAGGAAGGGTCTCCATCCCGGAGACCTATGACGCATTGCAGTGAAAGCCGAAAGGAAGCTGCAAGGCCGACCCCCCTTCTAACACCCAGGACAACGACAAGAGTAGCCACATGGAACATCAGGACAATGTATGAAGTAGGAAGGACCATACAAGTAGCAAGAGAGATGAAGAACTACAAGATAGGAGTACTGGGACTGAGTGAGACAAGGTGGCTACAGACAGGACAGCTGAGATTTTCATCGGGAGAGCAATTGCTGTACTCTGGACACACAGAGGATGGAGCCCCCCACACTGAGGGCGTGGCCCTGATGCTGGCACCGGAGGCACAGCGGGCACTCATCGGCTGGGAACCTGTCAACTCCCGCATCATCACAGCCAAATTCATCACCAAGAAAAAAGACATCAAGTTGAACATCATCCAGTGCTACGCTCCCACCAATGATGCGGAAGAGGAGAAAAAAGATGACTTCTACCAACAACTGCAGACAGTGATAGATAGAGGAGGAGCCAAGGACATGACCATACTGATGGGAGACTTCAACGCCAAGATTGGATCAGACAACACAGGCTACGAGGACACCATGGGAACACACGGACTGGGACAGATGAACGAAAATGGCGAGCGCTTTGCAAACTTTTGTGCCCTGAACCAGCTAGTGATAGGAGGCAGCATCTTCCCACACAAGCGCATCCACAAGGCCACATGGAGATCGCCGGACCATGTCACGGAGAACCAGATTGATCACATATGCATCAGCCGGAAGTTCAGGAGATCGTGGCGGGATGTGCGCGTGATGAGGGGTGCCGATGTATCATCAGACCACCACCTTCTTGCAACAACATTGAGACTTCGGCTTAAGAGGCACACCAATGCCAACAACACATGGACCAGGTACAACGTTGGACTACTCAGGAACACAGACACACAAGCAGCATTCCGGATCAGCCTTTCCAACAGGTTCCAGCCACTGCAAGACCTGATAGAAGACAGTGAAATGGACATCGAGACACACTGGGAACACAGCAAGAAACTCTGGCACGACACATGCGAAGAGGTCCTTGGCAAGAGAAAGACCCAACATAAGGAATGGATCTCTGCTGATACCATCCAGAAGCTGGAAGTTAGGAAAGAGAAGAAAACTGCACTGAACACGAGCCGAACAAGAAGAGCTAAGGCAAAGGCACAAGAGGAATACACAGCAGCTGACAGAGAAGTGAAGAGGAGCACCAGGAAGGACTAGAGGGACTACATCGACAACCTGGCCAGTCAAGCAGAGGAAGCAGCCCGACAAGGGAATCTAAAAGACCTGTACCAGGTGACCAAGAAGCTCGCGGGCAAATTTCAGCAGACAGACAAACCAGTGAAGGACAAGAACGGGCACCCACTGACAACAACTGAGGAACAGCTGAAGCGATGGGCAGAACACTTCAGGGAGCTGTTAAATCGCCCCATCCCTGAAACACCACCAGACATCCCACCAGCAGAGACAGAACTACCCATCAACTGCGACAAGCCCTCTAAGGCGGAGATCAGGAAAGCCATCGTGACACTGAGAAATGGGAAAGCTGCAGGGCCGGACGAGATACCAGCAGAAGCCATCAAAGCAGACACAGAGACAGCCGTCAACATGCTGCACAGCCTGTTCAGCAAGATCTGGGAGAAGGAAGAGGTGCCAGCCCAGTGGAAAGAAGGGATCGTCATCAAGCTGCCAAAGAAAGGGGACCTCAGGGACTGCAGCAACTACCGAGGGATCATGCTCCTGTCAGTGCCAGGCAAGGTTCTCAACAGAATTCTACTGGAGAGGATGAGAGAGGCAGTCGACCCCATGCTCCGAGACCAGCAGGCAGGCTTTCGCAGGAACAGGTCCTGCACTGACCAGATTGCCAGCCTACGCATCATTGTGGAGCAGTCACTGGAGTGGAACTCCCCCCTCTACATCAACTTCATAGACTATGAGAAGGCCTTCGACAGTGTAGACAGAGAGGCGCTGTGGAAGCTGCTAAGGCATTATGGAGTTCCCGGGAAGATCATCTCCCTGATCCAGTGCACCTACCAAGACATGAGCTGCAGGATTGCCCATGCCGGCCAGTTGTCAGAAAGCTTCGAGGTGAAGACCGGAGTCCGCCAGGGATGCCTGTTGTCCCCGTTTCTCTTCCTCCTGGTCATCGACTGGATCATGAAGACCACTACAGCAGGCAGGAAAAACGGGATACAGTGGACACTCTGGACGCAGCTGGATGACCTCGACTTCGCGGACGACCTGGCGCTCCTGTCTCACAGCCACAGCCAGATGCAGGACAAGACTACGTGCCTGGAAGCCACATCAGCGGGAACAGGGCTCAAGATCAACAGGAAGAAAACCGAGCTGATGAAGATCAACACCACTGCCAACACACCAGTCACAGTCGGTGGAGAGCCCATCAGGGAGGTGGAGTCTTTTGTCTACCTGGGGAGTGTGGTTGATGGACAGGGAGGCACAGACCGAGACATCACAGCCAGAATCGGCAATGGTCATGCTGAAGAATGTCTGGGCATCCAAAGTTGTCAGCATAAGAACCAAACTTCGCATCTTCAACTCCAACGTGAAGTCAGTTCTGCTCTACGGATGCGAAACATGGAGGACAACGAAGACGATGCAGCAGAAGATCCAGACATTTCTCAACACCTGTCTGAGGCGCATCTTCAACATCCGATGGCCAGAGAAGATCCGGAATGAAGAGCTGTGGGAGCGAGCGGGGCAGGAACCAGTGGCCAAGCAGATCCTGCGGAGGAAGTGGGGCTGGATTGGACACACCCTCAGGAAGCCAGCATCCAGCACCACACGCCAAGCCCTGACATGGAACCCGCAGGGGAAAAGGAAGAGAGGCCGGCCTCGCAACAGCTGGAGGCGGGACACTGAGGCAGAGCTATGTAAGCAGGGGACCAACTGGACTGGAGTAGCAAGACTAGCCCAGAACAGAGTGCGATGGCGAAGGGTTGTCGATGGCCTATGCTCCACGTGGAGCCAAGGGCCTAAGTAAGTAAGTAATCTGCTTCAGCTCCAGTCCAAGCACTAGCGCCCATTACCTAATATATATATATTATATATATATATATATATAAATATACATATATTGGAAAACAATCCATATTGGTGTTCCAGTTTAGTTGTTGTATACAGTCATGTCTTCAGAAAAGTACTGGTACACATACAGATATTTGTCCTGTTAAAACAAAGTTGGATGCATTGAAGATCAGGCAGTGATTGCATTTTTCAGGCAGATAACAGGGGTTATGCTGTTGAAGTGTTGGAGCCTGAAACACCATGGAAGTTTCAACCCAAACGTCTGGCCAAGTAAGTGGTGTTTTACGGTTGTGTGTGTGACAAGACAGTTCCATTGCACCACCACAGAACTGTTTTGAGCAATTCCATGGCACCCAGAACTGTTTCCTTTGACTGTGTTACTGGATCTGTCTGTGTAACTGGACCATCACAGTCATGGATACATCAAGTCAGCTTGGACTGAATCGTGTTCAGCTGGACTGTTCACCTGTTCCCTTAGAATAGCTGTCCCTTGCCCCTATAACCTGCTTCAGAGACTAGTGTTAGGGCTGTCTCCAATCATTCTGGTGGTGGGGATGTTACTTCCTAACATACATATCTACCATTTTGTATACATGTGTGTGTGTGTGTGTGTGTGTGTGTGTGTGTGTGTGTGTGTGTGATTGAGAATGACCATTGACCTGCAGAAGTGATCCTGTCATATTAAATGTTTTCTTCATCACTCTGTAACAATTGGTTTGCTTGTCTTGACTGTACATGGTGCAGTATGTACTACAGTACTTGATGTTTTCGGCTTGCAACTACATGTACATGTACTTTCTGTTTCAGATACAACAGTCATGGTGTACCTATTGAGTCTATCAAAAGGATGAAAGATCGATACCAGACTGTTGACACTGCCATCCTTCGGGCACAGCTGGACAAACTGAAGAGGTGGGTGCCTATTTTAAAAGCTTTTACACTTAACTGCATTTATTATTTAGAATATCCTATACAAGTGTACATACATGTGCATGCTTCATTTTTTTGTTGTTTGTGCTTTTTAAGTGCACTTGTGCAAAGTAAATGGGCCTATAATTACACTGTTGTTCATTTGTAATTTGCATGTCCATATTAAACTTTGACATATGCATTTTCCTGAGCTGAAAAATAATAAAAGTGAGAGACACCGAACCTTTCATGATGATGGACATTGATGAGACCTTGACTGCATGTGTTTACGTCTGTCGTTGTCAATTAGGATGACAGTTTCTGCTCAGAGATTGCTGGTTTAGATGGGGCCAGAGATGACTGATAAGACCATTCGGGGCACAGAAGTCTCTCAGGCAAGTTAGGCATGTGAAGGTGGATGCTCATTCATGACTGAAGATTCTTGCCTCATTTCAGCGATCTCAGTAACACACAAACAAGACCAAAGCCCAGTCCTAGTCCACAGCAGCTGAGAGATAATAAGCAAGGCGCAGTAACAAGCAAGCAACCAGGTCATGTCAGCAGGTCACCACAAGGAACTGCAAAAGGACTAAAGAACAGCTTTCCTGGTCAGGTGACAGGGCCAAGCAAGCCTGCTTCACCTACTGCCACACCAGCAAAATCACCTGGCAGTAGAAAAAAGAAGTCTAAGAAGCAGAAACCACAAGCACTGGCTGTGTGGGAATACATCGCTGGTTTAATGGAGGAAGGAGCCACAGAGGATGAAGTAGAGGCATTCATGTACATGGCTAAGCTGACAGACAGCGAAAAGGGTGAAATTAACCAGTGGAGGGAAAATTATCAGTGTGGGAAACATTTGTCTGAAAATGGTTTTGGTAAACGTAAATCAGAATCTGACAGCTGTTTCGGATATAACAGCAGCAATGCAGCATCAATCAAAAAAAGTAAATCAAAGACTGGTGTTGGTGGCAGTGACTTGCGAGCCTCAAAGTCAGCTGATGTGCTTGAGACTACACAATGGGAGGAGCCCAAACCACAACGAAAGGCAAAAAAATCACCGTCTTTTCAGGAGAAACACCATGTTGCAGCCAGTTCTGTAGGCTCTTTTTCAGAACCACCATCCAAAGTGAACCAATCACAAGAGGCAGAAATTCCTCAGGTTGATTTGACATGGGAGGAGCCAAAGCCGCAGCGACATGAAAAAGGGCCAAGGACCCCAAGAGGCAGTTCTTCTGATGCTGTTGATGGCTCCAGCACTGCAGGGGATTCACATGCAAGTGATGAGAATTCATCCTGTCAAGGTTCTGCCAGCCAAGCAGAGCTTGTGGATATGGAGGAGCCGAGCGGCATGCAGTCACACAGGGACAGTACATACGCAGAAAGCAATGAGGCAGGAGATGGTGACAACTCAGATGTCATTGTTGAGCAAGAGACAGAGGAGATCCTGTCTTTTGTCGTTCTTGGCAGTGGCTCTGATGATGAGGGAGGCAGCAGAGATGCAGCACTCAGTGTTTCAGACATGGCAAGGAAGAATGCTGGAGTGATCAAGTTAGGGCCAGTGGAAGCCAGTGGGGGCATAAGCAGGGCAGAAGAGGACAAGGTGGAGGAGACAGATGTTACCAAGGAACACCAGCCAGTCATTGATGAGTCCTTGAGCAGCATTGTGATTGTTGGCTACAGCTCTTCATCTTCTGAAGATGAACGTATCAGTTCTGCTTCTTTGCCAGCAAGCAGTGTCTTACAGAATGGAGACTCTGATTTCAGCAGGTCTTCCGTTTCCCCTGAGAAGCAGCTTACGTCCAACAGTGCAGCGGAGAACAGTGAGTCCTCACTGAACGCTTCCTGTCCTCGCAAGAAAGTGCGGAGGAAGAAACACAAAGCAGTCCCAGAACCATTTTTGGATGACATGTTTAAGGACCAGGTGGTCAGTGAAAGCTGGAAGTCTCTTAGTCCAAGCATGCAGATAACAGACATACAGACTGCTGCTGCAGAGGGAAGTGACTCATCTGACAATATTGTTCACACAAGAATGGACAGGCAGGTTCACAGAGAAGCTTCATCCCAGACAGAAGTTCAAGATTTTAACATCATGTTCATGGTCGAGACAAGTTTTTCAAACAATACCATACCCCTTGAAAAGGGGTATCAGTATGCCATGGCTAAAGGGCAGTATGTGTCTGTAGATGTCACTGCCAGTAGCACCACAGCTACTCACAGCCCGCATGGCAAGCTGACACTGGAGAAGAGCACCTTGATCGACATGCCCCTGGAGCAGATTGAGCCCAACATGGAAATCCTGCAAAACTGTTTCCCAGAGGTGGCTGCGAGACACCTGAAGGAAGTGTTGGAGGTTTGCGGAGGTGACATGGAGTGGGCTACCAACCTTCTCCTCGACTGGGGGGTCTCCACCCCCTTCACGCCCCATGATAAGCATCGGCTACAACAGGAGATGGCGAAACATCAGGAACGCTACACTGTGCCAGCTTTATCGGCAGCACCTGAGGATCTTGACACCAGGAATGTTTTCCAGCCTCCATCTCTGTTTGACATCTGTCAGAAACGTTTGCCTTGTTCGATGGAGAGCAAACAGTTGAGTGATGATGTGCAAAGGCATGTAATCAGCAGCAGCTACCAGCGACTTCAGCGTATTGAAAGCCATGAGCTGGAACGCGTGCGCAGTATAAGCTTTGATGAGAGTCGTGCTGAAGGAGGTTCTGATCTGGCTGATGACATCAGCTCCCTTGTTTCATTCACTGCGTCTTCCCCGACCTTTGACGGCAGTACTGGCAAGGTGAAAATGTCTCCTTTGAAAGCATCTTTCCAGCTGAAAAATGTCGCTGAGGAGGTTTTCTCATCTGGAAGCTCGAGGGGATCGTCACAGAGTGGCTCAGTGGATGACCTGCAGTCAGCACTTGCAGAGACACCTGAAGCTTCTGCAGGATCACCATTTCAGGGTCAGGTGACGGAGCAGCAGAGGGAAGAGGCCAAGGGTTCAAAACCATTGCCACAGCCGTTCAGAACTGAGAAAGTAAAAGAGGCGGTGCCCCTCATAGATGACACTACTGGCCTCATGCTGACCTTGCCCAAAAATTTCATCAGTCAGCTTGAGGAGTTATTTGGGCCTCTTCCACGTCTTGATGTGCCAGGTAATTACTAGATGTGTTTGCTGTTTCACATGCATCTTTAGGTGTAAGTTTTAATTCATTTGACATGTTCTTCGTACTCAGTTGGTCATACTGATATTCCTCAGAAGAATTAGCAGTGGAAAAAAAATAGGTAGGAAGACTCATTAGTAAGATAGACAGAAATGTGCAGTACAAGCTTCACAGGTACTTTAATAATACGATTTAATAATTATAAATTAATAAACTTTAATGTCCCACATTGTGAAACTTGACTTTGACACTCCAGTATGCAATAATAACGTCAGCCAAAACAATGTGAACATAACACTGAACTTAACAAAAGCATTACAACAGCAACAGCCAGCTGACTACAATTTGGAAATCTTTTACGTTATGCCTTATCATCCACAGTATTGAGAATGAAAGAATTCTTTAGGGTGTTTATTTTAGCAAGAGGCATTCTGTACCTTCTGCCTGACTGAAGAGTGATGAATTCTAGGTTCAGGGGGTGAGTAACATCAGAAGCAATCGGAGTTGCTTTCCTGAACATCAGTTTGTAATATGAATCATTCAGATTGTCCTGTGGAATGCCGATAATCTTACTCACTAATTTGTGACCGACTGAAGTTTATTCTTACTTGAAGCTGACGGGTAATGCCTAATGTCTGTTTAGCCTGATGTCTCATTGTCGTATCTCTTGCTTTTTTTACACTGTTTCTAACATATTTGTGATTCACTGTGTGTGCAGCTTTGAATGTTCACGATGTAATATCACGTTGTGTCTTGACTTCTGATGTCCAAATATTATCATGTTACATGTGGCCAGCCTGTGATGTAAGTGTGAGTGTTGACTGGACAACTGCCTACCACCTACATGAGTGTCTCTCTCAGACTCTGTCAGCATCACAGTCAACTCCAGACCAGAACAAAGAAAGACTGAGGCAACTCAAAGAAGGTATATTGTCTAACGTGCATTGGTGGTACATGTATGTAATTTTTGCCATTTTTCTTTACCTTTGTGCTTTGTTAGTGCTACATCACATTTAGTTTGTAGTATGTAGTTTGTCCTAGATATTTCCCTTTTAACTTTTTTGTGTATGCAGACCTGGTTCCAATTTCCTTAATAGTTCTGTTGTATGTTAAACTGTGTATACATTTACCTCTATATTATCAGAAATACATGTAGCAGTATCATAGAGTATACACTGAGTATGTGTATAGATCTCTAGAATTGGTGTTTGTATTTTGTATCCCCATGTACAATCCATCAAAATTGTCATCCCCAAATGTGACAGCACCAATGTTTTACAGAAAAATCCAAGTTTTCCACCCGTAAGTACAGTATGTGTAAATAATTATGTATTGGGCTTTCCATGCAGACATTTCCACCCAGCAATTTCACCCACGTTTTGTCACCTCTACTATACCGCTTTGTCATTCTAGTCAAACTTGCGGCCAGACATGCAGTCAGTGCTTTCATTGGTGCTGTTGATTTGTTTTTTCTTCAGCTACTTTTGCTACATTGCCCTTCATTGCCTTCCTATCCTGTGTGCATGGCAGTATGGTAACATGTGGATGTTCAGTGCTTATCTCCTGTTAAAAGGCACGTCCGTATGGAAAATGATGTCTGTGCTTATTTCCTGTAGCAAGGCCCACAAAAATAGTGTGGAAAAGATGACCTCAGAGAGGACATGGAGTGACAGAAGGATGGGCAAGGAATGGCTGTCCCAGCCCACTCCCAAAGCGGATACACTGTAGTCATTTAGCTGTGTGGGTGCCTGACTGACAGTTGCCACAGTGTTGTTGCTACAATCAGAATTCCAGAAATAACACCTACAGCACTACAGTTCTTAGGAGATGTTGGAAAAACTGCTTAGACTCCTGTCTGCTTCTGGCAAATCTTAGTGTCTGGCATGGCAAATCTTAGTGTCTGGCATGGCAAATCAGTGTTTTTCATGTGCAGTTTTGTCTGACATTGTGTCAGGCACCTTGCAGGGTTTGCATGCATGACAATGCTTATTGGTTTTTCAGGATTTTTAAGAAATAATATTTTCGCTCATGTAGTCATTCGTAATCATTTTGTGATGTCTGCATTATCTTGAGTGCAGATTTATTGACTTGTCAACACTTTTTGTCAGTTATTTATCTTGAAGAGCTTCTTTCTTTTTTTTTCAAAGTTTTTCTCTCTTCTTCTTTTTTTTTTTCTTTTTTTTGCCCTCTGTACAGCATTATTTTACTTTTTCTGTTTTTGCACAAAAATAGTAGTATTCCTACAAACTCTTTTCAGAAATCCTGGTGTTTTCAAATCATGCAGTGAGCATGGAGCAGAGCAGGTTTTGTGTTCAATTAACATGGCTGTCCAAGTTTCCATTAGGTTCTGATACTCTTAGGATAAATATGCATGTCTCTGGATGCCCATAATGTAATCAGATGGCTTACTGGCCATGTTACTTTTTGCATTATACATGCTCATCCTTGTTATTTTTCTTTTCCTTATCAGACGAAGCACTGGCTCAGTGGTTACAAGCAGAAGAAGAGGCAGAGAGAACTCTGCAGGGAGTTACAGCAGCAGCCGCCAAACCGTTGAAGCCTCCTGCTCGTTCACCAGGCAAGCTACCAAGTTACCATCGAGTAGCAGTGGGTGGAGTCAGCATCAGAGATCGCAGTGGAAGTGTGGCAACCCAGAAGCCGCCCCCACCCTCTGTCAACCTTCAGGATATCATGGAAGAGGAGATGGCTCGCCAGCAGCAGCAAGAACGGCAGGTAGACTGATCTAGCCTGATATGTATTCTTATGTAAGGGAGGTAATGTTGTAATGTGTGTCATGATCTACAAGAATGTACATGGTCAGTTCTGGCCATGGGTTAGAAGTGTCCTGTGAGGGCCGAACCATTTATGTATCAACCATGAGTCAGGGACTCAAATCATTTCCTGTACATGCACCACTATGGTGGGAGTATAAGCATGTATATATATATCCTCACTCATGTGCCCCATTCAGTCAAGCTCTTTTAGGCCTTTGTACTGGGTATGTGTCTGTTAGTTTTACTCAGCAAAATACGCACATCTGACAATGTTGGGCAGGCCCATAAGGAACAGAAATGAGCGATAAAGAAAATGCTCTGTGTATATATTTGCAGTTGAAACAGTTGGAGTCCACAGGTCACCATATCGCTATTGCCACCAAGTTGAAGCGAGAGAAACTCTACCAACACTTCCCAGGCATTGACGAAAACTTTCTGGAAGAGATCTTTCAGGCAAATGGGTATGTTGAGTTTACAGGAATGATTAGGCTAATAGAGCAGAGTAACGTATGCTTACAGTCCTCACTCATGTTATTAATGTTGCACAAACAGACAAAATTCCATGCAGTTTTGCTCAGGTAAGTGTGAGACCATCATACACTTCCGCATAGTGTGTGATTTGGTATACCGGTATTGCGAACAAGTCAGTAGAGGCCGTGCCAGCAGTCCCCTTGGTTTGCCCATGTAAGAATGATTTGAGCAGCCTGTGTTTCTGGCTCCTATGCACTGCAGTAGATTGTAGTCAACTTGCATTTTCAGACAGATTATGCAGTCATTTTATGCTTTGGTTTACTCACACTTGATACATTTTTCTGTAGGTTTTGCCTGGAAACCACTGTGAGTGTGATAGAGGGTGCTCATGGCGGCAGGCAGCCCGTCCACCACAGGCTGGTCATTCCGTCAGCAACCACCATTAATGCTACTGCAGAAGCAGATAAGGAAGAGGAGAAACGTATTGAAGCCGCCAAACAGCAGAGCCTGCTTGACATGGTGAGTATACTTTGTTTTTCTTTTTGTTGGGTCAATTGACTGACCGGATGTGCTTGACAGATATCTGTTTTTAGCACTATGTTGCGCTTTTGCCAGCTTGTCGCGTGAGTCTGAGGCTAGAAATGAGGTAGGCTGAGGGCTCTAATGTCAACTAGATCAAACGGATATCTACATGATGTACTGAATGTGTGTTTCCAAAGGGGAGGGAGGACAAGGTACAGAGCAGTTCACGTTAAAGAAAGAAAGTAAAACTGAATTA
This sequence comes from Batillaria attramentaria, assembly GCA_018292915.2. Lineage (NCBI taxonomy): Eukaryota > Metazoa > Mollusca > Gastropoda > Batillariidae > Batillaria > Batillaria attramentaria. The sequence continues at coordinate 1,668,153 of JACVVK020000066.1, forward strand.
TTTGCAAATCTTTTTTTTGTCCCCCCTTGGTGGGGGGAGGGGGGGATTCTTTCTTATAACGGATTGCACCGAATGTTGATTTTGTTGTAGGTAAATACAGCATGGCAGAATGAAGAGTACCAGCGTACTGACATCACAGATGGCACTCAGCTTGACTATCAGGAGTTGCGGCAGGAGGCGCTAGTGCATCACCGTATGCGTGGAGACTGCTTCAAGAAGGCACATGAAGCGTTCAGACGGGGCATGAGAGAGGTCGCTCTGTTTTACTCACAACAGGTGAGCATTTTGAGGCTCTTCAGGGCTCCCTAAAAGCTACAGACCTAAGGGGTCCACTGACCCCCAGTTCAAAATTTTAGGGGGTCTTTGTACCTCCACTTTCAATTTTTAAAGGGTCAGAATCGTTTCTCAAGTTTTTAGTGCATGGCATTATAAATTCAGTAAATACAAGGGTGAAAGTTGTCCGTGTGGGGCACGGAATCCGTATTTTTCTCGACCCGAAATACGGAATCCGTATTTTGGAGAAGAAAAAAAAATTCCGTGTAATATTCCGTTCGGAATTATCGCGTGGTCGAACCTGGATGAGAAGAAAACTTGTTTGGCCAATGGCTGTCGTCCGATCGCGTCAGTCAGCCAATCAGAAGCGTCAACGGCCAGCGCGCGGTCGCCATTCTGCAACTCACGAATGTTAGCATCCATGCGATCTTCGCGCCGATGAAGCATTCATTTGGATTTTTTAAAATCGAATAATTAAACCAACAGAAAGGAAAATACAATACGGATCGCTTCTGAGGGGCAGACGCAACGTTTTAGCTACAAAAATATGCGTATGATGATCGTCTGACTTGGGCGTACGCGTGCCGGATTTTCCCAGAGGCTCTCGCCATTCGTTCAGTCTTTGCCGGCGTCAATAAAGCATTGAGCGGTTGTGTTTTCTTACGCAAAATTAAAACAGCAGAAAGAAAAATACATTACGGATCGTTTCTTAGGGCCAGACACGACGATTAAGTTACCAACAATTTGCCTTGGATGATCGTGCGCGGGCTTTGGCACACCTGACTTGCGAGTACCGGATTTTCCCGAAGTCTATTTTAAGGCGAAAATCAATACGAAAAATCAATACTAGTAATCTCATTTGGGGGAGGGACTAATCAAGATAACCATATAGTTAACAGTCAGGGCTTAAGATCTTCCACCGTGCTTTTGTCGGATTTCTAAAAATGTTCTGGCCTCTCAAAATTTTGAGTCAGTCCTCCTCTGAAGCACTTAAACTGAATCACTCACACAGATTTCAGTGTATTTAAAAACTAAGCTTGGGGAGCATTCCCCTGCACACCCCTAGCTTAACAATTTAGCAGGCGTGCACTCCTGGTTTTGACACTTCATCACCATAGTATGTGTTAGGCAGTTTGTGGTAAACACACTGTGTAGTTTTACACAGAAGCCTGTGCTTGGAAATCAAAATGTGTACTTGCAAACTGTGAATTTGTATAAAGTGTCATCCTGTTAAGTGGGTCCGACTGTATTACAGATACACTTTGCTATTCAAAAAGTACACTTTGGCACCCCCTAAACCATGCTGAACCTTTCTCAGTTTCTGAGAGTAAACTGACAGGTCTTCTAATAAACTTGTGTACAGCAACAAGAGGTCTGTAATAGCTTGAGTCTAAGGGTTGAAATTTGAAGGGAAAATGTGGTAGATAAGAATAGCTATCAAATGCTCTAAGGTGCCACGAGAGGCCTAGAATTGGCTCTTAAATTTGGCAAAATTCGTGTTTTTTCCGGGGGGGCGTTGGCCCCATGGTCCCCCCAGCAGGGCTCCGCCCCTGCACCCCGCCGGGGCCTAGGCGGCCGCTGGACCCCGACCTGGGAAAAGAAGTTTCAGTATTTTCAAAATTGCCAGCTTTCACCCATGTAAATACTGCTGAACAGGTGTGTGTGTGTGTGTGTGTGTGTGTGTGTGTGTGTGTGTGTGTGTGTGTGTGACAGTGTGTGTGTGCGTGCAAAACTGAATTTTATCAACTTCAAATCATATAACCAAATGAAGTGGGTACAATTCAGTTTTGAAAGTTGGAAACTCTGACTTTTTGCTGCTCTGTGCCGACTCTGATGCGACGTCTGAATCGTAGCTATGCGACGCCGAAGTGCACCCACTGCCGGGCGAGGGCTCGAGCCCCTCCACAACTTTTCCACTGACGAAAAAGTCCATAGTCTTTTTAACTTTCACTTTTTTCGGTGGCATGATTCGTCACAGAGAAAGCGAATCCGATCGGTAACAAGAGCACTGACTCTAAAATCTTTTGGCCATAGTTTTGAGCGCAGTAGCAGAAAAAGATGGGGCACGTTCACTACGCGCGAGTGGCTGTAGTAGCCGCCGATCTGCAGCAGTAGACAGTTAACGCCTGCGAGCGTAAAACAGAACCAAAAACAGAACCGAACTGAACGCGGCCATGGCAAGGGAGAACACTCACTCGATCACAACAAGCCTATAGGCGTACGCACGGTAGTGCAGAGGTAGTGCGTCAAGCTAAGCACAGATCGCGTTCATAATGCTTCAACGTACCCCCTCGAATTTTTTTTAGGACGTAAATTTTTACTTCAGTGCGTAAATTACGCACAGACGCACAGTTTAGGGAGCCCTGCTCTTGATCATAAACATTGACTTTGCCTCAGAGACTTCAAAGGGCATTGGTAAGCAGGCATTTTGATATATATGGTAGTACGTGCTATGAATCATACTGCTCATGTCTCATATATAAGTATTGTTTTACTGGCAAACCTAACCACACCCTTTAAGCACCATAAAATGCAGATTTGGTTCATACCTTGTGTATGACCAGGTGTGCTGTTTAAATAGTCTCTCAAGTCAAGGTCCCAGGAAGTGGTGTTTTGGTTCTGTGTTGGTTATTTCCATTCTTTTGGGGGGTCAGTGGTTTAGTGGTTAAGAGACTTGTCACCAGTGCGAGAGGTCAGGGGTTTGAACCCCACTCGGGGCAGAGAATTTTTCCTTCTGGTATGTGGCACCGTTCATTCGGGCCGATCGTGGGGGGTTCTCTACGGGTACTCCGGCTTCCTCCCTCTCTGCTTTGGAAATGTTCAGCCCACCAAATTTGAAAAATAAATGCAATTCTAAATTTCAAAATTTAAATAGCTGAGCACCACATGATTGTTATGTGTTTATGTCCAGTGTGTGAGAGAATGTGTATGATTCACGTGAGCGTGCGTGTCGGGTTCAGTTCGCGGCGCTTTGAGCTGATTCATGAAATTGGGTAAAGCGCCTATACAACACTCATTATTATTATTATTATCAGTGAATTTAATCATCGGCTTTATCTCAGTTTACTTTTTTGTATCTTCAGGGTCACTTACATACAGAGAGGATGCAAGAGGCAAACATGCGTGCATCACGAAAGATTCTTGAAGCCAGGTAACTTAGGGTGGCTGAAACTGAAAATACTTTGTAACTCAGACACAGTGTGCATGTCTTGCTTGTTTGTTTTCCTGGACCCTATGCCCCCCATCCCCCCGCTCTCTCCATCTTTCTCTGTGCGAGTGTAAAGTATGTGTGTATGTGCGTAATGTGTTTTAACATCCAGGGGCCTGCCAGTTATAGTCAGTTATTGAATTTTGCAGGGAAGCCAGATTGAATGAGGAGGCAACACTCGACCTGCATGGCTTGCACGTTGATGAAGCGATTGCAGCCCTGAAACGTGTATTAGAGGAGAGAGAGAGAGGTGAGTTTACCAGTCATAACATAACACCTGTGCATCCATATCCTCCGACAGTGTTTCACCTTCAAGCATTGATCACCTGTGCCTGTTCACTGGAGCTCTGACTGTGTTTCAGGTTTGATTTGACTGATTTCATCGTCTAATATGTTACCTCTACAGGCAGTATGATCAGTTATGACAACTTTAAAACAGTTTTTTTGTTATTTTTGTTTCCATGGAAACTGGCTAACTGTTACAGAGTTCCAGCAGAAGCCGGTCCACAACCGCAGAAATATGTTCGTCATCACAGGACGTGGCAGGCACAGCCAGCACGGTGTGGCCAGGATTCGCCCAGCAGTTTTAGCTCATCTGCAATCCACTGGGCATAGGTAGGAAAGACTTTTCATTTCACCTAGGAATAGACCACTCCACTCCTGTCAATCAAAAGGGGCAAGCCCCAAGAATTCAGTCAATCGCATGCCATGCTGTAACACAACTGAGCACAACACATGACAGGGTGTGGCAAAGTTCCTTGCCAGACACTACAATGAGGGAAGCACATGTAGTTTGATATGACTGAAACGTGGAAAGACAGCAGTCAGTCCATTGACGTCATATGAGGAAAGAGGCCCATTATGTCAGTCCCTTTCATCTTGAAATCACCTGTTTTTCCATAAAATGATGTCATGGACGTACTGTGTTTTGCCAATACACTGTAGAATGAAGGGGCGTGACTTTGGCCTTAAGGCTTGCAGAATGGAGTCGTGTATTCACTTTGTAATTCCCTACACCTGCGGATCTGGTTGCTTTGGGAAGTTGACGCAATGCAGTCTGCACGCAGGGTGTTGCATATCTGTGTCGTATGCTCCATGACTGGTTTTGATCTTGGGGATTACTGCACTTTCATGCAATCCTTAGTGTCTCAGACTTGCATGTTGCACATGCTTCATACTGGAGTGACTGCATGAGTTGCATGTTCTTTTTATGCTGTAGTATCATTGAAGGTTGACTGTATGCACAAGTTTATCAGAAGTAGCTCTTTGGTTTGGCTCAAATGTCCTGCATGACAGAGGGCTTTTGAAAGAAGTGGAGGACTTTTGGAAAAGATGACTGGAGTCTATGGTGGAAGGATTTGAATTGAACTGAATGGGTTGTCTGCTTCTGTTTCAGGTTCTCAGAGGTTCACCCAGGCATGCTAAAGGTTTCCCTGCATCACACCCCTCAATAGTCGCAAGCCAGCAGTCTGTCTGGAAATGAACATTTTGATTATTTGCAGCTGTGCACATGCACACACATTTTATAGTGCACATGTATTATGGTTGTGTGTGTGTGTGTGTGTGTGTGTGTGTGTGTGTGTGTGTGTGTGTGTGTGTGTGTTGCCTTTATTGCCTTTTTACCTCTGTTGTCAGACTGCCCTCCCTACATAATAACATTACACTGCTGCTCAACTATGGCTGATTGGTCACACATTGTGTAACAGCTGGAATGAATATTGTTATGAATACATGTCGCAAAACTAGCAAAGTTAGTTTTTATCATCACAGGCAGCACTGCGTGTGTGTAGTCTGTGTTTTGTACAATACATTGTTTTGTAGATATTTTTACATTTTTTAATGAATCTTGTTATGTGCCCTGTGATATTGGGATTCTGCTGTGGGCTCCTTGTACATGTATTATGTCTGTGTATATTGAAGTGTTGGAAAATGTGCAGAGACTTTATGAGCAAATCAGGAGGGTTCTCCATTGCTTTCAGCACCGTCACAGTTGGACCATGACAGTCATACATGAAAAACAATCCAGTCAGCATAATTGTCAGATCTTAGTTCACAGTCTACAAAGTAGAAATTATTTCATTTCATTTATTAGTTCATTTCCAAAGACATACTTCTTTTTTTTTTTTTTTTTCTTTTTTTTTGTTTGCAGGTTGAAGGTTTTAATGCTGAAAAATGTTACCGCAGTAAATGTGTTTTGTCTTTGATTTGACAAAGCCATACTCAATTGGTTCCTGTGAAGAACTTTTTAAGTGTCATTTTACTCAGACATTGGCATTCATCCTTAACTGCATAATGTAAGCTTCTCTTGGAAACCAGCAGACACCAATGAATAATTGACTTGTAAAAATTTTCATTTTTGAGAACTCCCCTCTTGATGCCTGTTTGAATGTCACAGTCATCCACCTCCAATTTCTTCAGTCAAAACAGGTGGTCATTTGGACAGATCAGCCTCGTAAATCCTCCTGATGCCTGTGTATGTCCTTTGTAGATTTTGTATTTTTATAAGGATATGGACTACGTTTATACTGTTTTATGAGGGCAACATTTTTTTCCTTTTAAGTATTTTTCAATTTTTTGTTTTCATAACTTGATAGAGTTGTTTTTGCAGCATTCTATGCAACGAGCTTCAGTGTCTTTGATATACCGTAAATATGAGGTTAGTGTGGTGTGGATATATACATTTACATAGTTTACATGAAAGGTAATGGTGTGACCCAATTTTTCTTTTTTTTCTGCCTTCTGTCCTTTGTTGTTGTTGTTTTGGAATTACATGTACGGTACATGGTTTTCGGGTTTTATCGGGGTTTCATATCCCTTCAGACATCGGTCATAGCCCAATTCAATTAAAAAATATCAGCTAGGACATTTGTCCTGTTATACTTCCCACGAATATTTCCCCTGTTTCAGTATTTCCTGACCTGTTTTCAATGGTGAACATCTTTATAATTTGCATCATTCTTATGTCAAGCTGCTTTTGAATACAAATCTGCTTATATGTTGCCAACACCGTTTTACGCTGCAGAATGATTGTGGTTCATGGGTCTGCATTGGATTTGCTTATTCATTTTCCTGTTTATGTATGGCGTTAAAAGTTTGCGGTAATTTACCAGGTGCAACAAGCATCGCAAGGGCAGCTGATGCTCCCAACACACGCAGGATTCACCAAAGAGAAGGACTAAGTGAAGGCTACACACAGGCCATGGGACCTTTCCTTCCAACAGGTCTCACAAAACTGTTCAGTTAACTGTGCGACTGTGAAATAAGCATGTTTAAAATAAAAGAAAAGAAGAAAATGTGTGGTGTTTCTTAATACATGTACAATTCATACTTGCATGCATCCAGTTTAGTTTAGTTTACTTTAGTCCTCTTTATTCCCTGGGGAACATAGGGCTGCAACCACACTCCGCCAGCGCACTCGGTTCTGGGACGCCCTCTTTAGTTCAGCCCACGTCGTTCCGGCGGCCTTGGCTTCAGCGTCCGTACTCCTCCGCCAGGTCTGCTTCGGTCGGCCCACTTTGCGCTTTCCCTGGGGGTTCCAATCAAGGGACTGCCTGGTGACATTTGATGTTGGCTTTCGCAAAGTGTGTCCGATCCATCCCCATTTCCTTTTCTTGATCTCCTGCTCGATGGGGACCTGTCTTGTTCGCTCCCAGAGGTCTTGGTTGGTGATCACCAGTGGGTATCTGATGTTGAGAATGTTGCGGAGGCATCTGTTGATGAAGGTTTGCAGCCTGTGGGAGCCTGTCTTGGTGGTGCGCCATGTCTCCGAGCCATAGAGTAGGACCGACTTCACATTTGAGTTGAAGATCCGGATCTTGTTTCGCAGGGATAGGGCTGTGGATCTCCAGATGGGGCGCAGAGTGCGAAAGGCATGTCTGGCTTTGTTGGTGTGGCTCTTGATGTCTTCGTCCGTTCCTCCGTCCTTGCTGACAACGCTGCCGAGGTAGATGAACTTGTCCACCTCTTTGATGTCTTCCTGGTGCAGCTGGATGGGGTCGTGCTGTTTGTGGTTGACTCTCATGACTTCGGTCTTGCTGATGTTGATCTTGAAGCCGGTCTTCTCAGCTTCTTCGGCGACTCTGTTCAGCTTCTCCTGCGCATCTTGTTGCTTGTGGGAGAGGAGGGCGATGTCGTCCGCGAAATCCAGGTCCTCGAGCTGTTTGCTGAAGGTCCACTGGATCCCTGTCCTCTTACCGTCGGTGGCTTGCCTCATGACCCAGTCGACCACCATCGGGAAGATTGTGGGTGAGAGGATGCAGCCTTGACGAACGCCGGTCCGTACTGTGAATGGTTCTGTCAGTTTCCCGTCGTGGATTACCTGGCAGGTGGCATCTTCGTACAGCTGTCGGATGATGTTGACAAACTTTGGTGGAAAACCGTAGTGAGACATCAGCTTCCAGATGACCTCCCTGTCAACACTGTTGAACGCCTTCTGGAAGTCAACGAAGGTGCTGTACAGGGGGGTCTGCCATTCCAGGGACTGCTCGATGATGATCCTCATCGTGGCTATGTGATCAGTGCAGGATCGGTCGTTGCGGAATCCTGCCTGTTCCTCCCGGAGTGTCTTGTCCAGCGCGGTCTTCAGCCTCTCCAGGATGATCCTGATGAGAACCTTCCCTGGTATGGACAGGAGCATGATGCCTCGCCAGTTGCTACAGGATGAGAGGTCCCCTTTCTTTGGCAGCTTTACCAGGTGTCCCTTCTTCCAGTCTTGTGGCACGCTCTCGCTCTCCCAGATCTTCCTCAGGAGCGGGTGCAGCATGTCGGTGGAGGTCTGGATGTCGGCCTTGAGGGCTTCTGGTGGTATGCCGTCGGGGCCTGCTGCTTTGCCAGACTTGAGGGACTTGATGGCTTTGATGATCTCGGTCTTGCTGATGTCGAGTAGCTGGGCTGCCGGTGGTATGTCTGGTGGGACTGGTGGTGGAGGCCTGTTGAGCGTTTCCTTAAAGTGTTCAGCCCACCTTGTCCTTTGGTCTTCCTCTTTGGTGATGATTTGTCCGTTCTTGTCTTTGACTGGTCTGGTGGGGTTGTTATTTTTCCCAGAGAGTGTCCTTGTTATTTCGTAGAGCCGTTTCATGTTCCGTTGTCCTGCTGCTGTTTCTGCTTCTTCTGTGAGGTCGTTGATGAAGTTCCTCTTGTCGTTCCTTGCGCTCCTCTTGACCTGCCGGTTGACGTCCCAGTATTGAGCCTGCAGGTCGCGCTTGTGGTCTTGGTCGTCAGTGTGGTTGATCAGGTCTTTCAGGCGTTTCCTCTCTGTGATGAGGTCCCAGGTGTCAGATGTAAGCCACTCTTTGTGTTGTCTCGTCTTCTTTCCCAGCACTTCCCTGCATGTTGCTGTCCAGGTTTCTCGCAGGTCGTGCCAGTGCTCCTCGATTGTCTCTTCAGGTAGTGTGTCGAGAGCGCTGAATCTGTTCCTCAGCTCACATCTGAAGGCGTTGGTCTTGACGCTCTCCTTCAGACTGTGCACGTTGTACTTGTGGGATGGTCTGTCCGCCTGGTCTCTGTAGGCCTTCAGCTTGATCTTGATCGCTGCAATGACGAGGTGATGGTCTGAGGCTGCATCAGCTCCCCGCTTTGCTCGGACGTCCAGCAAGCTTCTTCGCCACTTCCTGCCGATGGTGATGTGGTCGATCTGGTTTACAGTTCTTCCGTCCGGTGATGTCCAGGTGGTTTTGTGGATGGTCTTGTGGGGGAATATGGTGCCTCCGATGACCAGGTCGTTGGTGGTGCAGAATTCTGTGAAGAGCTCTCCGTTCTCGTTCTGTGTCCCTGTTCCGTGTTTGCCCATGATGAGTTCTCTGTCTGTGTTGTCGGTGCCCACTTTGGCGTTGAGGTCTCCCATGAGGATCTTCAGGTCTCTTCTCGGTGCTTTGTCGAGGACGGCTTGGAGCTGCTCGTAGAAGTTCTCCTTTTCTTCCTCATCCGCCATGTTGGTGGGAGCGTAGCACTGGAGGATGGTGACTTTCCTGCCCTTCGAGTTGAATCTGGCGCTCAAGATCCTTGGTGACACTGGTCCCCAGGACAATAGTGCTTGTGTTGCTTCAGGTGTCATCAGCAACGCTACTCCGTGCATGTGTGGTTGGCCGTCTTCGTGTCCGGAGTAGAGGATGGTGTCTCCGGAGGTGAGTCGAGTGCGTCCTGTTCCTGTCCATCTTGTCTCACATAGGCCGAGCAGCTTCAGATTGTATCTATGCATTTCTTGACTCACTTGTGCTGTCTTTCCTGTTTCGTATAGGGTTCGGATGTTCCAGGTCCCTATCCTGGCTTTGGTCTTGGCCGTCAGGAGAGTAGTCGGCGCACTGGCTTCCCGAGGGCTTTCACCAGCTCGCGTCATGGGCTCTACTAGAGAGGACTCTTCCTGCACCAAGTTGCGTTGTAGATCTGTGGTTGTAGTTTCTGTAACAGGTTTTCTTTTTAAAGAGTTGGGTTGTTAGCCCTACTCAAACCCCCAACCTGGAGGACCAGTGAGTGCGCTTCGTCTGGCCTCTACCCTTCGACCTGTCCAGCATGGGTGGCCCTACCAGGAGACGAATCTCCCGCCGGCATAGCTCTCGGGGTCATGGAGACACGCAAGCCCCATCTCCAACGGCAAGGATGCACTCATCGATGGGGGCATGCATCCAGTGATGAAACGAAATGGATGTCGTTGACACCTTGGTGCACACTATGCTGCGGCAAATTTTTTGTGACCGAAAAACGGCAACAGTATTGTCACGCATCCCCACCTCTCAAAAAATTCTTTCTGATAGGTTTTGTGTACCCAACTTCTTGTTGCTAAAACCACAAGCACACTTTTTTCTAAGTTACGCACACCAAAAAAGACAAAAATCTGACTGGAAAAAAAATGCGATTTTACAGTCTCAATGCCCGCAGTGAGCTCTGAGGGGGAAAACTGCCGCTTACAAAGCTGTAAGGGTGTCTGCCAAATAATGGGATGTTCCTTTTGACTACAGCGCTCGTGTTTGGGGCTTCGCTGCTTCAAGTCACGTCTATTTCCCAACCCTCAGGGGGCATAGGAAAACAAAAGGAAACGTATGAAAATAAAACTGAGACAACGAAAATATCAAACAACAACAACAAACAAACAGAAAAAAAAAAACCGAGAACAACCGAACAAAAAAAATCACAAACAAAGCATATATACACACACCTGCATACGCTGCTGGCTGTATATACACTCGCCTAAGTACTCATGTCTGTCTAGTGCATACACACACCGGGCCAATATCCACACACACACACACACACACACACGCACGCACACACACGCACACCGCATCATCTTCAGACGCGAACATTCAACAAGCATACCAATACATACATTCATATGTGCGCATTCACTCAAAGACAAATACAAAGTACAAAGTATAAATACAAAGTATATAAATACACACTGGTGTATATATAGAGGTATACCACATACCAACACATACGTATACACACACATTCTATTCACGATGGAAATATGCACTGCCACATGGCCAAGTGATGTACACATCAATATATATGTATAATTAAATACGCAAATACGTTCATAATTATATGAAGAGTTATACGCGGCTTGTACACACACACACGCACGCACGCGCGCACACACACACCACACCACACCACAACACACCACAACACACACACACACACACACACACACACACACACACACACACACTCTCGTACATTCATACGTGTGCCGGCGTACGCTCGGGGGAAAAAAAAAGTACGCAAACACACATTGATGCACATGTAGACCGGCAAATTCACTTCCATACCTGTACTACGTACACTCCAATGGACGAAAGTCGCTAGAAATAGCCACCAATGTGGAGTGGGGGGGGGGGGACTAATAGTAGAATTGGGGGAGGGGGGACTAATAGTAGACAACTCTATTCACATCTGACCGCTACCGCAGACTTAAACACCACCACCACCAAAGCCGGCAACACGCACGCGCAGAGAGAGAGAGGGGGGGGGGGAGAGAGAGAGAGAGAGTTAGTTATTTAGGGCTAGAAGCTCATCACTGATGCCAAGAATCGTGCTTAAGCCCTGAAACAGCAGCTCAAGTCTGCTTTCAACGAGAAGATTCCTCTACTGACGCCTTCACAGCTAGAACCAGCCTCAGCACAGACTGGGAGGGCCGCAAGTGTGATTCCATCAGATCAGCTGATCACTGAAAGAAAGAAGAACACGGGTGCATGCAGATGTCAGGACTTCAAAGCCAGGTGTTCAAAAATTCTTAGGTTCACCAAGCAAGTATAATCAAGGCAATGGTTATGATTTCATGCTATCAAGGTTCAGTTGAGTTCAGTTCAGTTCAAGGTGGTGTCTCTGCACTCGGAAAAGCCCATGCGCGCTTCACCCGATCTCTCAGTAATCTCCCCAGTGTCGTCATTGAAAACTGTTGCAATGTTGGTTTGGTTCACACCTGCCCTGTTGTGCCCATTTAGGTCAGACCATCAGCTGATGCTTCTTTGCAGGCCTCTGTTCTGCGGGTGGTCGATGAAATGTCGATCAAGGCTTTTCTTGTGCAGTGTTTGTCTCAGACTCCTGATCACTTCTGATCTTCGTAGGCATAGGCCATCCGTAATGCTTGCCCGGCCAGCAGGCATGTCTGCTCTGACATTACCTCTCACCCTTTGTGCCCTGAGTCACAAGAGCCTCTGTAGGCTATTTTTTTCCATTTACATATGCCCGTCTAGGTTTCCCATTCCCGCTTTCACCTTTTGTAGGGGACTCATTGAGTCTGTGAGGATGACAGCATTGGACATACGCCTACTTTGGTCAGATGCTGCATGTGTGACTGCTTCCACGCTATCAAAGACAGAAGTCCTGTTTAAAATTACACAATGTACACACTATGTTTTTCTTGCTTTTCATCTTTATTTATACTACTTTCAAAATCAGTAATGTAAAGTTTCTGCAGTTAGTTACGGAAGTTGAAAGAAGCATGGTGTAGCTGAGAGCACCTTTTGACATCAGCTCATATCTACCTTTTTATTAGTTATGTTCCTAGATCCGACCAGCTCATGAATAATGTGCTTATAAAGGGGTTGAAAAGTTAGAGTTTTTTTTAAGGTTTAATGCCGTGCAAACCACAAAGACTAATTCGCGGCTAAGTGTGTCTGCACTATGTGAAGAAAAAAACAACAAAAATGTAACGTTGGGAAAAGGATGCAAGCTGATCTATAGGGCAATATAAACCTAGGACATGCAGGAGACGCTGCACCTTCATGCTAATTTCTCAAAATCCCGATTACAAAAAAGCGTAGAAAACAAGTAATTACAAGTAGGTAAAACAAAGATAAATACTAAGCGCATATACAGCAAATGTTGCAACTTACCATCTCCTAGGCGCAATAAACCAGTCCGCAGCTTATGCCCAACATTACTTATTCCTAGTTACTGGTAGCGCAGACGTGATTGAGGGGCTTAAAAAGAAGAAATATAGATGAAAGATCCGAACTTAGAAATCAGATGAGAGATGAGAGGAAGGACAGAGGGGCTAAATTCGGGAGGTTTCAAAGAGAAAGAGACAGGCGAATGGGTTTGTGAAGGATAGTCCGAGTGAGATAGAAAGGAAAATTCCTTAGTTGCCAATGAAGACACACGCCTGGGACGCAGTTGGAGAAAAGACCGCCCCAACAGGGAACCTCCCCGCCGTGAGGTGGTTTGGGAAAACAATGCACCTGAGAGGGGTGCATTGTGAAGGTCCTCAACTTGACAGGTGTTCAACAGCACCAGCAGGGCGCTGCGAAGAAAGCCCGCCAGGGTGAAGACCAGGTGGGGGGGGGGGGGGGGAATCCAGTGAAGTTGGCCTTCAGAAATGACCCTAAGAGTAAAGAAAGAGCAAAAGGGGTGGGCAAGCTCAGCGAAATCAGCCCTGCTGTGTGAAGACGAGCCCATGGGGCCAGGAAAAAGTAGAGTGCAGAGAGAAGTACATGTAAGATAAATTTAAAAAAAAACAAAAACTTTTATTTCTATGGTTGGGGGGCAGCAGTGTTTCTTTTTCAGAACTGATTGTACCAAATGTTCATTGTGCTGTAGGTGAATACAGATGTCACTCAGCTAGACTACAAGGAGTTGCGGCAGGAGGCGCAAGTGCACCACCATATGAGTGTTCAATGCTTTAAGCAGGCTCGTGAAGCATCCACACTTGGTATGATGGAGGTGGCTCGGTTTCATTCACAACAGGTGAGCATTTTGAGGCTCATGGTCACAATCAAACTTTTACCATTGTGCCACTCCAAAAATTCCATCCACACTCCCATGTCCTTCTAGTCTCTTGTGTCAGTCTGGTGGTTAACTTGATCAGTCTGCACAGAAAGGTTCTGCCTCGAACAACCACTGTACATACAAAACTAAGGAGTCCAGTCACCGATTGGAGCTCCTTGAACGTTGCCTTGTTTTGGGGCAACAATGTGTGTATTTACTTTGACATTTAATCAGCTTGTCATATGGAAGCCTCACCTTGGACCGGATGGAGTCAAGTTCATAACCCGTGAATGTGGGCACTGTAGTAGGCTGGATTGCGTTTCTGGGGCCATGGGTATGTTAATATCCAGATAGAGCTCTAAGACACCCTTGTCATGGGGTAGTGGCTTGTGTACCTCAATGACCAAGAGAGCTGTGCCAGCAGGAGCACGTGCTCCTGGCAGGGTCACCCAAGCTGGACAGGTCGAAGGGTAGAGGTCAGATGAATGTGGACCACCTCTCCAAGAGGCTAAACAGGTTAACAGCCCTACCTGTAAAAAAACATGAAGTTACAGAAGCATCGACAGCAACAAACCAAAACATTCACCTGGGCGAGGAAGGGTCTCCATCCCGGAGACCTCTGACGCATTGCAGTGAAAGCCAAAAGGAAGCTGCAAGGCTTACCCCCTTTCTAACACCCACGCAGGGGAAAAGGAAGAGAGGCCGGCCTCGCAACAGCTGGAGGCGGGACACTGAGGCAGAGCTATATAAGCAGGGGACCAACTGGACTGGAGTGGCAAGAATAGCCCAGAACAGAGTGCGATGGCGAAGGGTTGTCGATGGCCTATGCTCCACTTGGAGCCAGGGGCCTAAGTAAGTAAGTAAGAGCGCTAAGAGACCATGTAGATCTGCTTGACAACCATGCAAGGACTGATTAAGAAAAAAGTCATCCAAAATGTGTGTCATATGATGTACATGTATCTCCTTTTGGTGTTGTGCGGCCCACTGTATTGCAGTACTGAACTCTTCAAATATCCCACAGAAAGAGGAACATTCGCAGTGACCATAATAAAACTGACCCTATACCACTGGGAGCAAAAAAAGATGGTGCTCTACCCTGTGCACTGATACAATCCAGAAGGTCTTTTTGATGTCTGTCTTGGCCATGTACACGCCAGTACCCACTTCTTTCACCAAATGAATGGTACTGTATCTTCAATGGAAGCATATGGAACTGACATATGCTCTTTATCTGTGGGGGGAGCCAGGATACCTGGTAGAGCGCTGGACTTTGGGGCCAAATATTTGTGCTGGCCTGTTTCTCATCTTTGACATACATGGTGGAAAAGGACGTTAAACTCCCAAACATCCACCCACCCTGTGTATATATGGTATCATTAATCAACTGTTGGAAAGGACAAATGATGAAAATTCCTCGGAATCCTCTTTGGTTTTTTGGTACAGTTGTACTACACCAATAGGAGACGACTGATACTGCAGAAAAGGGGGTTGTTTAGGAATCCGACAAAGGCCTGTACTTCGTTTGCGATGTAATCGTCCACTACACTTGGTAGATGTTCCGCAACCTCAGCTGAATTCAGAGTGCGAGTATATCCGGCCCTGAACCCATGGGTAAACTGTGACCCCTGCAGTAAGTAAACCACCTTAGCCTGATCAAACCTATCCGAGCAGTAGCCGAGCCCATCAACCTGCACAGCTGATCAGCACTGTCAGTTAATATTTGGTGGAAGTGCCTGTTACCCCCACCCCCACCTCGAAGAACTCAATTTGCCTGTTCATGGTTGGACAGTTCTCACTACGGACAATTTGGTTGCACACTTGTGGTGTCATCTGCTACCAAACAAACACTATTACAATAGACCAACAAAAATGCTTCTTAGCTAATTTCAAAAACTTTGTTTTTTGTTTTTATGAAAGGCAATTACTTCTGATCGCTTTAGAAATAGCTGGAAACAGCAAATGTCATATAGAACTAAACTTTTGGGTCGTGCTTCACATGACTGGGTAATACAGGAAGTTTCACTTGCGATACATTTCTTTAGCCTATCCTGACTTTGCACAGCAGTTCTGAACTTGTGACTTGTTTTCTTGCATACAGTGTCAAAAACAAATTTGTCAAGTTTATTTTGCATGTGACTTTTGTGAAAGCTGACTGAAAGCACAAATGTATCAAAAGCAGCTCTTTGGTTTGGATCATATCTCCTGCATGACAGAGGGCTTTTGAAAGAGATGGAGGACTTTTGGAAACGATAACTGGATTCTATGATGGAATATTTTGGATAAAACTGAGTGGTTGTCTGTTTCTGTTTCAGGTTCTCGGAGGTTAATGCAGGCATGTTAAAAGTGTCCCTGTAGAGGGGCAAATGTGCTTTTTGAAGCAGACGACAGAGGGAAACAAAAATCCTCCTCCTCCTCTTCCTCCCCCCCCCCTCCCCCACTTAAATTTGGCTGCATGGACTGTCATATTTTCCTATCACTGTGTAGGCCTACTCACGACTTAACAACTCGATCTCTAACACAGCTCCCTCTCACCCTCCCTCCCCCAACCCCCCACCCCATCCCCCCAGTATGTCACTGACTGTTTACAAGTAACCAATTGACAATTTTGTGATTGTAGGACCACTTGTATTATATCGTCCATCTAAAGATACACCTTTTACTTCAGTTTCCTTCAGTTTCTCCTTCATGTCTCTTTTGTTGAGCTCAGCTGTCTTGTTGCTGATGTGTTCTGCAGTTTTCTGCATGGGGGCCGGGTATGGAGCAGGTACATTCATGCCTGACAACAGTAGCTGTGCTTTTGTGGGACCTACAGGTGTGTTCTGTATTGTCACAGCCAATCCTACATTTAACTCTGCTGGTTTGGGGCCTGGCGTACCAGTGTCTACTTCTCTATACATTTTCCTCATTGAAGATACATAGTCACAGTGCACACACCTCAGGCTGAGCTTGCAGGTAACTCCCCATTTTCAGATCCAATGGAAAAATGCGGGTAGTTATCATCTGTTGGGGTGACGTTGATATGCTCCTCGATAGCAATATTAAACAACTGTACCACTCTCTTGATGTGCACTATCCTGTTGTTGCTAACTTCACTTGTCTCCTCATCTTTTTCAGGACCTGCACCGGCCTGCACAGTCGACCGCAAGCTGTATCTGGGATGCCGGACTGCCTGATGATGACATCCCTGGAACTGGAACTGTGGGGTTGCTGTCACTGGCGCTGTCTGCTGTCTCATGATGGCTGCCCTCCTCTGCTGTTACTACCCTTCTCCTTGTCGGCAGTGACAGCTTCCACATCTCGTTGCCGTACTGGAACTGGCCTGGCTTCGGCACCTCGGGGGGACACCCACAAGAACGTTTCATGTTAGTTTTTGAAACAACTTTCGTGTCCATTTCATAAAAAAGGCAGAGAAAACTTTAGCACAACTGACGACTCTGAATGCTAGACGTAAGTCTGACCAACTTTAAGCTGTGTTCTCATCACACAAGCCTCCAAAATAGTTATTTCCCTTTCCACTGAGACCCTCGCACTCATACCCTCCAAGACAGCAGGAAATACCAACGTCTCAAGTGGAGGGAGGGGGTCACATTTTTACATTTTTTTAGATAAAACTTGTTATGTGCTCTGTTTTATCGTTATGTGCCCTGTGATATTGGGAATCTGCTCTGAGCTCTTTGTATTATGTTTTTGTATATTGGAATGTTGGAAATGTGTGTGTATATATTTGTGCAAATCAGGAGGGTTCTCCGTTGCTTTCAGCACCATTACAATTGGACCATGACAGTCATACGTGAAAAACAATAATAATGACAGTTATTTCAATTCGTGACTGTACAATGTATACAGATGGATTGAATTTGTTTTTGGAATACATTTTGCAAAAATGACACAAAGTCAGTTTTTTAACTCCACAGACAGCACAGAGTATGTGTAGTCTGTGTTTTGTAGAATACATCATTTTGGACACACTTTTACATTTTTTTGTAAAACCTATTTATGTGCCCTGTGATATCGTTATGTGCCCTGTGATATTGGGAATCTTCCGTGGGCTCTTTGTATTATGTTTTTGTATATTGGAATGTTGGAAATTTGTGTATATTTTTGTGCAAATCAGGACGGTTCTCTGTTGCTTTCAACACCATTACAATTGGACCATGACAGTCATACATGATAAACAATAATGACATTTCATGACTGTACAATGTATACAGATGGAATGAATTTGTTTTTAGAATACATTTTGCAAACCTGGCAAAGTCCATTTTTATCTCCACAGAGAGCACAGAGTATGTGTATAGTCTGTGTTTTGGACATATTTTTACATTTTTTGGATAAAACTTGTTATGTGCCCTGTGATATCGCTATGTGCCCTGTGATCTTGGGAATCTGCTCTGAGCTCTTTGTATTATGTTTTTGAATATTGGAATGTTGGAAATGGGTGGTGTGTATATTTTGGTGCAGATCAGGAGGGTTCGATCTCTGTTGCTTTCAGCACCATTACAATTGGACCATGACAGTCATACATAAAAGACAATCCAAACAGCATAATTATTACTAGGCCCTAGTTCACATTCTGCAAAGTAGAATAGTATGTTAACGTACTGTTTTGCTTCCAGATGAAAGGCTGAAAGTTTGGACCATAGTAAATGTGTTTTGTATTTGGTTTTGCAAAGCTGTACTCACTTGGTTCCTCTGAATCATTTGCAAATGTTATTTTACTCTGACAGTGCCATTCATCATTAACTGCATAATGTATGCACCTCTTGGAAACCATTTTTATGGGACCACAATAAATAATTGTAACAATTCGCACTTTTGAGATCTCCCCTTTTCCCCTCCCCAATCCACCACTGATTGCTTCAATCAGAACAAGTAGTCACTGAGGACAGGTTAACCTCATAAAGTCTCCCGATCAGTGACTGTGTATGTCTTTTGCAGATTTTATAAGGATATGGGTTAAGTGTATGTAAGGGCAACTTTTTCCCTTGACATACACATGTACATGTACTTTTTTTTTTTTTTTTTTTTTTTAGTAAAGTTGTTTTGGCAGCATTTTGTGCAGTGAGTTCAGATACTACTGCAATAAATATAAGGTTAAGTTTATATTGTCTTATGAAGGCAGCTTTTTTCCTTGAGATATACTTTTTTTAAAATTAAAGTTGTTCCGGCAGCATTTTGTGCAATCAGTGAGGTTAAATTGATATTGTCTTACAAAGGCAACTTTTTTGCTTGAGGTATACTTTTTTAAACTTAGTTATGTTGTTTTGGCAGCATTCTATGCAATGAGTTCAGATGTCAGTATATGCAGCTGCTCTAACAAGGGATGATGATTGTTGTGTGGTTTTAATAGCTTTTTGTGAGTTGTGTCAAGTGTTCTTATGTATTTTGTGTATTTTTATGTCATACATATGTTTTGGTTTTATGTCTCTTAAAATTGCAAGGCGCTTGGCGCTTAATTGCTTCTGGCAGGGAAAAGCACCCTAGAAGTGAATGTCATTATTATTATTATTATTACTATTACTATTGTTGGTGGGTCTGCCATGTTTTCAAAGTCACCATTTAAGCCTGTTCCCTCCCCGAATTTTTACTGACCTGAGAAAGTGTTTGTTGAATCAGGGCGAACCTTGCCATGATGGTGTACACTGACCTGGAGCAGCTCATCAGTTACTCCTTCAACTGGTGAATGCGATGGGCATGTTTTATATTGGTAATTATGTATAATTTGCTTTCAAGTTACGAGGCGAGAGAATTAAACATACAGAAATTAATGTGTTTGTTATGTCCACATTATGAGACTGTATGTGTGTGTGTGTACATGAAAAGAATGTGTCAGTAATACACAACCATCTTGCTAACAATCAGACTACAATGGACGCCGGATATAAGCAACTCGGATGTAAGAAAACTCGGTTATTGCCAACAAATTTTTTTCCCCCGGCCAAACTCTTCTTTATTATGTATTACAATAACTCAGATAGAAACTCGCTTATAAGAAAACTCGGTTTTAGGAAAGCAAATTTCTTGTCCCGCTTGATACAAAAACTCGGATATAAGAAACCGAAAGTACATTTCCAAGAAAATTTCACTCATTCTAAGAAACCGAAAGTACATTTCCAAGAAAATTTCACTCATTCTAAGAAAACAGGTCAGGTCTGACATCACTTAGGGCAGGCACATGATTGCGCATGATCATGATTACATTATTCACTTTGAAAAGAAAAAATTTAAACTTGTGTTCCCAAAATTTTTCGTTGGTAAGACTATATTATTCACTGAATAACTCAGAATCTCTCTCTCTCTCTCTCTAGCTCTTTTTTGTTTGTTTGTTTGTTTGTTTGGTTTGGTTGGTTTTTTTTCTTTTTGTTTTGTTTTTTTCTTTACCACATGACCACCATCGCTACAGTTGGGAAGCAAAAACAGTATTTTCATGTTCAAACCAAAAAATCTGACATTGAAGGACACAAGCGCACTGGTGTATATTAACTCTACACATACATATTCTGTGCAGGTCTTTAAGAGAAACCAGATATTTCTTAATTTAATGCAAAACATACACGAACTGACAAAAAAGAAATGTTTTAAGCCTTTTTTTCACTGAACTTTCTTTCTGAACTTTCTTATATCTGACTTTCAGATTACCGGTATAAGAAAACTCGGATATAAGAAACCAAAAAACTTCCCCCCCCCCCTCGAGTTTCTTATAACCGGCGTATACTGTACCAGCAGCCACGTGACTTCACCTCACCAGACCCCAGACTGAGTACATTTGCACCCCTTCCCACGTTGCAGGGATACAGTCGCCCCTGTTAGTGGATGACTGGAGTTTATTTGCCCCTCCTAACAGGCAAACTATACCAACTGAGTGATACTGAATACAACGAACAATGTGCTAACAGGAAAACACACTAACGCGCAGAGACATTGACAGCAACAACAAATCGCAAACTTTCAAGATTTAAAGATTCAAGAATGTTTATTTCCTTTTTTCCCTTTTGGGGTATGGAGGATACAAAAAAACAACAACAACAACAACAAAAAACCAGCAAGAACTTAAACAAACAAACAAAAAACAAACAAACAAAACAAGATCACACAATCAGTTATACACAGAAATTATTAATATATGACAAAAGATATATGTACAACATATACATAAGCTATACACAGGAAAGTGCAGCCAACTGTGAAACCTCTGACAATCTAATGGACAACAGCTTTCACACACACACACCGGCGCACACACACACACACACACACACACACACACACACACACACTGACCAGAGACAGTAGTAGACATAGATATCTATCTATGTCTCTGCAGAGACAGTAGATGTCTATCTATGTCTCTGCACTACACCATCCTACTCACTTTCAAAAATGTTGCTATAGCAAGGGCAACTTTTTTGGATTTTGATCCCAACAGTTTACAAAGATTGTACGTCGATTTGAGTCGGTTGGATAATATCGACATATAAGTGAAACAGAATGATATTAAGTTTGGTTCGTTTAAGTCACGGATCTATTTTTTGATGTATGGATGTGATTCCGGTTGGAGTTTTGGCTACGTACCGGAGATGCTTATATCAAGGAAAACACTATATTCTCCTATTGAATAAAACGCTCTACGCAACACCCTTCCAACGCATCAAAATTCACAAAAAAATTCCCACGCACAGAGCAGCCAGAGAGTCAAGTGTGGGCTGATTTTAAAGAAATTCCAATGTTCCGTTTCTTTGCAATGACTGCAGCGACCCCCTACCCCCCTCACTCCTCTGGCGTCTGCTAGCCAGTCAGCCAAGATACACAGCTGCGCATGAACACAAGTAGTCCACAGGCTGGGCCAAAACAAAGGCTCATTTTCAGTGTTGTCAAACTCACCTGGCATGGATCTTACTCACCAAACCAATAAACGCCCCCAAACTGCCATTTTTCACACACAAAAATTTTTTTTAAAGCAAGCAAAAGTTTCAGACTATATTTAGCGAAATTGTTACTACATGCCCCGGAAGCTATTACCGGTGTGTAGCCTGTATTTGCATGAAGGCACGTTTGACAAAGATGGCGGCTCCAGCGAAAAGTACTCCTCGGGATGCGCAAGTTATGGCTGCAATTCTCAAAGACATGGGTGTTTTGGAATATGAACCAAGGCTAATTAACCAGATGCTTGAATTTACCTACCGTACGTATAGGTTTTGTATCATAAGTTGTAGCCTTCACTCCAAAATCTAGTTGCCCGTGTTATGCACAGTTCCACTTTTTGTGTTTTCCTGTGTTGGACGGTGGAAAAGTTAGCGAAGCTGCCACCATAGAAACGGATAAAATCAGCTGCGAAATTGAAAATACTGACCACGCCTGGCCCTTTTGCCGGCGTCAAGTCGGGTATCCTGTACGGGGAGGTTCACACTTGTGGGGATGACTGGCGGGAGAGAAGAGGGGGAAAACCGAAAGCCATAGTGTTTCCTTGCGGTCGAGTAAATAATCTCTTCGTACAGTTTATTCTGCACAATTACCATGTTTTTGATAATGGGTCATGGAGAAAGTTGGTAGGGGAAGACCGTCATAAAGGTGTGTATTATATCAACCTCATACAGGCGTATACTAAGTTATGGCTTGTTATGAAGGAGGATACGGGGTCTCTAGCTGCTAGATACTGAACAGTAACAAAGGGGCTTTGCTAACTGAATGCTACCCTGCTCTCATTGATGACAAAACAATCATGCGACTGAGAACTCAGAAGTATGTTGCGGCTTTCAATTCATATTAGAGCTTCGCCAGGGAATATTTCTGTAAAACCTTCTGCCAGGTCTGTGGGTAAAAAAAAAAAATTTAAAAAAAAACCCACCCACCTTAGAAAGACGTGTGCAAGCTGGGCACGCCAAACACAGAAACTGCATGCCTGGAGCCAAAGATGAAAGCTTTTGCTTGCAGATATTTAAAACCCTGTCATATTTTGTACATTGACAAGCATTCTTATATCACTTTTCAGGTTACATCACGGATGTTCTGGATGATGCAAAGGTTTATTCTACACATGCCAACAAGAAAAATATAGATACAGAGGATGTGAAACTAGCAGTCCAGTGCCGCATGGATCATTCCTTCACCAATCCACCACCACGAGATGTATGCATGTTCATGTCGATGCTATTTACTGTTAATAATAACCTTTATTTCTATGTGCAATGGCTTTGTTGGTAGTTGAGTGCTGTGCACTTTTTGCTTGCTTTAGCTGAGAGCTTAGGTCTGGTAAAGTGTTTTTTGTTTTGTTTAATCCACCACAAGTCTTCCATTTCATACTGCATACATACATGATGCCATAGGTCATTAGGTGGTATGGATGTATTGTATGACCAGCATGACAGGCGTCAGTGTTTACAATAAATTTACATTGTGACATAAATTTGAAGTTGGTAGTACTGTGGGTTTGACAAGCTTGTAAAGTTGTATGTTTCTTGCAGATGCTGCTAGAGATTGCCAGACAAAGGAACAGCCAGCCGCTGCCATCTATCAAACCATACAGCAGTCCCAGACTGCCACCAGACCGATACTGTCTGTCGGCACCCAACTACAAACTCAAATCTGCCAAGAAGGTATGTTCTTCTTATGCATTAACCAAGAAGTGAAAAAAAAAACCCACCAAATTATTATGCAGTTTTTACACCCCCAGGACAGAATTATTTATGAACATGTATACATATTTCCCCAAAACTTGTGACATTACACACAAAATAATGCATGCTCGGCTTGTGACGAAATTTTGTATGGTAAAACTGTTCATCATGTGCTACAGTCTATATAAATTATTGTGATGTCGTCAAGTAAAGATAATCACATCAGAATCAAGTTGGACAATTTTTTTCCTTTGGCAACTATTAATATTATGTTGAACATACCATGCACATGTATACATTCTCACAGCTCAAGAACATAATACACTCTGAAAACATGACTGACACAGCAGTAACTGTAATGCTCTGAATGTACTGGTTTTTTTAATCATGGTCCTGAAAATCTGCACTAGACCCTCAGGGTCAAAAGTCCAGTTCCATGTAAGTACTGCTTAGCTGCAGCCCTGTACTGGTTGAAGTCCTCTGTTTTGTATGTACACACACATAAACCTTGATTCCGCACTGCACACAGTGGTATTGCGACGTGGCATTACCATCTCCTACTCTGAAGAATCATCACAAAAACATAAAAGTGCAAATGAAAATATGAGAGTATGCTACGTGTGACACTTTCTTACTTTGAAACTTTGCATATCTCGGGGGTCGACTTACGCGTTCACAGTAGTTACCTCACAGCCGACTTGTATGCAATACTGTTTAGGTAATGGAGATATAGTAATAGGTCAAATCAAATTCTGCAAATAATTTTTCATGATTTTGCAGAGTTCAATGGCCCAGCCTCGCATTCAGTTTGGCATACCTACTCCACAGCGTATAAGCCTCACAACACCAGGCAAAAGTGTTGGTAAGTATTGAACAGTCAGCAGACTGCAGTGAAATTCATTCACTTTTGTGGTTCAGATCAGTGAAAATCACCACTTTGCTCCATGTTTCACATGGCAGCAGTTGTCAGTTGCCAAGTTAGACATTTAAATTGCTAGTTAATCAAGATAACTGTGTTGGGTAATTTCTTCTTCTGCATTCCGTGTACATGACTCAGCCTCAGATGATTAGGTTGGTAGTTATGATGAATTCGTTGGTCTTTAGGCGGTACATGTGGGTGCATAGTCTGCGGTGTCCAGTTTGTAGATGAAAAATGGTGGTCTTCTGTTGACACTGGAGCTGTGGCATCTTGTCAGATGGGCCATCCTGATTGTCTTGTAGTGGCATTTGACCAGAGTTTTGGCTTCACTGTAGGAGACTGGCTGCTGTGGTTGCTCTTTTCTGCTACGCGACTTGGCGAGTCTATCTGCCTCTTTGTTCCTTGCGAAACCACAGTGAGCAGGGATCCAGTGTACAGCAACCTTCATCTGCTGTGATAGGGCAGTGAGCAGATGCTGTGTCTCTTTCCAGCTGCTCAGTGGGTGACTGCAGGCTGTGGATGATCTATTGGCAGTCAAAGTCAAGTCAAAGATACTTTATTTATCCCCGTAGGGCAATTCATGCGGGCGAGCATAAGACACATAAAGAAGTTAAGATAAATAAATTCATATAATTGTACACTCTCTCTCTTTCTCTCTCTCTCTCTCTCTCACACACACACACACACACACACACACACACACACACACACACACACACACACACACACACACATATCCTGCACTTGGTGACTAACTGAATTATAAGCATGAGGCAAAAAAAAAAAAAAAATCACAGACAAGTAAGACAAGCATCACAGAAGCGGACACAGCAGCTTATTAAAATACATCACAGTAATTATGGCACTCAGTGCTTCTCGTTGAGAAGGGATATTGCAGTTGGGATAAAAGAGAACTTTCGACGGTTAGTTTTACAGAAGTGGGCTCTGAATCTTCGACCAGAAGGAAAATGTTCAAACTCTCTATACAGAATGTGAGCATGAATGCCTAAGATGGAACTGGCCTTCCTGATGACCTGCTGCTCAAAAAAAAAGCCTGAAGGTTTCTCTGTGGCTTACCAATCACTTTTGAACTGATGTTGACAATTTTCTGGAGGGAGTTTTTGTTTTTAACACTAAGAGAGCCAAACCAGCAAATAAAATTTATTGGCAGTCAGTGAGGAAGATGACGTGTGTGTGTGTGTGTGCGTGCGTGTGTGATTCTGTACTGATGATCCTGGCAGCTTCATGGACAATGGTGACTTCAGCCCTGTAATTCATTAACAGTCATCTCAGGCAAGGAGCTTGATGTGATGTGGGCATTTTGGTGGCGGCTGAGGACCCAGTGTGGGCTTAATTAAATTATTTTATTATTATTCATTTATTGTTGACAGTAAAGGGCGTTGGAGCAGGCAGTTCCTCTGGCCTGACAGTGATGTCCAAACCTGGAGTGGCTGCCAGTCAACCTACAGTGACCATTATCAGCAAACCAACAGTGGCAACACCCAAACCAACTATACGCATCAACACTGGGCCAGGTAATTGGTCTATATGTCTGTTTCTTGGACCCTATTGACAACTCACACTCTCAGTTTGTCTGAGTTCCTACTTGCATGGGTGACACTTTCCTTCATCATTCCTGGGAAAAGATAAATTTGTCATTTCCTTATTTATGCAGTGCCAGAATAAGAAAATCCTTGTTTCCCAAAAATATGTTTTTAATCTTTTATTGTTCTGTGGCAAGTAATGACAGGTGCTCAAAAGTGACATTTCAGATTTGTTCAAAATAGCACCCAGGCAATTTCGGAGCTTGGCACCTCCACCCAGGGGTCTTGCTTCATCCCTCCCCCTTCTCCCTTGTTTCCTTCTTTTTGTTTTTGAAAAGTGTCACCCTTGCATTTGTTTATTTTTATTTTTAGGTTGATCCTTTGTGTGTTTGAATGGGGGGCACTTTTCAATCCCCCAATCCAGGGTGCTGTCAAACGCAATCCTGTTGTATGAAAGTTTTGTTAAAATATCTCTTTCAAACTGTAATATTACTGATAACTTCAAGTCTTTGAATGAAGATTTCCTCAAAGAATGCCAGATCAAAATTGTATGTTTCAGCTGGCATTGGGCTTCAGGACTGGCACAGATGGTGACTCAGACTGGTGCCTCCTCCTCCTCCGCCTCATCTCTTCAGCCAGCTTCCACCCCATCAGCTTCTTTCACCCCAGCGTTCTCAGCATCAGCTAGTTCTCTCGGCTCATCCATCACCATCAACCCATTGAAGCGCAAAGCTGAGGATGATGACTATGATGCATGAATGGTTTTGTGGGATGGCGGTTGATGAAAGTGGAATGTTGACTGAAGTAGATTCATTGCTGGCTGCATTTTCATTTGAAGAGTGAGTTTGAGCAAATGCGGTGTGTTGTGAGGGGATTTTGGTATACATGTGTGTATGCACGTTTTCAGAAGTTGTATGTATGGAGCATGTGATGTCTGGAACACATGGTGAATGAGTGTAGATTTGTTGTTGATAGCAGTGGCACATCGCAGCATGTTTCACTGTTTGAGTGTGGTTTGGATAATTGAAGAGTTACTTGTGCATGTAAATGTGTTCAAACTTCCAGAATAAATTATATATTGTGGACCAGTTCTCAACCCTTGCCTGTGTTTTGTGTGCACTGTGTATGCATCATTGTCAGACTGTGGAAAAACTGTTGTTTTTAGATTTACTGTTTTTGCTCTTTCTCAAAAGCAAATGGTCACTCAGTACATGCCCACGCTCCACCTGCATACCACAATCAACAAAACTTGCACTTCACAGCACCATTTATTTACAGATGTGTAACAGTGCACCTTCAACAGAACATCAAGGATGGGTTTTGCCAGTGCTTGTAGGATGGGATGTGGTGTGGTGGTGACCTGTAAAAGAGGAGTTGAAGGAGACACACTGAGAACATGTACGGACATAGGTGGACAGGACTACATCAGTTTACCTGAACAACCGTATCAGAATGCGAGGATGTAAGGTGGTGGGTGTGTGTGCATAGTACGTCACTGCAAGCATATTATTAAAAAGTTGTGCTTGCTTGAGAAACGACGAAAAGGCACTTTTGGTAGGATGCCGTGAGGTTTTTGTGGGGTTTTCTTTTTCAGTCTATGGGATGTTTTCCCATGTGTCACATGACTGAAAAATGGCCGATGAGTCGCCAACTGGGCCGCGTTTCTCACGGAATTGCGCTCGCAGGCGCTTGCGGAGGTCGCTCTGCCTCGTTGGGAAACGGCCAATTAGAACAAGGCGCTTTCAAAATGGCGGGGGAATCACGAAACACGGTGTTGGCAAGGTTTGAAAGGAAGAAGAAAACTCTAGTGCTCGCAGCTATCAGTCATCTTTTGAGCGCAGAAGACGTTTTTGAGGAGGAGCAATAATTACTGGCTTGGAGCATGATATACCGCTAGTATGCATGTTCTGCTCGATGCAAAACGGAGACGTAAGACACCCTTACGTAATCACTTTGACCACTCCTTCCCCACAAACATGCACGACATATCCCTTAATGACTGGCAACCACGGCCCGGTGCAATTAGCTCAAATTATTTTCGTATACTATTCTGCACAATTACAAGTTGGGACAGAAGGTCTCCCATCCACCCGCAAATTCATTTTAAGCCATTTCTTAGTTCCACTTCAACGAGTCCTTCGGTGGGCGCCGCCATCTTTGTTTACATAGAAACTGGCCACGTGACCTTTTGTTCGTGGCGAATTTGCTTCAGACTGCGCGCGCGAGCGCCTTTTTCGCACGCCGCGGGCAAGTTGCGTGCAAACGGTTTCATAGCAAAGCGCCCCGGAACGTTTCGGAACGCTCGCAAAACGCGGCCCTGATCTACAAAGAGAAACCGCCGATGTCGCTCTTGGCGCATTTCGCCCGAATCGCTGCATCAACAGCTAAATAGCGCTAGGAACGATAAGCAAGGGGTTAAACGGGGCTACGGGGGCTAAACCGCGTGGTTTGAAAGTCCCAGTACAAGGCGCCCTGAATGATCTGCGACTGAGGAACTCAGTTGCAGCCGCGTAGGAAGATGCTGAGAGGAAGCCGCGGGGGCCCACTAAGTCGGGTGAGCCATACGGCCGGGGTGAAGAAGGGTGGGGGGTGGGGGAGGTTTGTGTGTGTGTGTGTGTGTGTGTTGACTGCCAAGGATTGTGTCCCTCTCCTCTTATCAAAAGCAAGGGGGGCCCAAAGATATTCGGGCCCCCCTTCCAAAAATCGAACGGGGGCCTGGGCCCCCAGGGCCCCCGTGGTTCTTACGCCCCTGAGTTGTGAACAGGAATTGTTCAAATCAGTCGTGTGCACGTGCCGGCGAGGCAGTCAGTGTGCGGACATGCGTGGAAATGATGGGGAGAGTCAGTTGTAGGGCTTAACGCCGCGCCGCGCAAGCCACTACCTAAGCATGAATAATTCGCGGCTAGTAATAAGTGGAAATGGTGGGAGGAAAATCCAAAACATCTGAAATCATGCAACAGAAAATGTGTTTCTGACACTGCCGGCGGGCACTGAAGCCGGGGAGTAGGGGGTGGGATCTTTAGTTCTGTCAGCTTTACTGTCGGAATAGCGGAAAGTCGAGGTGAGTGGCACTTCTGATCCGCGTTTCAACAGTGAAGAGTTCGCCCGCCGGTACTGACTTAAAGATCTAAGCTCCCAACAAAACGCTTTCCGAAGTGTGAAAATTTTTTTTACAGAGTCGACCGTGCAGGCACAGTCAACTCTGTCACAGTTGCAGAGTTCACACAGTGTCCAGAAACCGCGACAAAACCGTGCCGACTGGAAACTGAAACTGCGCCCACTCAAGTTCCTGTCGGGCTCCGTCCACTGACGCTACTGTGCACATCCCCGTGTGTGACCACGCCGCGGATACGTCAGTTCAAACGACTGAGCGGCGATGTCGGACTGACATGCGCAAGCTATGCTACCACCGGAAAGTACACGCGTTTGAAAGCAATCAGTTTGAAGTTTCTTGCGTGTATTTTTCACTGTATGAGTGTGGTCTGGATAATTGAAGAGTTACTTGTTGTGCATGTAAATGTGTTCAAACTCTCAGAATAAATGATACCTAGTGGACCAATTCTCATTCCTTGCCTGTGTTTTGTGTGCATTGTGCATGCATCATTGTCAGACTGTGAAAAACTGTTTTTAGATTTACCGTTTTCACACTTTCTCAAAAGCCAATGGCCACTAGGTACAGGACCATGCTCCACTTCCGTACCACAACCAACAAAACTTGCAATTTACAGCACCATTTATTTACAGATGTGCATCAGTACACCTTCAATAGAACAAACATTTAACAGCTTTATGATTTGTTTCAAAAACATGTACATGTACCATATACAACTGAGTTATCAACAAGCCATATGTGAGAACATGGTTGCCAAGACCGCCTGCAGGCTGCAGTGCTAACAGGGTAAAATGCTGATACAGAATGTAAATTAAAGGTCTAAGCTCCCAACAAAGCTTTCCGAAGTGTGAAAAGTTTTTGTACAGAGCTGACCATGCAAGCACAGTCAACTCCATCACAGTTGCAGAGTTCAGTGTCCAGAAACCACCACAAAACCGTGCTGAAAAACTGCCCCCACTTCCTGTCGGAGTCCATCCACGCTACTGTGCACATCTACGTGCAGTGGTCATCACAGCAGCCGTGACCGAGTCAGTACTGTGCCCCATACAAGTTGTGTCACTTCTGAATTTGGTCAGTGTTGCTCATACGCAAGAAACAAAACTAATTTCAAACATATGTACTTACTGGTAGTAGCATAGCTTGCGCCATGTCCGACACTGCTCAGTCACCTAAACTGACGTATCCGCGGTGTGGTCACATAATGAGCCAGGGTGCACGGTAGCGTGGACAGACCCCGACAGGAATGGGGGCAGTTTTTCGGCACGGTTTTGTGGCTGTTCCTTGACACTGTGTGAACTCTGCAACTGTGACAGAGGTGACGGTGCTTGCACGGTCGACTCTGTATGTTTTCACACTTTGGAAAGCTTTTTGTTAGGAGCTTAGATCTTTAAGGCCAACTGAGGAATGTGAAGCCGATGGATGGTTCTGATTTTATCAGGTTTACATTTGCAGAGCCCGTTTAATCAATCTTGATTTTTAGGGAAACAAACCACTACACACTAATGCAGAATGTGGAGAAGATGCCATGCAGATTAACCCAAGTGTGAATCACAGGAAACGACTTACCACTAAGCTAAAGCACATGACAGAGTATGCTCTTTTCTCTCAAAGTAGTCACCCTATACCTATCCCAAGGACATGAACAGCGCATAACATCGCTCCATAATTTCTGAAATGGCAACTGGAAACACCAACTAAGCCTAGAACCCATCAAAGATGCTGCCTTTCATCTACAAGGTTGTCAAATATCGTAGCTAAAGAAAAATCTTGCTGAGAGGGGCCACGGCACCTGTGTACCGTTCAGAAAGGTCACAAAGCTGCACCACAGCCAGGCCCCTCCACTTTGAAGGCTGGTTTGAACTCAAACTCCAGGCATGAACCAGAAGCTACGCGCCCTCATGTCAACACCCATTTACAGCTGATTCCAGCATAAATGCTGCCTTTAAACTGAAGGTTTGTTCGTAAGTCATAATGAGCAATTACAGCAGAAATACAGCAGCAACGAAATCGCCACCTGGAAATATTACTGTTGTAACTTTAAGTGTACAGCATCTTCCAATGCGAAAAAATAAAACGCAAATTTTGAAATGGTGTCTGCACGTGTCGACTCGATATCACGTGCGTTTGTCCATTATTACGTGCTTCACGGTATTTTAGAGTTCGATTCCGTAAAAAATTGCTGACAGTGCATTTCCGGGCAACCTTCCGAATCGGGGTAAATGCACGTGGGTCAGCAAATGGGAAGACGCCAAAGTGAAAACGGATTGCATCTCACTCGACCATTTATCAGCTTCAGACTCGATTCCAGGCATCTGGGTCAGTCCAGGATGGACCTCGAAGTGGCCGTCCAAGGGTAGTTGCTCCGCGTCAAGAATGGCTGATTCAGCGAAATCGTCGGCGCCATCCTTTTGAGCAGGCTGCTTTTACTGTCGGAATAAACGTTGGAACTCATAACAGGCAGCTCAGCTCACTAACAGTGACACGTGTTTTGCAATCTGCCCACCTTGGCTGCTATCGTCCGTACCGTGGTGCCGTTCTGACCCAGCGTCACCGTCAGGCGAGGCTGAACTGGGAAATTCAGCGTCAGAACTGGAGAAGGAGACAGTGGGAGCAGGTTGTGTTCAGTGATGAATGTCGATTCTGTCTCGACCCACGTTCTGGACGTGTTGGCATCTGGCGTCCAAGGGGCACCAGAATGCAGGACCGCCACATCCAGCAGGTACCACTCCGGGGCGGCCCGTCAGTCATGTTGTGGGGCGGAATGCGGGGTGGACAGCTCTTGGGACCTGTCTTCTTTAACCTTTACACATCGGGACGCGAACCGGCTCGCGTCACTCTCAACAGCCGTAGGCACCGAGTCGCGAACCGATTCGCGTCATCCTAAACGGCCAGCAGCTGCATGCGCGTCAGCAGGGAAGTAGGTCACTGGCCAAGCTCGCGATGTCACAAGAGTTAACAATCTGCGACCAGGACCTGGAGGCGGAATCAACGCGCTGCATTACATCAACCATGTGATCCAGCCCGTTGTGGCACCATTCTTCGCTCGTCGTGCAGGACTGACAATTCAACAGGACAATGCACCAGCGCACACCGCTCATCTTACCCAACAAGCGCTTGCTCAAAATAACATACCGACGATGCCTTTGCCCGCTATGAGTCCTGGCATGAACCCGATTGAGAACTTGTGGGCTGAAATCAAGCGCAGACTTAACCTGGTGGCAAATTGTCCACGGAACGCCGTAGAGTTCCAACAGGCCACCCAGAGGATCTGGAATGTCTTGCCAGGATTGCTGCCTTGACGACTGGTTCATTCCATGCCACATCGGTGTCAGGCTGTGGTTGCAGCAGGCGGAGGACACACTCGTTACTGAACTGCCTTTTGACACCTCATAATCCAAGGGCCAGAACTGTGCAAACTGTGCACAGTAACGCTTTGATTTTGTAACAAATGAACCTTCTCTTTAAATGTGTGTGTTGTTCTCATTTTTTTCATACTAATGAATTGGGGAGCCAGGGTGGTCGAATGGTAGAGCATTGGACTTCTAATGCTCGGGTCGTGAGTTCGATCCCGGCTGGGGCCAAATATTTGTGCTGGCTTTTTCATCGTTGCCCCGTCTTTGATATCACCCTATGTGGTGGAAAAGGACGTTAAACCCCCAAACACCCACCCACCGATACTAATGAATTGTATTTGAACAAAACTGGACATGAAACAAAAAGAACTACGTGTCTTTGACAGTGATTTTCGCGTTTCTTTTGGAAGATACTGTATACCATTACCTTAACTTTTTGGCTGTCCATACTTTTCGACCACAGTGCAACATCTGGGAAAGTTAGGTAAAAAAACAAAAATCTCACTTTTTGACCAGGCACCAAAAATCTAAGTTTTCAACCAGACCAGTAAAACTGTGAAGCAACCTGAAGATAACGCCAAATGTCCAGAAAAAATTGATAAAACTTTGCAAATTTGCCAGTCTGGCATTCAATTACTTTGTTGATGCCACCTTGTGAGGCCGGAAGTACAGAGTAATCTCCCTTCATTACTTCCACTTCTGCCATCTTGCAAGTTTCAGTTTGTTGCGGCGGTCCGTGTGGGAGTTTGGAAGGTGTAAAATGCTCATTTGCAATTAAAAAGACAAGGAGGATATGGTGATTAAAATATCAGGTAAGGTTTACAACAGTTTTGGCGCATTTCAAGGCCCTCTGATGCAAGAAACTATTTCAAACAGCATTGTTGCTAGCTCCACGGCACACATGGTGTTCAGTGAAGATGGTTGGACAATGAAACTGAACTAATTTTTCTAGCTCCCTGGTTTTCAACCAGACCTTCAAGATTTTTCAGTGTAAAAAGTGGTCGAAAAGTTAAGGTTTTTACGTTACAAGGAGTTAAAACAGCAGTATTTCCAGGCGATGAAATGTGGGCAATGAATTAATGCTTCTCATCGCAGCTGAGCGCCTCGCAGTTTCCAGTGTCCTCCACACAGACAGTTCCTCACAAATCGCTTCTCCCATGATGACAGCAGCTTGGACTGTGCTGTACTGTTTAACAGAGAACATGCTCCACATCGAATGCACTCTCGCACAGGGCCACGGGGCATCACTCCCAACTGAATGTGGCGGACAATGTCATGACACTGGTGAGAATCTGGTGCTATTTCGATGGGGTAAACTAAGTAATTTTTTCGCACAGCATACAAGAACTCCGGCTCATTTCCAAAGACAAAGCGCAGGGGTGGTGGCTGGGTGAACACGGCAAAGCTGCAGGAGTCATGTCCATAGCTGTAGTGGAAGTCGGGGACCAGCACTTTGGATGGGAGGCTGGCGCACTCGTCCACAATCGCCTCTTCCAGCTCCACGCCAGCTCCATCTTTCCGCATCTGACAAAAAACCATAAAATATAAACAAACGTACTCTACTTCTGTTTGACCATAGCCTGCATGACCTACCCACATGAATTCTAATCAGCATACGTAACCCACAACTTTAGACATTGCAGCTAATGCACATCTGACAATAAACAGACTGTGTATTAGTTATAACAATGTATAAATGTATGGGATCTTTAAATGCATGACATGCTGCAGACCATATGAGGTACACTGTATTGAAAATTTGTAATCCCAAACAGCATACTGTTTTAACGGGACACAGAATTTCTGGTTTTATCTTTTAGTAGATTTATGAAAGTAATACTGTTTGTTTCTGCCACCCCACAGTTCAGTGGAATTTGTACAGCCTCTGCCCCTCCCAATTCAATTCTTGGTCTAAGTTCAAGAAAAAAAGAAGGAAAAAAAACCCTTGCTGACTGACCATCCAGATGCGAGAGAGGAGCTTAAAGATGTGGGCCAGACAGTCATGGTAGGAGGTGGTGGAGAATGTTGGGAGACACACACTGTTTACTGTGCCCCACAGCCTGGTAATGGCCAACAGGTCACGCAGTACGGACAACACACCCACATCACGCAGCAGTGCCGCACCTGGCATGTTTGCGCCTGATTGCACCAGGGGCACTGTACTCAACAGGTGGAGAACGAAGTCTGACACCCACTGTATGAAAGGCTGTAACATCTGGAGGGAGGCTGAAGAAGGGAAAGATCAATTATCATATTCTGTTTGATTCCGAGTTTGGTAATATGCACACAGTTCAAATAAACACACAAAATTTGCCCAGTTTATGGTTAAAGGAGGGATAACAAACCTTGAGATCCTTTCTCTTTCTTTATACTTTCCACAATGAAGTCATCTGGATCAAGTGTCTTGATGAGCGTGTCAAGGTCTGTCTCTGTGGATATGGAACACAATGCTGACAGTTTCTCCACTGGGCTCTGTGTGGATTAAAAAAAACACATGATCACTCAGCTGAAGGAGCTGACACTACTTACATCAAACGTATGTCAGAACATATGGAAGGTCCTCTTACATATACTTTTGTCTGGGTTTTGTGTGTAGACGCATGTGTGTGTGTGTGTGTGTGTGTGTGCTCTGTTTCTTTTTCATGGCTGTTTTGCGTGTGTGTGTGTGTGTGTGGGGGGGGGGGGGGGGGGGGGAATGCTCAATGTAAATTATATAACAGGAAAAAGGACAATGCACACATTAGTACACCAGCAAATATACACTACTTAGTTATGGGCCCCTGGAGTTAACAAGGTCTCAGTGCACCATTAAAAAAATAAGAAGAAAAAAGAAAAGCACCTATTATGACTTTAAAAAAAAAAAAAAGTGTTTTGAGGATGCCACCAATGTAGCAACAGGTCACCTTTTCTTGTGTGGACACTGATTTTGGTCGAATGATGGTGCGTATGACACTGGCAATAGAAAAAAGCGTCAGTAACGCCCGACACTCGGCAGCCCGCTGTCGACCTGATGGAATGATACTGCACAAAGCGGAACGCAGCCTCAGCAAACGCACACGCAGCATCTCCTGTAAGGATGGAGTCTGCTTCTGGAAGTTGTCATTGATGTGTTGCACTACACTTTCCACCATACCTGCACAAACACCACAAGTATGTGTTAGCTGATAAACGCATTTTGAAATCCTACTGGTATAATCAACAAACTCTTGTGTTACAGGATGCGAGGAAGGGAGCGAGGGATAAACCCAAAAGAAACAAAGCAAGAACAAGGGGCTCATCAGGAAGGGAGCGAGGGATAAACCAAAAAGAAACAAAGCAAGAACAAGGGGCTCATCAGGAAGGGAGCGAGGGATAAACCAAAAAGAAACAAAGCAAGAACAAGGGGCTCATCAGGAAGGGAGCGAGGGATAAACCAAAAAGAAACAAAGCAAGAACAAGGGGCTCATCAGGAAGGGAGCGAGGGATAAACCAAAAAGAAACAAAGCAAGAACAAGGGGCTCATCAGGAAGGGAGCGAGGGATAAACCAAAAAGAAACAAAGCAAGAACAAGGGGCTCATCAGGGTCCTAATGGTCCATGATCCAAAAGAAGGAAAAGTGTGTAGCGTCACATGGCGAAATGGCAAAGCAGACGCGATATGCTAGGTGTGTCCAGGGGCATGCTCCCCCAGATTTTTTAAAAGACTAAAACCTGTGCAGTTCGGTGCATTTTCATTTTTGACATGATTTTTGTGCTTCAGAGAAGAAAACACTTTTTTGAACAGGAAAATTTTTAGAATGAGACTAAAATCTTTTGCAATTTGGTGCAATTGGGTATGATTTAAAGAACTTTGGAGGAGGGTGGGTGAGGAGGGTGGGTATTTGGGTGTTTAACGTCCTTTTCCACCACATATGGGTGATATCAAAGACGGGGCAACGATGAAAAAGCCAGCACAAATATTTGGCCCCAGCCTGGATACGAATTCACGACCCAAGTATCAGAAGTCCAACGCTCAACCATTCGGCCACCCTGGCTCCCCACTTTGGCGGAGGGTGGGTGGGTGTTTGGGGGTTTAACGTCCTTTTCCACCACATACGGGTGATATCAAAGATGGAGCAACGATGAAAAAGCCAGCACAATATTTGGCCCCAGCCGGGATTCGACCTCATGACCCGCGCACTGGAAGTCCAACGCTCTACCATTCGGCCACCCCGGCTCCCACTTTGGAGGAGGAAACACACTTTTGGATGGAAGGAAAATGTTTAGTCAAAGGTGGAAATCCACCAAAAGGTGTTAGATTTTATGATGTTTGCTCTTGACAGCAAGTCCAAGAAACATGCATAACCAGTTCCCAACAACTTACCTTGTCGAACAGCCAGCAAGACGTCCCAGACATTGTGACCAACAAACATGTTGTACTCCAACATCAGTACTACATAACCTGGCATCAGCTGCAGAGGACCATCGCGCGAGTTGAACACTCTGAACACACACAGCATCCCCTGGCTTTGGCCAACAAGCCCGCAGCCTGTGTTGGTTTGTACACAAGACATGAGGTGTGGCGACATCAAGGGGAGGGGGTCCCCAGGTAGCAGGGAGGAGGGACCACCCAGATTCACCATAGATGATGTTGACAGCACCTGAAAAAGTCGAGTTGTTAATGTACTGATTAAGCCAACCAATCAACTCAAAGCGGATGGTTAAACACTCAGTGTCCTTGCCCAACCTCGTAAGTGTAGTGATGACATGTCAACTCAAAGAGAAGTCCTAGTGGATAAGAAGAAAGCATCAAAGTTTAAACCAATACCAACCACTGACTGGTAATGGAGGAAGTTCAGGTACTCAAAAACAAAAACAAAAAACACCCCCCCCAAAAACATTGAAAACTGGCACAGTATTTTCAACTGCCAACTGCAACATAATGTCCAATGCCCTAAAATAATTCATGAGTTACATCCCTTCCATCTATGACAAGAAACAATTTAATATGTGGCAGCAGTCATCAGCAGTGTTTACCTGATAGTTCTGTCGGTGAATGATCTTGATCACGCCATCCCTGTATGTGCAGGCAAAGTAAGAAAGAAACGCTGTGGTCTCAATGTTGTATGAGCGACTCATGGGCAACTTGGGGCGTGCTATGTCTGTCAGATGAGCATTGTGACGATAGATGCCTTGTGCATCCACTTGGGCATTTTACAGGCTGCCTCAGGGCTGGCAGCAGACTGGAAAACGCGGTGGAGGGGCATGGTCTGTTCTAGCAGATGCCAGACTTCCACGCTGCTGTGACCAGGGCCGGCACAACACACCAGCAGCACATCACTGTTCTCTCTGTTCAGGAAGCAGATCTTTGACACGTGCAGCTGCAACATCAATTGAAGATCATGTGTAAAGTTGAGCTGCGATGCTCAGAGACACTGCTCTCACCTCAGAAACTCAACACAACTTTCAAATCATCTCTAGTCAAGACCTGCCATCCAGGCAAACTGTGATCATGTTGATTAAAAAAATCACTCACACACACACACACATAAAAAAAAAAACGAAAAACATACACACATACACACTCACAACAAAAAGGAAACACAAAAGACCTGATTTACTTACCACCTGGTTGTCTCTGTTGCTGTAGTCGGTCAGACTCTTCAGGAAGAAGCTAGCCCCAGCAGAGCTGTTTATGACACATGCATTATTCTCAACCTCTACGGTGACAATGAAGCACTGGACAGCAGCAGCCACTGTGCCCTCACTAGCAGCCACCATGACTTCACCTGTTGCCATGAAAGCGATGTCGGCCTGAGTGAAGCGAAGGTAGCCGGGTGCCAGGCACTGTTTGGCCGTGATGAGTTTGCGTTTGGCAGGTACCCCACTGTCCTGTAGAAGGCCCACTGTCACCTGAATCACACAGCAGTAACAGTTTAGATTTGGAGACACAAAAGACCTTTGAATTCATCAGGTCAAATCAAGAGGATGGCCTTGTCACACACATGACAAACTGACAACCGCACAAGTTCAGTTCTGCCCTGCTAAAAAAAAAAGTAATATGATTCAATATGATGGATACCATTTTCCCTGGCTCAAGGGCTGTTACAATATCTGCTGCAACATCGTACATTCCAAAGGGAACACAATTCAGATTTCCCAAAAGGGACTCTCTCAGTATAAAAAAAAGGAAGGACTCCACACACAGAAGCCTTACCATGCCTGTAGATGTGACTCCCATCCAACCTTCCATTGGTTTGTTACCAAACAGAGTGACAGTGGGGTTAAACTTGGAGCGCTGAAACTTCTCATTGTATGCAACAACATCTCGCTTGTCAGGGTTGAACAGTACCTAAGTAACAGAGAAAAAATATACAGGAATTTCACAATTGCAGAGCATCAACAGAAATCAAACCACAGGAAGCTGAGGAACACGACAGGATACTGCAGCGTCCCACAGTGTCCCACAGAAACAGTGTCCATGTTACGCTGCAAATGTCACTGACCTTACTGCACAGACACATTGATCACGAACTCAACTGTCTGTACACCAACACACTGAAAGTCAAAATACAGCCAAAGTAAAACAAAAGTATCTTGTTTCCAATGTGGCAGAGTGTTTGAAGTATGAATGTGAAGTATGAAGTATGTGTGACTGAAGAATGAATGTACCAGAATGAATGAGCAGCTGAGAGGAAGAGGGGAATTGGTGCTGTTTGGCAGCTGGTGCGTTGGCAGGTTGTGGTAGACATGATATACTTGCTCGCAGTTAGTCATCATCATTAGCTTGCTTTACGTCCTATGGCTTTTAGCCCTTAAGGACAAGTTGTTCCTGGCATGTGTCTTTGGCTGCTTGGCTGGGCAAGTGTCTTTGGGGTGTGTGAGGGCTGTTTTGCTTAGCTTTGGGCAACGTCAGAGGTAGAGGG
Organism: Batillaria attramentaria; assembly: GCA_018292915.2. NCBI lineage: Eukaryota > Metazoa > Mollusca > Gastropoda > Batillariidae > Batillaria > Batillaria attramentaria. The sequence continues at coordinate 1,707,268 of JACVVK020000066.1, forward strand.
GTTCGGTTTTACCGGTTTTCAGGTTTTAACCGGTTTGCTTTGTTCACGGTTCGGTAAACCGGTTCGATAAAAAAACAACGGAAAACCGGTTTTTCAGGGGACATAAGTCACATCACTAACCAGCAATACCACGCCGCAGGAACTTCAAGCGGACGCAGAAAGTGAATGCGTCCAAATGTGGTTGTACTTTACCCCCCCTCCCCCCCCAAAAAAAAAAGTTCTAGGTAAGGGATTCATCGGCCATGGCTTGGCCGTTGTAGGGACTGCTTTTGCTGATGTTGGTTTCTTTTTTTTTCTTCTTTTTTCTCGTTTGTTTGTTTCAGTTGTTTTCCGTTCTGGTATGGCCAATGTATTTAAATTCATGTATTGAAAACCATCGCCAGAATAAAGTTGTGAGTTTCATTTTGATCAGGCATTTTGGTTTGACTGGTAAAGGAACGTTCCGTCCTGCCAATCTGTTTTGTTAAGGCAGATAGGCTACTTTTAAAACTCTGCCTGGGATGTTGTTTCAAACATTCCCCGCTTTTCTCTTTAATGTACGCGGATGTGGGAGAGTATTTGCTTAATAAACTGAGATTCCGTCTGTCTGTCTGTCTGTCTCTCTCTCTCTCTCACACACACACACACACACAAGCTCAAGAGACATACAGTGAGTGACAGAGACGGCTAGGCCGCTGATTAATTTAGTAAAATGACGTATGGAACAGCCATTTGAAATGGAAAGGAAATCAGATAGAAATTAAATATGTCAAAATAAATGACAGTATAAGTTGTATAACAACACTTTTTGAACACACGTACTAGTTAAGATCTACTAAACCACAGAATTTTTTTTTTTTTGCTGCCCCAACTCTTTTTTGCCAGCTCCAGTGGTGTTCCTCCCAGGTCATGGGTGGAATCCATGGAGGGCTCGAAGGCTGGGGCAATTTTTTTTTTTTTTACCATGCATGATGATGGAGATGAGGATGATGGTAAGATGATGCTATGGAGGTCCATGTGGTTTGGGACTGCGGGACAGGGCCGCATTCCACGCTTCCTGTCATAAATATCCCGGCGTTCACCAGGCCCGAGAACTACGGCACCTGCGGTGCCGGCCGTGTAATCATCCACATCATAAGACGTGTCATACCAAGGGAAGCACCCCCAAAGTCGCACCTGTGAAGTGGGTGAATCTCGGCTGTGTGGCAACAGCCTCCCCATTGGGTCCATAGCACACCTGCTCTGGGTAAGAGCCGACCTAGGTAGGAAAAAATCCCGCTTGTCTCGGCTGGGATTCGAACCCGGGTCTCCCGGTCCATGGTCCGAAGTGTTAACCACTACACTACGGGGACCGGTCCACAGAAATTTTTATACATTCTTTGCAAAGCTAGACACCAGCACAGGCTGGACACATGTAATAGTGATCATTTTACGCACAAAACAACACAAAACGAACAGCCCGTAGCCATAGCCGGTTAACCGGTTTTTATACCGGTTTACTCGTTGAAAAACCGGTTAAAAACCGGTTCGAAAATAAAACCGGTTCCACCCTCTAGTCAGAGGGTCTCTGCTTGGCTCTCAGATGCCTGGTCTGAGTTTGTTTTTTAGTGCCTTAGTCTGTTCTGTCATCCGTACTTTTGCCTTTAGATCATCACCGGGGTGTCCCCTCACTCTTTGGTGTCAGAACCATTTTGTTAGATCTGATCTGACGATTGCGTCGGCCAGGGTTCTCATTGGCCTATCACCAAGGGCTTGAGGAAGTCTACCGTCTTCAGTGAGTATCTGTCTCTCAGGTCCCAGACTGGCTGGAGGCTGGCGGGCAGGCCGGCCATCACAGCCGTTCACGATGTGGCGGACGTCTGGGGGCTGCCCACACTGGCAGAGGTCATTACTCCATGTGTGTGCACAGCACAGTGTGCGTATTCTGCAGATGATTGCAGAGTGCCTGCGCGGGAAGAGTGGCACGTGGTTTTGGCCACCCGGGAGGCGGACCCAGCCATTTTCTTCACACAGTGCACCGAGTTTCCTCTCTCTGAGAGTGTGGGCCCGCTCTTTATATCTTACTCTTCACTTCACTGAGTGTCTGGGGTAGTTTTGCTTCCGTGCCATCGCCGGTGGTGTGAGTGAGTGAGTTTTTAGGGCTTAAGCCGCGCAAGCCACAAAGACTAAATCGCGGCTGTCGCCGGTGGCACTCACAGTTAGTGATGAGTTACAATAAATTATAAAAGTTAGCAACATAAAATAAATAAATTCCTTTTTGTGGCATGCATTCCAATTGTAAATATTTCATTCGTAGTAAACATATTTGATTAGTAAATAGGGCAAACAAGGTCTTTAGTCAATAAGAAATATTCTTGTATACATAACTATATGGTTGGTTCAATAACTAACTAGTAGTTAGCAAGAGTTTCTTAGACATTGGTTTAGTCTTTCTAAAGGCACATTACCATGCAGCCATAGTGGCATGCACTGTTTCTCCCATGAGCTATAGTCACCCATATGATTTCCTGTTATGTGTGTAAAGCATGCATGAACTGTACTCATGCCTTGTAACTGGTTTTGTGGAGCTCAGTACAGTCACTTCTACCTGTAACTGTGGAGCTATGAGCTGGAACCTTTGCTATCACTGTTGACTCTGTGTCATATATTGAAGTCACCTTTGTCAGAAAGTCAAGGTATGTTTTGTGCACCATATTTCTGTACATCTTGGCAGTAATTAGTAACTCTTTTATATCTCAACCTTTTCTGTAAAGAATTCCTGTTTTATGTCTGCAGAACTTTGTTTTTATACGAGTACTTCTCAGGTTCATTCTATCAATCTATGTCTTTGAGACTGAACACCCATGTGTACAGTGAAGCACAAATGAATGTATAATAGAATAATACGTTATTATTCCATGTGTGTAGAATCATGTTTGTAAGTGTAAAATTTAGCAGATATTAGTTGCAAAATGTAGCTATAATTAGCATCTAGTTCTTATGAATGCCTTACATTTGTTTCAGGGTGTGATTCTGCGATTCTGTCATTTCGTGATTGTCATTCCGTCAGTTCATCCATCAATTCATTCAATCATTTCATTCCAACTGATCAACTGAATTACTTTGAGAATAAACTCCTGCTTCTGAACCTTGGATAAAGGAATGGACACTGGTTTTGAACGTCTGTTGAGAAGTGCGCACAGTCTGAATCCACCTCTACATTGCAAGCAGCCCATACCATACTATACATGAGCTACCTCTGTAACACCAACTCCTCCTCTTGAAGTCATGTACTGCTCTGGATGACAGACAGGGGCTAGGCTAAGTAAGTACATGCAATGAGAGTGGTTCCCCTCGCATCAGTTGCTACTCTTCTAATTTAAAAAAAGGATTGGGGGGGGGGGGGGGGGGCTGGAATGAGAATAGAGTCAACCAGGAGAGAAGAAGCAGATTTCTTTTGTACCAACCTGTATCCCACTGTGAAGCCAGGCCAGCACTAGAACTTCCTCCCCAGGTAGAGATGTGGACCCAAACTCCTCCCATCTGTTGATCAGATGGTCCTGTAAAGAAAGGTGAATTGAAACTTGGCATGGAGCTACATACACTACAAATTTATGCTTTACAACTTTACATAACTCTTCACGCTGACTGACAGAACTTCACCAAAGCGTCTGCACACTGCAGTGCTTAATGCTAAAGCTATATAATTATGTCCTCTGTGCAAAGCTTGCTCTTAATAAGTTTGCAAATGAAACTTTTCTGTAGGGGATTTCAGATTATTTTGAGGCTTGCAAACAGAATCTGCTGTGCAATATTACACAGACAACCACCAGCACTAGAATTAGAGACAGACATCTGCCCAGACCTGCATGATCCAAACAGTGAATGTTCCCTCAGCGTTAACCACAAGCAGCCGTGTGCCACTGGGATCCCATCGCATGTACACTACTGGAACTGGTGATGTGGTCACTTGGAACTCCTCCCATGGCCGGTCCAGATCAAACACACACACTTCATGTACAACCTCAAAGGGACAACTGCCGAGCAAACAGGAGAGAAAAATACATAAGATATGCTATGTGCCCTATTATGCTAATTCTAATACATGTGTCAAATTTAAAAACAACCAACCACCTCTTTTCAGGAGATTGGTCAGACAGCATGGCAACTTCTAAATCTAAAAAAAAGGTGGAATATGTATAATGTATACATCTATGTTTGTTATTAGTGGTCGATGAAAGGCCTTCTGCCCTGGGTGATACTGACAAGTATTTAATCCATGATGCAACTCCCTCCCCCAAGCATTACAGAAGGGGTACACTAAACTCTAAAGAGGAGTTGACACCACTCAGAAGGTCATGTTTTAACAGCTTTATCATCCTCTAATATCAGTTTTAGTGTACCGTGAGTTGGGTTTTTTATGTTTTGAGAGTGGTGTGTACAAAGCAGACGCTCTTTATGACAAAAAGGGACTGCTGACAGTAAAAATAAATTAATATAAGTGAAAAAGCAAAATGTACGAAAAGGAACAAATAACTGCCTTGTTCTACAGCACGTAAAGAAACCACATCACATTTGATCACACACACACACACACACACACACACAATGAACAGAAGTAAGAATCTGGACAAAATTTAGAATCACCCTGCCGCTACCTGCACAAGAAGCTATCACAATGGGTTTGGCTCCTATTTTCTCACTAACAGAACTACTCCCGAACATGATAAATGTTGAACAAGGATGTACAGCGTATGCTCAGAATTTGTCTGTGTCAAAGACAGCTGCCGCAGCCGATTTCCCAGGTAACCCAGGCGCCAGCAAACACAGCCTGCGTTGTCCATCAAACCACTCAGGGGTTAAGATCCTATCTAATCCGTGACATAAAAAATACACATCCAGTACTTAATTTTCAACACGAAAGTTCTGACATACAGGAGTGGTGTAGGAAAAAGTGAAAGCTGTGTGCGCGTGCGTATGTGTGTGCGGTGCGGTGCGGTGCGGGGGGGGGGGGGGGGGGTTTCCACAATTGCGTTTGTGAGTGTACACGGCAACTCCTCCAAATGTCACCAGTGACCAGTGTAACATCATCATAACACAGTAACAGCCTGAGTCAGACCAGAGACATACATGTTATGTACATGTATGTCTCTGGTCAGACTACCTAATTCAGTAATTGCAAGTAGGGTTGTACAAGTTTGTAAAAACTTTACATGAAACTGCAAGTATCCTGTATATTCATAAAAAGGTGCATAAGTTATAACTGATCTAGATGCACTGTTAGTGTTACACTTGATGCTTCTTGTACGCACCAGTTCCTAAATCACAGTATTCATACCCTGGTATCTGTATCTTCGTGCCATGTTCGCCCTCCTGGTTTACTATCCAGCCAGGAACAAATGACTGACTGCAAACACTCATGCTGTCATTCAAACGCTATCTCAATCTCACAGAAAAAAACAAACTAGCAGTACAACGGTTACCACTTTAAAGCCCCGCTTCATCACAAGGACTGCTTTCAAAACACAGTTCCTTTCATCTTCACTCCTTACAGCATTTTGAAAACTTCTGTCAGCATCCTGTATGACACCCCCTCTGTTTTCCTATGCTCTGACGCAAAACCATATAATAAGTGATTTAAGCGGGATTGATTTCCCCAACTCAAAAAAAAAAAAATGAAGCAACCTATACGAGCGCGCGCGTGCACACACACACACACACACGAAACTGCAAGTGTCACGCATGTCACAAAAAGGCACACAATTTGTATACATTACACACACACACGACTGTGGAAAGGTAAACTGAAAAGAAATGTTAAATAAAGGTAAATGCACATGCTTGTCAAATGAGCTACTGTGGGGTTTTTTTTTTTTGCTCCTGGATCACAGCACTTCTGGTTAAACAAAGTGCTCTAGACTTTCCTGCACAGAGCTCGATCTTGCTGTTGACTTACATTATGATATGTTACACCACAATCCCAAGACAGAAACAGCTGACCAGCTGCAAGAGATACAGGATTTCAGCAGTGAAAGTTGTACATACACATGTATACATATATGTGTACTAAAGTGAGCACTGATTTGGTTACCTGCACTATTATACAGTACTGTAATGTATACAGTACACGCATTGTACCCATTCTATCCGAGCTATGACTATAGTCATTTATAACAGTCTGTTTACATTTTACTTCCCTCTCCAACATGTCTGCTGTCAGGTTTCCTTGGCAACCCGATGAAGATGATGTACACCACAGTATTCCCTGTGATTGGAAAAAACAAGGGTCCTTCGGACCCTTTCTCCATAATTATGACTATGACTATGAGGGTCCTTTTGTGAATCTTGGGGGTCCATGGTCTTTTGGTATAAAAAGTCTGAAAGTCAAAACCATTTGCTTGTTGTTTACAAAAGTATTCAAGTAGGAGAGATATATAATGTGTGAATTGTAGTGTGTCAGCCATAGTGAATCGGCAAGATGAGGAACCCGCAAGCTCAGCATGATGACCTGACAAAATGTGTCCCAGAGTGCTTAAGTCAATCAGATTCTGTCTGTTAATGCACAATGGCTGAGCGGAAATGTGATGCTGCAAGTGTCCGCTGCTAGTTACAGATCGCTTTTTTGTTCACTGAGTTTCTCAGACTCAGAGAGTGTTGGAAAAATACTGTTTGTCACGACAAGACCAACAACGTGCATCACCGTGACATGCTGTTCTCAAATAAATGTGTTTCAATTTAACAGTTTTGTGCGTACTTGGGAACACTGACAACATCTAATCTAGATCTAAAGAACACTTAAAATCATTTGGCCGACAAGGTGCAATGCCACCAAAGGATCCCAGATGTCTGATGGTTGCGTAAGTCTAGAATTAGTAGAAAGCGTTTAATCACATTCACACAGTCTGTTAGTTGAAATACACGCATGGAGTGATGGATGGACCAACTATTATTTAGCAGTAGGTTCATCATCCTCCCAGAACTCAAGTCACGATGGGGGGAAGTGACCAACATTCCAAAGGGTGTGAATGACGCAGTAAGGTACTTGAAGTTTAGTCAAATTACGGCATCACTAATTTTGCATTTCCCTTCATTTCCTTCCTTTCTCACGCACACTCACATTTCTTCCTAGATCCTGGAAACTGCACAGGAAAGAGTACCCACCCATACACGGGACCTGGTGTGTGTATACACTGTCATACATGTATACTGTATACTTCATATTTCATCACTATACTGTATGCTAAATCAGAAAATTTCTACAGGCATGAACACTTCAGATCCTACAGCACACACACCACATTATAAAGCAAGAATTACTGCACACTTACAAAGAAAAAGTGGAATGTCACTGTCAAACCGCCTGGAACTGAAGTACAGCTTCCATCACAATTTTACCTAACAGTATGTAAAATATCATCAAAACTCAATCTTTATACTCCATTTATTAGGGTCACTCTGTGGTATACATTTCATTTTTTTTTTTTTTTTTTGGGGGGGTGGTGGTGGTGGTGGTGGTAATATTTGGAATTCAATGTCCATGCCACAAGAGTGATTGGAGGGGGCCTTAACTCTTACCAGTTCGGAGGATTCAGGCGCATTGGTGAAGAGCCACACAGTGCATTCATTAATCAGCCATACCCTCTGGAGGTTTTGCTTTAACTATGCCTTTCTATATATCAAATTAAAGGTAATTGAATGGGCTTTCTTCTAATATGTAAGCTGAAATGTTATCTAAATAATTTGACACTGTTTTTAATGTTTGAATCCAAAATTTATTCAGGTCGGATCTGAGTTTTTCAGCAACTGGAAACTTCACTAAGAACAATTTTTGGCTCCCTTGTGTAACAATGGGAGTCTATGTATTAACCCTCCGTCGTCTGTCTGTCTGTCTGTCTGTGTGTGTGTGTGTGTGTGCGTGTGTGTGTGTGTGTGTCCAGAAAACTTTAACGTTGTCAATTTCTCGGAATCTACAAACAGCAGAGGCACCAAACTTGGCATGCTGATAGACAACCACAAGACCTTTCAAAATATATCATTTTGAATGACCTTGACTCAAGGTCAAGGTCACTAAAGCTCTCTGTTTGAAAATTTTACATTGGCATTTTCTCTTAATCTACAAACACCAGAGGTTTTAAACTTTGCATGATGATAGACATTGATAAGAGCTTTACAGATATACATGTAGTCAATGGCCTTGTGTCAAGGTCAAGGCCGTACAAGCTATTTTTGTGAAACCTTAACATTGGCATTTTCTCAGAAACAACAAACAGCAGAGGTGCCAAACCTGGTGTGCTGATAGACAGTGATAAGACCTATGCACACATACCATCTTAAATGACCTTGTCTCAAGGTCAAGGTCATTAAAACAGTATGTTGGGAAATTTTACATTTGCATTTTCTCAGAATATAGAAGGATCAGAAGCCTCAAACTATGTTTTATGATTGACATTGGCAGCACCTTTACAGTTATACCTGTATTCAGTGACTTTTAGTCAAGGTCAAGGCCATGCAAGCATTTTTTGGGAAACTTTAACCTTGGCATTTTGTCCAAAACAACAAACAGTAGAGGCACCAAACGAGGCATGATGATAGACAGCAATGAGACCTACCTTTCTGAATGACCTTGACTGAAGGTCAAGGTCATTAAAGCTGTCTGTTATGAATTTTAACATTACCGTTTTCGGAGGAACTGCAAATACTAGAGGCATTGAACTTGGCATGATGATAGACATTGATGAGATCTCATTTGAATGACTTTGACCAAAGGTCAAGGCCATACAAACTGTTTCGGTGAAAATTGTAATATTGCCAGGGACTCAGAGCGCCAGAGACACTTTACTTGGCATGATAATGGATAGTGATAAGAGCTTTACAAACATACTCTTGTGAATGATCTTGACCTGTGTCACAAGGGAGCCATGGAGGCTACTGCCTCTCTAGTTTTGTGTGTTTTAGTCACAGGGGAAAAAATGATATTGTATGGATACAGTATTTAATTCTACATCCTATGAACCCTAATTTGTGTACTTTCATCCACGGATATGGGCGTAGTGAGCAAAAAGAAAACATACCCGCAGACGCCATTTTGTCACCAATGATGCATAGTGGTTGCAGAAACCCTTCATAACATCACAGATATTTTGTTTTATGTATTTTATTTGATATGAAAGTAAAGGTAACTGAGTGTTCTTGCGAATGATATACTTGCTGCACAAGACATTATCAGCAAACTCACATGGTAAGTAAAAGAATCACACTGCTGATAAGCCACGACTGACAATTTGGTCGCTGCTGGTTCAAGGGGATATTTTCCTTATCAGAACCACTAGAACTGACATCTTGGTCAAAATCCGATGAAATATCACTCTCAGAGTAGAACTCTTCAGTCTCAGATTCCGAGCAACTCATGTTGATGTTGGAAATCGCGTTGAAATGCGCTCGAGTAGAATGCATGCACCGCTCAAAACAATGGCGTCATCACTCTGCTCCACTCGGAAAACGTGGTCGGAAAAACACAAAGTTTACGAAATAAAACAAACATAATTTGTCATGACATCATTATTAATCGTCATTTTATTGTCTTAGAATGTCAGAGAATGTATTAAAAGCAAAAAAACCCATTCATTTCTGATTGTAAGAACATATCAAAGATCCCCGGTAGCTCATCGTAACTGCAGTTACGATAGGTACAGGGGAAAACTGGTAAGAGATAATAGGCAGGTTATGAGGGAAAGGGACAGCTACCCTAACTGAGCAGTCCAGCTGAACACACACACAGACTGCCAGGTCGGCTACATCGTAGTCTTGACTGTGATGTACAAGTTACACAAGCTGATCCAGTTCACACAGCCAGAGGAAACGGGCAACATTTTGGTGAAAGCATAAACTTCTACTCCTGCCTTGTGTTGGGGATGAACCCACACACATCAAAGCCCATGGGTCAACCCACTGGACCACTCCAGCCGCCATAGGTTTTTTGGAGGGAGTTGTTTTTGTTGGTTCTGTATGTGTTCTGTAGCTATTTTCAATGGTGTTGGCCACTGAGTTAAAACACTTGACCTGTATCGACAAGCTATGATACGCCAAGTATCACGTGTTTTGACAGTAAAAATGCTGAAAGTGTACTTAGTTTGCTACACATAATCAAACATACAGTGACACGTACAGTATCGGACACACACACACAATGTATACATGTGTACGAGAGCAAGCGATGGGGAGATGGCGGACTGATCCGGAGAAAGGTTAGACACTCCTCTGTGGATTGGAAACTCTGCCCTGCAGCTGTTGCGACATTAATTTGAGCAGCTGACGTCAAACGTGCCAGACGGCAGCAAAAACCTGATAATGGCACTGCTTTTCTTCGCAGAAAACTTGGCACTAGAATCCGGCCTGCGGTTGTAAACAAAACTGAACGATATGCCGGGTGTGCAGCGAAGAAATGGGCCAACTTACCCATCCTTGCTAGCGTTGCTTAGACGACTAAACGCCAAGATATTTTGACATGATAAACTGCAGACAGTTTTTTCCTCCAGCAAGAAATCGCTTGTTTTCGGGAGGCTCCTATAGTCCACTGAATAAAGCAACTCCATGCTGAAACGTATCCGCACACATTTAATACACTTCGGACGCCATTGAACTACTTCCGGTTCAGCATCTCCACCAATGACGTAAACCCCCCCCCCGCACGCGCGGCGAGTGCTATCGGCTTCGTTGACCCTGGGGTCAGCATGCCGCACCTGATAAAAGCCGCGCATCGCAGCCGCAGCTGCCAGATATTCTTCCAACAACCGAAAAAAGAGCACTTTCGAGTTATTTTGTGAAACAGACGCTTTAAGATATGGCTGTGTGTGCTTTTATTATTTTGGGAGTTTTCCCTCTGTTGGTGAGTACCATACGTTTTCAAGTTCTCAGAAGACGTTTTTCCTTGCTCAATTTAGTTAGTCATCAGTCACTGACTGGTCAGTCAGTGATATTTTACATGATTTTTTTTAAAATGAATTTATTTTATGTAAGTCCCTGGTCTGGTCCTCCAACACAGAGTTCATTGGTGCTTTCGGTCACTGTTCAGTTCACATATCGTCAGTCAGTCCGGCTGGACACTGACGGACTGGGCCGGCACCGGCACTGCCGGGAGTGACTGAGTCAGTCGGTAACCGTAGCATCACTGACCGCATTCAGTGACTGAGACAGTGACCGCTTAGACATTCAGTCGCCTGCGCGGCACTGACTGATACATCACTGACGTAACTTGACATGCCAGACAGGCGGCTGACTCCTACGCGACGACGTAATTAATACTGTATCAGCTGCACCACCGACTGAAACCGGCTGAAGTCCAGTTTTAGTTCAAGACTGAAGGCGAACTTGACTCAAAATCAGTGATCGAACCGTCCCGCGTCGCAGGACTGCAGTGATCAGTTCAGTTTGCCCGTTCAGTTTCACAGACCGACCCCGCCCTCAGCCTGCTCAGCCGGTGGCTCCAGTCAGTGAGGTTACTAGTCAGTCTGGCTCACTAGTCATCAGTTCCCAGTTATTCTGATCCTTATTCTCAAGTTATTCTTAGTCAAGTTCCTATGACCACTGACATTCTCATTGACCATTACTGAACTGAATCAGTCAAGTTCAGTTCCGAGTCAGCACTGACAGGGTTTGAATAGTGGTACAATGTACTAGTAAACTGATCGGTACTGGTACAGTAAAGTGTTGCCGGCTATGCCGGTCTCAACTGATAATCTTTCGCCATTCGGACGTTTCACTGAATGTCGGACTGGCTCAGTCAGTGACTGACGGATTGAGTAGGCTAATCACTGACTCAGTGACAGTCGCCGGGTAATGCTGAGTATCACTGACTGACCAGAAGAACTTGAAAATAAGCGGGGTATCATCTTCAAGTTAGAGTAAACTGAATACCGGGGCTGTAGGAATATTGTCAAGGCATTAGGCTACTTCCGTTTACTAGTAGAGTCGAAACCGGCGATAGTGAAACGACTGATACTGATCAGCCGCTCGTCCTTCTCAGTCGGCGATGGAATCGTCTCTTCAGTTAGTTTTGGACTCAAATTCCCGGCGCCGTTGGCCAGGTGTTAGGTCAGTCTTTCACTTGTTACTCAGTGACCACCCCTCACACTGATTCAGTTGAACAGACCGACCCTGATGAACCAAACATTGGAAGCAAAAGAAAAAAAGGAATGGCACACGGCGTCTTCACTTGAGACTGAGGTCTACGGTTGGTCGGTTCTCTTGACTGAAGTAACTTGAATTTGCCTGTATGTCATATTCATAGATACGTGCTGCTCTGGCCCCAACCCGGAGAAAAACTTGTCTGAAAGCAGGCATTTCACTACAACCGACAGTTCTGTCAGCAACCACTGCTGAACAACTCAGTCAGTGACGACAACAGAAGTGGCAACAACAGCAACAATTAAAAAACCTTGTCCGTAACCGGCAGTCATTCCAAACAAAGAAACTTTACAGTCCTGAGTTTCAAGCTTGGGGGAGGGGGGGGGTACTGATGAGTATGCTTTTTCAGAGAGACTGGGCACTGATTATTTTGAAAAAAAAAATGTACAAAGTTCGTCAGTGATAATCATGCTGTCGGATTTTGGATTTATTTCAGTGCTGCGGATACAGTTTTACGTCAGATTAGCGAAGTAGCTGGTACAATCGGAACTGATTTCGTAATTCTGGTCGAGGCAGAGGCAACTTTTCCTCACGGCCACATAACCATCAGGCTACGACTGATGTAGATGTGGTTTTGGTTGTGCGGCAGGAGCCGGGCGGGCCCAGGCCCTGCAGTGGCAACAACAGCAATAGCAGCAATGGCAATCTGGCCGGGTGTCGTTTTTGGTTGCTGAGTTTGCTGTTGTTGTCGTCGTCATCGTCGTTCTTGTCGTTCTTTTGGCCCATTCGTTCTCCGGCCCTCGCCAGCTCTGTTTGACAGTCTTCATGTTCTCTAGAGTATTCCGTTCGCCAGTGACTCATATGTCTGAACGTCCAATGTCTGAATGCGGCCAGAGGCAACTTTGAAAATGTTCGCCCCTGTCTTTGTTCTCTCATACTCATCAGACCATATTTTCAGTCATACTCTTTCTTTCCTCTCTGCTTTTGTACGGCCCCAGTCTGTCTGTCTATCCGCTCTATATTTCAAGCAGTCTTAGCGGTAATGTGTATGCCGCCAAAATCAGTGTACACAACGAACACAGTTCACACACACACACACACACACACACACACACACACACACACACACACACACACACACACACACACCGAAAACCCAAGCCAAAACGGCACTGAACTGACAACAAAACACTCAGACTGAAAAATGAAGAGCGGCCGGTCAACTCGGCTTGATCCAGAGGTTTTGAGAAGCCGCTGTGGCAGGAGTTAGCAGAGAAAACGAAACACTGAAAAGAAACTGAGCAGCCATGAAGAATAAGGACAACAACTGAGACAGTTATCCTAGCATAGTATAATATGTCAACGGTTCGCATGGTTAGTCCGGCTACAGCAGATCGTCACCGTCCGGCGCATTCAGGTTGTGACGTTCTTCTTGAACAACGAACAATGCGTTCTGTGGCGAACACTGCCTCATTCAAGTTAATCATTATCGTGAGAAGCATGCCAGTCACACACAGGAAAGAGGCACTTTCCCTCTAGTGCAGAACGCTTGGCCGCGCCGCACTCGACATTTTCGAGCTGGTGTTGTCATCAGTACGGAGACAGCTTAGTTCAAAATAGGTCAGGCCTACTGGCCAGTCTGTATGTATGTATATATGATGGTCAGTCTGTGTATATATATACACAGACTGGCCAGTAGGCCTAACCTATAATTATATGTATGTCACCTGATAGAGCAAAAACATTCAAATACATTAAGACATCCCGGACAACATTCCAAACAGTTTCCGTCAAGTCAGTTGTCATCTCGCCCTCTGATAAAAGAAATAAAGTCAGTAAAGTAAAAGTAAGCTCATTGCGACAGACAAGAGGTCTTGACGTCAGCTGATGGTAGAACTCCGGGACTTGAACTAGCAATGACATACCGGTGATATTAATACGGACATGGCCTTTTAATCATCAGGACCTCACTGTAGTCACCTGTCCACAGGGTCCGGGGGAGCCGGGCCGGACAGCCAAATGGTAGATCGTTGGACTTTAATGCTCGGGTCGTGAGTTTGAATCCCGGCCCGGACCAAATATTTCTGCTGACCTTTTTCTCGTTGCCCCATCTTTGGTGGGAAAAAGACGTTGAACTCCCCCCAAACCCACACGGTCCCCACAGCCGTCTGTGTACTAATTTATTTGGTCATAACTCTCTGTAGGTGTTGATTAATAGAATGCAGCATGTAACATCTTCTCCAGCCAGATGAAATATGAAACTCAAGCAGCTATACGGCGTTTCTTGTCGCATACGAATGGGTGATAGACATTTCCTCCTCCCCACTCCCCACTGTGCCAGCTCCTGGTGTTACCATCGAGCAAACTGAAGAGCTGAGACTATGCTATCTGACTTCTATCTGAGTTCTGTCCACATGTCGATTGTCAGTATCACTCACTTTGTGGTGTTGTATGGTCTCGTGGGTGAAACCTGCAGCACACATTGACGTAAACTTCGGTTTCAAGTTGACCCATTATGCAGCTCTGGCTAATGTATACAAACAAGCGGGACGAGATCCCCTGATGCCCGTAGTCAGTCCTGACAAAATGCCATTTGCTTGAGTTGCGGTGCTGGCTCTTCAGCCATTCACGGTGTCAGGCCGGCACCACTGAGACACATGACCACGTCTGTTCTATAACATTTGTCCCTGCCCATTACCAAATACTTGAATGTACTCTATCAATATTCAGCTGACGAACATAGTGAACATACTTGCTGTCTATGCCAACTAATTTGTGGGAATGCGTTGTGGTTAACATCAGAGTGTATTGGTCGGTTCGGTTCCCCTGTCCTCTACAAATGAAAGTCACTACATGTAAAAGAGCGTGGCATTTGCCCTTCCAACTCTCGCACCATGTTATGCAATGAACACTGGTCGGTCAGTCCAAACCGACGGCATCACAGAGGACATGTAAGTCGACATGGGCAGTTCCACTTGCCAGCACTGCTGATATTGGTGCCAGCTAATTTCTGATTGTTCCCGGCGTGCGGCGGGTTCACTCTTGACTCGGAGAGGCCGGTCTGCCAAATCTGCTAGTGACAATCGACCGGTACTCAGAAGAGAACCGTACAAGACCCTAGTTTAGTAATTAGTCGATTCACGTTCCACGTTCGGATGTACCTATATTTCAATCATTTTGAAGAGTAATGACGAATTTGATCAGTAGTTATGCAGCGATTGTTGCTGTTTGGTGAAAATCATAGTCCTGCTGTAGCTTCTCATTAGTGAGGGAAGAGTTACTATAGTATCGGACTATCTCTCCCCGCCTTGGCGCTGCTCACCTCTGTATCTTATACTTTCCATGACTTTAAAGTATGTAAGCTCCTCCGGCACAACTCATACACATAAGTGTAGACCCCTTCTTCAACCTGGCTAAGAATTAAAGCAGAGTTTACATCTCTTAGAATTAAGAAGAAAACTTTACTCGTTCAGCGTTGAGCATTTTCTGAAGTAAGCCGATCTTACCCTCCCCCCCCCCCACCCTCCTTACCCCCCCCCCCCCCCCACCCCCCCCCCCCCCCCCTGTAGACACAGTAACAAAATTAATGATAACCCAGGTGCGTAAAACGTTCCAACACTCAGTCCTATGAATCAAGAATTTTGGCTGACGCCAACATTGCCATCTAAAGTATGCAGCCCAGATTACAATTTTTCACTCTTAACAGGTTTCCCTACAGACCCCCAAGAAAACTCACGTAGAGGTCTCGAGATTGTCAGTGGAGAAAATAGTTTAAGGTTATTAGTTCCGGCTCGCTTCCAGCATGAAGTTATCGCGGCAGCTAGTTTTAGAGAGAGAGAGAGAGAAGAAGTGCCCGCCTTCCCTCAATTTCCCTGCCTCTGTCCGAGTATATTACTGAGGTTTCACAACTTCAGATTTTCTCAGACACAATAACCTCGATAATATACTGGTGAAGTTGCATTGGTAATTCGGTTTTTGTTTGTTTTTTTGTTTGTTTTTTTGGGTTTTGGGGGTTCGTGTGTATTGTTATTTGTTGTTGTTGTTGTTGTTTTTGTTGCTTTTGTTCAGTTGAGGATTCTCTGTACGTAATTTTGAGATTCCTCTAAACTAGCGACGTATCTCGAGGCTTCAGTGTCTTTTCTATGTTTCAGGTGTACGGGCAGAACACGATTCCAGTGGAGGACACTCCCCGTGATGTGGACGACTTGCGGTGGAATGTCAATAGTCTGGAAGATTTTATGTCACTTTTGACAGTCAACGGGCGGCCAGTCAGAGACGACGATAGTAAGCGCTCACACACACACACACACACACACACACACACACACACACACACACACACACGCACACGCACACACGCACGCACGCACTCTCGCAACTGTAGATGGATATTCAGACCGTTCCCACATCTTTAACTGATCTTTTGATGGACGTACCAAACACATACACACACGCACGCACGCACGCACGCACGCACGCACGCACGCACGCACGCACGCACGCACACACACACACACACACACACATACACGCGCGCGCACGCACACACACACACACACACACACACACACACACACACACACACACACACACACACACACACACACACACACACACACACACACACACACACCAAAAACCGAAGAAAAAAAGAACAACCAAAATCTACTATGTGAATATGACAACTGTGTTTTCTGTTCAGTTTTCAGCCCATACCGAACGGAAGATGGGAAACGAGTCATAACAGGAGGTGAGTTTTTCTCTCATCGTGCTCGCCGCTGATCATTGCAGGATGTGAAAGCTCAGTAAATGACGTCTCAAGAATCTAAACGCACATCTTTTATACAGCATGAATGTTGAAAAAAAGTGCCGGGCGCTGAATCAAGTCTAGGCCAGG
The DNA here is from genome assembly GCA_018292915.2 of Batillaria attramentaria. NCBI lineage: Eukaryota > Metazoa > Mollusca > Gastropoda > Batillariidae > Batillaria > Batillaria attramentaria. The sequence goes on from JACVVK020000066.1 coordinate 1,724,246, forward strand.
ATGGCCAAGTAGTAATACCATGCAGGCAACGGTGCTTGTTCTGTGTGGCTCACCCAGAAAAGCAGTAGACTGCCTTAACTGTCTGATTTCTTCAACGTTATAGACCACAATGTCATGAAGACAAAGAACGCTATCATGTCATATCTTGACTGAATCAGGTTTCTCAATCAAAAATCGCCTGTTCCATATCACTAACTTCTTGCGGCAGGCGGGGTGATGGCAGTATCCGACGAGTGTTCGCCGCGCAACATGACCGTGCGCTTACCCTTGAATCGCACTAACCCCCAGGTAGTGTTCTACCCAGAATGTACCTTGGTACAGCGATGCGGAGGCTGCTGTCCAACCCAGTTCCTGTCATGTGAACCAGCCTACAAAGAGAAAATTGTCCTCAAGGTATCAATGGCCTATTGTTTAATACATTGCATGCGCTGATTCAGCCTAGTCACTGCAGTTGGGGGTTTTCCGGTTGTATGAAATGGTGACTGATTTTTCCAGCACAATGATAATGAGATCTCTTCAATGCGTCTTGTACACTGACCTACTCACTGACATCCGGATGTCCGGAACGTATCCAACTTGCATTTCTGCCTCAAAGACAATGTTAACATTTCGCAAAGCTACACTGTAAGCCGGCTAACAGAATTTGTTCCGGCCACAGACTTGCTTCAGTTTTTTGTTAGTTTGTGTCTATGTGTCAGTGTGAAAAGAGATCTTTTATTCACAAAAAAACTTGAACATTCACTAAAATAAGAAAACAGACAACCGTACCTGAATGCCAGGGTATTGATAAAGGAAATGGTTGTCTCAAAATTAGTCAATGCTAAACTGCTGTCGCTCAAGTGTGCTCATCAGTAATACTGAACGAACTGAAAAATAGGTTCATAACCATGAAAACGTGTCCTGGTGCATCTAAGTTAAGTTACAAGTGGTTTTGCTGTCCTTCGTTTTACAGGTGTTGAGGGCAATGTACATCCACCCAGGCGCCATGAGCATGGAGTGGGTGGGCTTCGACAGTGTGGAGGTAGAACGCCATCTGTCGTGTCGTGCCGTCTGCTTGCTGAGGCCAGACGACTGCGGTCCCAACAAGTTCTTCAAACGAAACCAGTGTAAATGCCAGTGCCTGCAATTCGATCAGTGCTACCACAACCAGGAATGGGACGACGAAACGTGCAGCTGCCGCTGCCGAAACATCGTCCACTGCTGTGGCGACGACCAGGAGGATACACGGTGCCCCTTCTTCTTCGACCACTCCAGCTGCGAGTAAGTAGGAAACGGCAGCAATAAAATGAAGCTCATGATTAGAATGATGTACCATGGTCTTAAGTTCATCAAGCGTGTACACTTGTAGTTGGGTCGAAAACTAAAGTACAACAGTCAAGCTCTGAAATGTAATGTCCCCACTTTGATGGATGCTTGGGACTCTCCCATTAACAACTACTTCAACAGAAACTTCAGCAGAATTGTGTTAAACTCTGACCTCTGTTCTTTGTCCAGATGTACCCCTAAGTATATGATCGGCGCCAGCCCAAACGCCAGTCAGGCTGAGATCGAGCGGTGGCTGGCCGCCAACGGCTACAACGGACTGAACAGACCACTGGGACCCTTCACAAATTCAACAACTACCCCTACCGTCACAACCACCACAACCACCACTACCACCACCACAACGCAAACTCCAGCGTTTGCCGCCGGCTGTTCTACGCATCTCAGGCCGTGCCCACGTAATTTCGTCCGGAGGATGAGCTCCAGCGGGCGTTGCGTCTGTCAGATGGCCGCCTCAAGGCGCCGTTACCCACGCCGAGGTTAGACCGTTGGCGGCATTGCGATGACGTCAAAGTGATTGTTTATTGGACTTGAATTGTGTGATGGAAGCGACCGCGATGCTATGACGGTTACGACTTTTACGTGACCTTTCTTTTCCTGGAAGGACTGATTTGTGAAATTACAAAGTGGGATGTTGCAAACACTGACACTGAGCGTGCTGGCCGTCAGATGCGTAATACTCAATAGGGTGTTGTATTTTGACATTTCATTTCTTTGACTAAACATCTTGGCACTGTCCCGGCTGGTGCCAAATGTTTGTGCTGGCCTTTTTCTAGTTGACCTGTCACCCATATGTGGTGGAAAAGGTCGTTAAACTCCCAAACGCCCACCCACTTCTTGGCAATGATTTATAAGAAATGGCACATGTGTTTTTCTGCGTCAACGTTTACTGCAGAAATAGCAAAGTGAAGGGGCTGCGTTTCACTGTCTGATATCTTCAAAGTGTTTGAACTTTTCACTTTTGTTTCCAGTGAGTCAGCATGTCCACATGCGTGTCATCATGTAATTTTAGTCTGTATCGGTATTGTAAAGCATTGTTAACTGAATCTCACTCACACACACACACACACACACACACACACACACACACACACACACACACACACACACACACACGCACGCACGCACGCACGCACGCACGCACGCACGCACGCACGCACGCACGCACGCACGCACACACACACACACACACAAAAGTTTGTTACGTTTACATTTAAACTATTCTATTAATTTTGATGTATTTAGCCAAGTTCAGTACATTTTTCTGTGATGTTTTCAAGGACATTAGTCTACAAAAGTTAAATGAGGATACTGGCCTGCGGAACTTGACAGGGATAAGGGTTCTGTCCTGGTGATACGTCGGACACTCCAAAGTGAAATGCAGCTCGTCACCAAGGACGTACATGTGTTTGTAATATATGCGTTTCATCTCAATGTCTGAGGTGCTGGAATGTGAGAGCCCCCAGCGAAGGCGTCTCCGTGTTGAAAGTTGTATTTAATTTATGTCAAATATGTGCAGTTTCGTTTGTCCAGTGTAATTTCCCTTTTTTGCCGGAGAACGAAAACATCAAATGTTTGAACCATGTAATCTGAACTGTACATATACATGTAACGTTGTTACACATTTCTGATACACATTATTTATAAAGAAATAAATATAAAAGTAAACTCGGTGGTTTACTGGTGTTCCTTTCATTTGAACTGCGCGAACGCTCTCTCTCTCTCCGGCTCGCTCTCTCTCTCTCTCTCTCCCCCCCCCCACCCCGTGTGTGTGTGTGTGTGTGTGTGTGTGTGTGTGTGTGTGCTGTGGTAACATGCACGGTATTGTGCGTAAAATATGAGAATAAAGTCCTGTTGATGTTTGTTTGTCACAGAACCACGTTCAGTTCAGTACAAACAAGCTGGCTACACACGACATCGAAACTAAAAGTCAACCTGTGTGTTAGTATTACAAAACCAGCCCTTAGTGACCAGTTACGCAGAATGAAAGGCTCACATTACGCTGGTACAGTAACGCGTCTGTAAATGTTAAGCGACCATGGGAGATGTGACTGTGATATTTGCGGGCCAATTTTACACGTCTGTTTCAACATTATTCTAAGGCCTACGCCCACGTAATCAGTGAAACAATCAGGAATGACGGGCACGTGTTTCGTGTTGTAGGACATAGATGTACATTTCCGCCCCCTGAATTTGGAACATTTACACTTCGAAAAGACCCAACACACACACACACACACACACACACACACACACACACACACACACACACACACACACACACACACACACACACACACACACACACATGCCGTTAGGGCAACAGTTGTTTTGATTTCGTCAAGAAGATTTCGTCTACTTCAACAGAGGGACGAAACAATACCAAGTTTGCTGACGCAGGGCTAGAACACGTAACTTTTTCCATGCCTGATCGAATGTTTTACACCCATTCTCAGTTTTAAAAAAAAATGCAGATGACAATTCAGTAGAGTCTGAATGTTTTTTTTTTTTTTCTCTTTTCTTCCATCTAGAACAGGTTTTTCAGATACGCTGAACATTGTCGTAAAAGAAAAAATGGGTGCCCGCAAGCATAAAAACAAAACCAAAACACAAAAAGACGTACTGATGTGGAATAGACTGGCTATTGAACGGAGAACTGCTTTCGTACAACATTCTGCAACTGCACAAATGAAAATAAGGTTTGAATTTAAAGTAACTGATTTTTAAACTTCAATCTTGTGACTAAAACCAACTGATTTTCCCCCCAGAAAATACAGATACAGATTTAAAAAAAAAATAAACACGCGTTTCCGATGTCAACATATTTGTTGCATCTGACAAGTGGGAGTTTCCAAAATCTGTGATGCTGAAAGCCAAAGTGACAACAAAACCATATTTTTTCCCTCTGCAAGTCCTGCAATGACCGGTTTTAAAAAGGAAATTTATGATCCCGTAAACTCCATCTCGCTGTCTTAGCTCTGCCGCAGGAACAAAGTATACTCAAGGAATAAAGTAATCTACGATAATTTCATTCAAAATATCTCAAGATCGATAATAGTTTGGAATAGACCTTTTGAAGCAAAAATGAAGTCCATTCCATTCTGAACATAATAATATCCCCCCCCCCCCCCCCCGAATATTCTGGATTTCTTGGTTTACTTACAGTTTGACTGCAATGTCGCTTGGTGTGGTTATGGAGTTTGCAAGTTGAGCGGCGTGTGCGTGGCAGCGCTGGAAAGGCACATCACAATCAAATTTGAATTGCAAACAGACGGTGAAAGTTTTAATTCAATTCAATTCAATTCAATATAACTTTATTGTCTGTCGATGGCAGAAAATTTTCTTCTGGCTCACACACACACACACACACACACACACACACACACACACACACACACACACACACACACACACACACACACACACACATTAATTTATCTAGACATATAAATCCATACATATTAAACACAGATCCTAAAGTAATGTGTGATTAATTAATTAAATAATTCAAAGTCGATATAAAATAATGAGAATCACTTTCCATTGTTCACGATCATGTTACAATTACAGTCACTTTGCACTGAGAGGAAAATCGACATCGACCAGACCTGAATCACATTCGAGTTAATACTTGGTGTGTCCGCCAGGACGGTCGCAATGCAGGCGGTGATCCTTCTGTGCATTTCACGAAACAGGTTGGATGGAATGCCTGTGGGATGGCATTCCCGATGTTGACGAGGGCCTGCTGGAGCTGCTGACGATTCTGTGGTGGGTTTGCCAGATCCCTCAGTCTTCTTTTCATTTCATTTTCCAACAATATTCGATTGAGCCCAATCGGCGAACATGTTAAATGAAAAGAAAACTCAGGGACCTCAGACAGAATCGTCAGCAGCTTCAGCAGGCTCTCGTCAGCATCTTGAGTGCCATCCCGCAGGTATTCCATGCCAACTTGGTTCCTGGAATGCGCAGAAAGATAGAAAGATCACACAACAGAGCACCCCTATTCACACGAGAGAGAGAGAGAGAGAGAGAGAGAGAGAGAGAGAGCAAACACAAGCATCACGAACTTTCTCCTACCTGGAACGCACTTTTGACATGAAAAGAATCACGATAACGTTGCACAATGGTTATGGTGATGAACTCTGCTCGGGTACACCTTCCGTGGCACTTTCCGCAATACAAATAAACATGTTTTCTTGTTGGTTGAATGGGACCACAGGGCGCAGCCATGCTGAAGGAAGTTTACCCGGAGGTAGAGTAAAACCAACACAGCCACAGCCAGATGCAGGACAAGACTACGTGCCTGGAAGCCACATCAGCCGGAACAGGGCTCAAGATCAACAGGAAGAAAACCGAGCTGATGAAGATCAACACCACTGCCAACACACCAGTCACAGTCGGTGGAGAGCCCATCAGGGAGGTGGAGTCTTTTGTCTACCTGGGGAGTGTGGTTGATGGACAGGGAGGCACAGACCGAGACGTCACAGCCAGAATCGGCAAGGCAAGGGCAGCAATGGTCATGCTGAAGAACGTCTGGGCATCCAAAGTTGTCAGCATAAGAACCAAACTTCGCATCTTCAACTCCAACGTGAAGTCAGTTCTGCTCTACGGATGCGAAACATGGAGGACAACGAAGACGATGCAGCAGAAGATCCAGACATTTCTCAACACCTGTCTGAGGCGCATCTTCAACATCCGATGGCCAGAGAAGATCCGGAATGAAGAGCTGTGGGAGCGAGCGGGGCAGGAACCAGTGGCCAAGCAGATCCTGCGGAGGAAGTGGGGCTGGATTGGACACACCCTCAGGAAGCCAGCATCCAGCACCACACGCCAAGCTCTGACATGGAACCCGCAGGGGAAAAGGAAGAGAGGCCGGCCTCGCAACAGCTGGAGGCGGGACACTGAGGCAGAGCTATGTAAGCAGGGGACCAACTGGACTGGAGTGGCAAGACTAGCCCAGAACAGAGTGCGATGGCGAAGGGTTGTCGATGGCCTATGCTCCACGTGGAGCCAAGGGCCTAAGTAAGTAAGTAGAGTAAAACCAAGCAGGTTTACCTGCGGATAGAATAAAAATAGGGAGTTTACCCTAAACACACATGAAAATAGGGGCTTTTGCCATTTTTTGTTATCTTTTTTGTTTTGTCAAAAAAGTATAAAAGTAGTGAAACACTTGTTGGATGTTCATACTAAACGGGTCATTTACCAGTATTTCTCTAAACCAAACTGAATAGACTGAGATACAAACATGGTCAAAACTCGCTTAGCGAAAACTAAACATTTTATGTGTAAACTGGGTATCACAATACTGAGAACGATGATTACATGTAATGAAAAAGAAAAATGCTATTTATATTTTGTCTGAGCCGTTGGAGTTATGGACACTCATGGGGACAGTCACGTGTTTTACCAGTACATCCGAACGATATTTACCTCCCTCAGGCATAGGAAGAATGGTGCTAGGGAAAACTGCTGCTTTTAGGTTATAGGCCCTTGCGGCCTGTGTAGTCTTATAATAGATGACAATAAGCCTTCACGTTATCAGTTTCCACTCAGGACGCTGGGACAACAAAATCAGCTCATCTGCATCCCTTATTGAGAATAGGTGATTACCCCAAACAAACAACGTAGTGTTTGGGCCGTTGGCGGAATATTTCCACAAATGAATTAGGAGTTGCTTTGCGACTTTACGAACGAATTGCATGAGCAGAGTAGACTCCCCAGAAGACGTATTCCCTTAAAGGTCTGCAATCTCAGCAAAAAGCCGCAAACACTGCGCTTTTTTAAAACTGCGACTCCTTCTACTGTGCATAATCCAGGTAACTCTGTCACAGTTGCAGCGTTTTCAGCGCTTTGGGAACCCTTATAAAACCAGAGCACGAGTTTGCCGTGACATTATTTGGCTTTTGGTCAGTGAGCGAGACACATCGCTACAGTGTCTAGCGGATGTTGAGTGCTGCACGATCTTTCTCGTTCAGTGTCAAAACACAAACTGAGCTTGAAATCAGGCTGCCCTAGGCTTTTATTGGGGTTTCAGGGACGCTGAAAACTCTGCAACTGTGACAGAGTTGACTGTGCTTGCACGGTCGATTCTGTAAAAAATGTTCACACTTCGGAAAGCTTTTTGTTGGGAGCTTAGATCTTTAACTTAGACAATGTAACTGTGAATAAAATCAGGCTGGGCAATTGCTGAAGGAAAAGACTAAAACCTAGGCCGGGGTGCAGAGGCAGCGCCCTTCTGGGGGACATCCTATATAACAAAACTAAGGTTATCATTTTTAAAGGCATTTAGTAGCCTCTCCTGGCACCCATAAGTAACTTGAAATACTGAAATGGTACTGACTTGTATGTCTTAAAAAATGAAGTTAGACTGTCCCAAAAGGCATTACATGATACATTATTGTATGTGTCATGGTACATTTACTGTGTGTGCAACCCCCCCCCCCCTTCCTTTTCTTTGGCTGAAACTTAGATTTTATTTGGCTGAAAATTGCCAAATGACTGCAACTTCCCCAGTCTGTAAAATACACAATTCCTGACGAACATCGCGGAGGCGTGGTAGTTTGTTGTAGCGAGCGCCTACACATTTTGCGTCTCTAGTCTCATCTCCGCCTCGGACTCTACCTCCTCACCCACCCACTGTTACTATACTGAGTCCTGAAATGGATAATACGCGATCTCAGGCAGGACTTCAAAGTCTCTCAGTTCCAGCCGGAAACCCCGTCTACACAACAGCACACAATGGCCAGCCTGTGAACAACAGTCATAATTATCATCAGTGTAGGTTGGTGAAGCGGTGTGAAGAGGAAGCGATACTTGGAGGAGTTCCGCACCCAAGTGCTGCATCTTGACTCTCCGCGCTCTGGCTATAGCACATTGACGCGCCCCTCAGTTGTGACGGAGGCACGCGCTGTAAAGGGCGGCAACTGTGACGTCACCGTCTAGGTCCCTTTGGGTGTCTTTGTTTCTGTCCCACAAGAGTAGATACAAGCTCAGAGTTTGCAAGCAAAAACAACATCACACTGGCACGAAAACTCGCTGCGTGTCCATGACATACTATTGGCCAGCTCGGATCAGTATCTCAGCTCCACGTCGCAGCCGGGGAGGGGGGGTGGGTGGGGGGGGGGGGGGGGCGGGATTTCAAACGTACGCGTGCTCGTTCCAAGCTCGTATTTTTGACATGCCTCTGACGAAAACGAATCCTCCATGGCCACCACACGCACTGCAGCGCAAGCACCCCCCCCCCCCCCATCCGGCTCTTTGTCTGACACACATTCCGACTGACGAGCTAACCCACAGGTTTGTCGGAGTACACGTGTGTCGATCGGGCACTTTGACTGGCTAGCATCACCTGTCAATCAGGAACTGGCTACATGTCCATGGCCGGAGACCACTGACAATAGTATTGTGATAATAGTATTAATGACCCTCTGCTAACTCTGATGTCACCAGTTATAAACTCTGGATTCCCACGATGGAACCTGATGAGACTGAATCAGTGTAAACAACGTAGGTCGGCGAATGAGGTGTCGGTGAGTGGTCAGGGTCTCCAAACTGCGTGTTTGTGTTATGGTTCACGGATTGCACAAGGGAAAATACACGCCTTGTTTTGGGCACTTGTGCCCTTGAAATCAAGGACATCAGTATGTCAGTTCTGTAGCATTCTGTCAGTGACGTCAAATACTACATCTACGCGCCCCTAAGCACATATAAACTGAGGACATAGTTTTATTGAATACATGTGCAGTATTTGTGTTATACTGTCACATACTGGTGTATGTTTGCATAGGCCGGGGGTGGGGGCCGGGTGGGGGGATGGGGGGGCAGGGAAGAGTATGTTTTACGCCCCCCCCCCCCCCTTCCCCAGTAAAGAAGAAACCAGAGCTTGGCCTTAACAGCTCCATAATATCGCCTCAACACACCCCTCTCCCCCCCCCCCTTCCCCTCCCGTTGTTGGTGTTTGCATGGAGGAGCACTTGAACATCACTCACTGACGCCGACTTCCCCCCCCCCCCCCCCCCCCCCCCCCCCCCCCCCGCCGCGCGTTTTTAAGTTGTTTCTCTATAGAGAAACAACTTTATGAGACGGGGCAGATTTTGCTACTACGCGCAGCAGCAAGTTTCAGTGATACAAAACAAGACTGTGACGTTTCTCCACACAATACTTACTTTCACGCACACAGTGACGTAACGAAATCTGCGTCATAGACACCTTACGTGCACACTATGCTGCTGCGTTCTTTTTGGCGGGAGTTGTGAGACGTGTGTCTGTGTGTGTGTGTGTGTGTGTGTGTGTGTGTGTGTGTGTGGACGGATGTAATGATGGCTATCTCCTAAACCACCTCGTTGGAGGCCTTTTTACTTTGAGATAAAATGGGAATTCACCTTCTCCAGACCTACCTTTCACGATTTTTAGCCTACTGCATTTTCAGAAGAGTAATCGCCGATTTTTTAAAAATCGGTCATGTTACGAATGTTTCGCAAAAAATGTTCAAATGGCTTCATTTTCTGAAATTGGGAAGATCATCCAATTATACTGCCTGTTTTCGTAGCACAGCTCTGTAGCTCTGACAGGTTTTGTGTAAGAAAAATATTTCCGAGGTAGGGGTGGTTTGCATATAAGGCCAAATATCTATGAAAAGACTCCTTCAAATTACTCATCATTCCGGTATTTTTGTCACTTGTGCCAACTGCACATATGACATGAACTACTGCACTATTATAGCTTTAGTATTAAGAATAACAGAGCTTTTAGATAAACACATTTTTCACGTTTCTGCGAGAAGCGCCGGTCAAAAAAGTTCCAATTTTGCAATTTCGTAAGTACAATCCAAGGCACTGAAGTCCACGTTTCATCAGCTCTCTAGATCTTCCAGATTTTATGCAAAAATTAATTTAGTCACGGAAGTCACAAAAGCAACAAGGAAATCGCAAGATATGTAGAAGTATCATCTGTCAGACGAGCAGTGTGAGGCTGACGTCAAATGTTTGGTTCACAGACAAAATCTGCAAGTATCGTCACTGCTTCCGACATTTCATCAGCCCTCTAGATCTTCCAGATTTCATGTGAAAAATAATTCAGTCGGAGAAGTCACAAAGCCAACAGGGAAATCACAAGACATGAACAAGCATCCTCAGACGATCTCAGTGCTAGAGGCTGACGTCAAAAGTTTACTTCACGGAATTGACGTCATCTCTCTCTCTCTGTATGACGACCTGCCTGAGGCTGACGTCAAATGTTTAGTTCACGGAACTGATGTCTCTCTCTCTCTCTCTCTCTCTCTCTCTCTATGGGGAGCCAGGGTGGCCGAATGGTAGAGCGTTGGACTTTCAATGCTTGGGCCGAGAGTTCGAATCCCGGCCGCTGGGGCCAAATATTTGTGCTGGCCTTTTTCTCGTTGCCCCGTCTTTGATATCACCCTTATGTGGGGGAAAAGGACGTTAAACTCCTAAACACCCACCCACCCTCTCTCTCTCTGCCTCTCTCTCTCTCTTTCCCTTCTTCCCCCACCCGGCCCCACCGCCAGTCACGTGGCTAGTCGGTCGAGATCGTAGAGGATCTAGTGTCATTGGTAGAACTTGGAGAGGGGAGAACCGGCAACAATAACAACAAAACAGACAAAATAAAATGAAGTTTGGAGAAACAACTTTGTAGGACGGGGCCGTTCCTCCTTTTTTTTTTCTCTGGTCGAGTTAATCGTGCACCCCCCTCCCCCTCCGAAATTCCATCCTCCGTCGCCACTGATTTGTATTGTGTTGCCACATAGTAGGATCTACTGATAAACCGTCTGATTTCCTGGTCGGCCGGGCAGGATGCACTGCCGAACAAACGTGTGCACTCTGTCTGTGTGCCAGTTTTCGGGCCCAGTTTCTTTTTATCAGCCGGTTCGGAATTTCCTGTCAGCTTACGCCGCAAATGCACATCACACAGTCTATTGAACCCATGAGTTCTGGACAGAAGGCCAGAATGGTGTCAAACCTGCCTTATCTACGCCCTCGATTACTGAACCTGTTGTTTTAAATCAGTCAGCTGTGCATCTGCCGTCAAATGCAGAAATGGTGACAGTGCACAGAGGCCGAACAGATCCTCGCACGGGTAAGAGTATCAGTTGAGGGCAATTCCTTAACCTCCTCGATCAGTTCAGTTCAGTCGGCAACGGACATATATTTACTAGCAGCCGAGTGGACTCGGATATACCATCTCGCCAATCGGGTAATGTACCATACTGCATTAGCGGCCACTAATATGCCCCCCTCTGCCGGGTAGGCCAGCCTAGTTGTTGCAAAGACCATATCTACGGTCTTTGGTTGTTGTCTTTGCGGCTCAGTCGCGCCGACCCTATCACTGAATGATCCAAGCCATTGCCGAGGGACAGTCCTTGTTTCAAATCTAGCCTACCCGCGTGACGTGATTTTTACTGCGCATACATGGCGGCGTCCTTGCGGTACCCCTTTGTTCAGCCATCTCCAAATTTAGTGTGCACCGGCCATTTGTGACAGCCGAGTAAGTTTGGTTTGAAACCAATTTTGATTTCTACCGTATATTTCACTCGTACTCGACCGTATATTTCACTCGTCTCTCGTACTCTCCGCTCCTCATCAGAAAAGCTCCTAAAAGTTCCCAAGTTCAATCTCAAAACTTTCGGTGAGCGCTCTTTCAGTTTTTGTGCCCCCCCCCCCCCCCCCCGCCAGGAATGGAATTCTCTGCCTCCCTCCCTTAGGAACACCCAGACCCTCCCACAGTTTAAGTCAAAACTAAAGACTTACCTTTTCAAGATAGCATATGATCTGTCACGGTAGCATCACTACCCCTCCTGACAGCCCCCCCCCCCCCCCCTCCCTCATACTTAGTGTTTCATGTTTCATCTATGCGTGAGAATGTGTGTGTGTAGCGCACTGAGTGTTCTATGAGCAGATTGTTGCGCTTTATAAGACCCGCTATTATTATTATTTCATTGACTAGTTGTCATTAACGTTTATGCTCAATCATTAACTTGAAGTTTCCCTCTGATTTTTACCTCTTAAAAATAGAAAGTTGGCGATCCCGCCACAAATCACTGGGACCTCGAGCAGCCAAATGGGGACCTTTAACAGAGAGATGGTTAACTACGTCGCAAAATGTGTTGTTGGCGCGTACGTGCCATTTTCATCAAATAAGATGAGTCACCGATTCGTACCGGGGTGACATTTCGTGTGCACTCGGCAAATCTCTTGAAACTGCCGTTAGCCAGGACCCAAAGTACCGGAACTACATAACAGTTTTCTTTCTGTTATGTTCCGTCAGTATACCGGCTCAAAGCTGGTCGTCAGGATTTGTTGTTATTTCATGTTTTCTCCGAAAGGGCGACGTTGACGTAAGAGTTTCCCCTGAAACTGACTCGGATGTGTGTGGGTGGTGGCGGTGGGGGGGGGGGGGGGGGGGGGAGGGGAGGAGGAGGTAAGGGTATCGTGTGGGGGGAGGGGGATGTAGTTTGATGCGAGATCAAGTTCTGTGCCGGAGCTGTGATTTTGATTCAACTCAGCAGAATTTGTGACTGTGAGACTTGGGTAGCTACGTCCGTAATGTGATCACTGCTCACTAAAACTCGTTCTGATGTTTTGGCAGTTCTCAAACTTTGGGTTGTGGATGCATGCGTCCAGGCTGTCTCAGTCTCTTTCTCTCGTCGTGTGTAAACTGCATAGCCTGAATGCTCTGTTGAAGCGGTGAGCCGGGATTCTACTCAACTTGCCGCCTCTCGTAAAAGCCACTCAAAACGGATACAAGGCGACACACCATGGGAACAAACTTTTCCTTCATTTTTGTAAGGAAGTGTCACTGGACCACTGACACTGTCTGCAACCCAAACAAGCCCGTAACAGGGTCAGCGTTACAAGCGTTAGTCAACAGGTCTTGGAGAGGCCGTTTCACATCCATGCTACTCAGTCAGTTTGATCATCAGCTGTAATGAGGTGTAAGTGCAGGCTAATTAATGGTCTATCGCGTACACATGTTGTACGTCACCCTCGACCGAGTACGGTTACAAATGACGCACGAGTGAATGTATGTCGTGAGACATGCGGTGGATGTATGAAGGGGGCAATGTATCGGGGACGACTGCCAGCAAGAGCGGTCATTGGATACTTGCTTATCTTGACACCTCTGATATGGTTGTAGTGTTGAAAGCGCCGTTGGCTGTATGTATTTGTGTTTGTATGAATAATACGAAAATCTGAAATCTCATGTAGGCCTGTGTGTGCGTAGAAATGGAGGAAAGGAGAGATTGATGCTGACTGGCAACCATCCTGCGGAACACACGCTGAGAGAGAGAGAGAGAGGAGAGAGAGAGAGAGAGGCACCTGGTACCACGAATACGAAATTTTGTTTTTAATAAATCTCATACACACGACAGAAATTACAAACGATATAAATTATAATAAATAAACAGGACAACAAAATCACGTCCGGGGCTAAACGTTGATGTCACACAACTCTGAAATTAAAAAAAAGCACCACTTACACAAGATAATACCTCTCAGCAACATTGTGCGTATACTATTGAAAAAGAGCGACTTGTCATCTGTCCGGGCTAGCTGCCTGCATATTTCATGTACAAAAAAAAAACCCCACAAAAAAACAAAAGAAAACAACCAAAAAAACCCAACAAAACAAAAAACAACCAAAACCCCAAGAACATCCAAATAACACCCCCTCCTCCCAAAGACAAAACAAACACCCCCCCCCCCCCCCAAAAAAAAAAACAACCCACCAACCAAACAAAAAGCAAACCAACAAGTTTTTCAACCCCCCCCCCCCCCCAAAAAAAAAACCCAAACAAACCCAAAACAAACAAACAAAAAACAACAACCCACAACAGAAACACCCAAAAACAAAACAAAACAAAAAAAAAAACCACAACAGCACAAAAAAACAACAACAAAAAGCATCACACACAACAACAACAACAAAAAACAACAAAACAAATAAACAAAAAGCCTTGACTACCTGATTGTCTCATGTACCAACTATTTCTTCACGGGAGGATAATTTTGAATATCGGTTATTGCGCTCAGTTTGGACAACTGCCTTTGGCTTAAGGATAACAGCCGGTAGTGGTAAAGATGCACCCATGTCTGAAAACAAAAGTGTGTTTCTCCGGCAGTTGGACTGAGACTGGCCGGAACGTAAGTGGGACAAACTGACACAAAGCGGGTCAAGCAGGAAAACTGTTTCGACCTGAAGTCTCCGCATCAAAGTCCGCCCACTTACAGCGTCAGAGGGCGACTGATGTCAGCACTGCCAGGGGATGACCAGATGTATGCAAATCAGCGTCAGACTGACTCACAATGCGGCTAAAGTTAACAAATTGCGCATAACGCTCCTAAGGGCACGTAAACCTCAATAAAACATCATGTTCTTCCATCGGCGGTTTTGCGTAGTACTAGCCATAGGTTTTCAGTAAAGTGTAGTTTGATAGCGCCGAACAGAAAAATGCCCCGCCGTAAGATGTGCCCACAGATGCAGCGCTGCGCCAGAACTGAAATAAATATATAAAATTGCAAGTCTATCATCTGACATGAGTGAAAACTCTCTTTCAACACAAAATCCTATATATGTTCTCGTGACAGTAAAACTCTATTTTTTAGAAGAAATGATATGGTCTAATTACGGTACGTCAATCAGACAAACTTATCTTAAAACAAGGCATTCGTTTTCGTTTCTTTGACGGTCTGATCAAAACCTGTGCTGACAGTGCATTATAAAAGCACATGCACCCCTGACTGTACTAACAGACTACTCTAACACAACGAAACTCGTTATCAGTGCCTCCATTGTCTTTCAAACATACGCCTTCAATATGGCAAAAGAAGAAATTGTCTACGGGTATTTGTGTTTGTATGAATAATACGAAAATATGAAATCTGGGACTGTCTGGAAACTAAAACAAAATATATCAAACAGAGCTCTAGGTATTTGCATATGATACATACGCTCATGGGAAGAGGGGGGGGGGGGGGGGGGGGGGGGGGGGGGTCAACGTCAATTCGCATCCAATAACGTGGAAAGAGCGCGTAAATAAATACACACACGGACCAAAAAAAAAAAAAAAATACAAAAAAAATAAAAAAAATACACACACAGACAAAAAAACCCCAAAAAAAACCCTCGGTAAAATCAGACACATACATGTACTTGTATAGCAGGGCCCGTATGTAAAAGTCGAGGTTAATTTAACCCACGGCTACGGGCCTAACCCAGACTAGGACAAAAGAAACCAAAAAGTAAAATTAGATTTAAAAAAAAGGAAGCGAAGAAAGGGAGGAAAAAAATCCTTATAACGGCTTAGGCATCTTGCTGGAATGGGTCCGCTTCTTGAGTTAAAACAAAAAACAACAGAAAACTTAACCCTAGAGCTAGTTTAGTTCGAGGTTAGACTCTAACCCAGGGCTAAAAGCCCTAACCTCGACTATTACATGCGGGCCCAGATCGCGGAGTTTTTAATTTCGATTAAAAAAACACTGCTTTGAAAAAACACTGTTTCGTGATACAGTATATATATATATATCTCTCTGTTAGAACGGGCAGTCTCTTCCATCAGTGTCCGACTCTAGTATACGCACGTCGCTGTACATCTGCTAGGGCCTGTTTGGATTTTGACTGCGTATCCTTTCTGTTCTACCATTACTGTCCAAAGAATCATTTTCCCTGAATAATGCTGAGGTTGCTGAAGCCTGCCGATACATGTAGTCGGCCTACGGTCTGGAATACGCCACGTAATATTCAACATCAATATATCTAGATGTGCCCAAAGAACTTCAAAACAAAACTTTGTGCTTATCTCTTGCCGTCAGATGAGGCCAGGTCATGACTTCATCACAGGAAATACCTTTAACTGCGCAACAGAATCTGGTCGACGGATACACATCGTGTGAACAGGCACAGGTGTCACATAAACGCCCTACTTTTCAGAATGTTCATAAGCAAAAGTACACCTCGTATGACAAATTCGCTCTAAGATCTCCAGTGTCTAACTTACGGGTACACTGTGATTCATTCTGAAGTACAACACCAAAGAGTTCATGCACAATAGTTTATGGAACAACGGCCGTTTCGTCTTTTCACTGTACTAGACGCGACATGTAACACAGTCAAAACTAATAACACTCATCACGTGATCACAGAACTCTGCACTTTCACTGTCACTGGTCGAGTAAGACGTGTCACTTTCACATTCGTCACCATCCCCTTCGTTACAACAAGAACTCGATCGTGTCACACTGTCTACATTATGGCTCCTCTGAGACAAGCTGAGGTCTTCAATGTTGTTGTTAGTCACATGGCACGCGCTGAGATCCCTCAAAATTCTATGGTTCGCTTCTCCATCGGATGTGTTCCGTTCCTCTGTGATTGTCTGCAGTTCCGAGGACCCCTCCCAAGCTGGCCTGTAGCGGAGCTTGAGGGGAAAGTCTGGTTTCAAGACGTGACGAGTTGACGTGTTGTCTCTCTGTTTCTGGCTCAGAATGCAACAACATTCGTACAGCTCTGAGTCGCACACCTGAAGCGAAATGAACAAACATCAGCTGGAAGGACGCAGGATACACCATGTACCCACAGACTGACAAACCTGAAAGTCCAAGAACAGACCCAGGAAATCCATCTGTTAAGCCGTTTAGCACTCGGCTGCCGGAATAGCCCAGCTATGTCCACTGACATACCAGTCACCTAACAAACATGGATCTGAATTACGTTAACTTACGTTAAAACGTCCCGGCTGATTCCGTCAACTGCACTACAAATACGTATCAGTGAGACATTAGATGGGGTGGGTGGGTGGGTGTTTAGGGGTTTAACGTCCTTTTCCACCACATACGGGTGATATTAAAGACGGGGCAACGATGAAAAAGCCAGCACAAATATTTGGTCCCAGCCGGGATACGAACGACATTAGATGGACCCAAAGACAGTGTCTTGTGTTTGACGGTACTCGGTTGAGTGATAGCAGTACCAGTAGTGTATACCATTACTGATGTCAGCAATAAGTTGACTAACCTGAATAATGTTCTGTAAGTACATGATGGTGGTCGTGGCGGCCATGCTGCTGGAGCCGGACGTCTGTAGGCAATGCTGGATCACACCAAGTGCCAGCGACGACGGCTGGAACATCAGAATCAGACACTGAGCTGGTTACATGCCTGTTTGTGTCTACTGATATCATATAGTCTGTCAGTTTACAGACATTATTAGAGTAAACACTGGCCTTTCTTTTGAACGCAGTAGTACCGGAGCGCTGGGGGGGGGGGGGGGGAGGGGGGAGAGGGAGAGAGAGAGAAAGGGGGAGAGAGAGAGAGAGAGACTCGACTCAACTCAACTTTTATTGATCAGGCCATTGGCCCATATCAAGGGCTACATGTGCGCAACGCAACAAAGTTTGAATAAAAATGTGACAAGAAATGTATAGTAATATTCTGTAAAAACGAGCCACGTGGAAGACGACACGTACTGCTAAGCGTTCCTCAACCGGCAAAAATGCTTCATGTACAAACTTTGCCACATTCAACATTACAGTACTATTAACGCTGGAGAGCAACAAAGCCAAGCAAAATGAGTTCGGTGACCTGGTGTACTTCTTTGCAATGTACGAGAGAGAGAGAGAGAGAGAGAGAGAGAGAGAGGCAAGGGAAGCAGGCCAGAACGTGAAATTTTGTGAGAGCCGCGTGAGAAACACTCGTTGCTTCCCTTCAGTTCCCGCCTGTCACTGAACCACAGTGACCATCGCTCACAAACGTGTGGTACTGAGTTTCCAAACGCTGAACATAATTACTGAAACCTAAGTTCAGCACTGAGAACTATTCACGACAGCAGACGACACTGAACGAAAGGGGGAGCCGGGGTGGCCGAATGGTGGAGCGTTGGACTTCTAATGCTCGGGTCGTGAGTTCGTATCCCGGCTGGGGCCAAATATTTGTGCTGGCTTTCTCATCGTTGCCCCGTCTTTAATATCACCCGTTTGTGGTGGAAAAGGACGTTAAACCCCTAAACACCCATCCACACCCTGAACGAAAGGTCCTTTAAAATTACGAAAAATTAAGAAACGTGTGTACATGAGATATCTGAGCGAAACAGGATGTACTGAATTCCATGAAAATCTCTCTCTCTCTCTTACACACACACACACACATACACACACCCCACCTTCAGCACAATGGGAGACTCCTCCATCAGACAGTCTTCAGCCCGTTTCATAAGAAACTCTAAGGACAAAGGCGGCAAGTCGGGAGCACCGCGACTAACCACCTTACTAAACAGTTGCAGAAAAGGCAGGTAGGTGCACATTGGAACACGCCAGTTGAGTTGCCGGAGAACCCATTTCTCCATCCGACGTAAGTCTGCCTCGGTCCACTGGTTGAAATGCAGGGTTCGCAGCTCTGATACACACACTGGCGACTGCAAGAGGGTGCAAATGTTGAGCAAATTGACATCAGATTTACCGAATGGCAATTTACACAATTTGTGATGACATTTACATTAAACTTTCATTTGTTTGAAATAATACACACATGAACTGAAACAAATTCATGTACATGTATTAGGTTGCACGCTTTACAACGCCTTCATATGTTAATAATAATAATAATTATAGATACAAAAACTTGAAAACGGGAGAAAGCAGAAAATGGAGAAGCAAAGACAAGGGCACATTGGCGTAATTGTGAAATTAATTTTTACTTACATCATCCTCCATGAGTTTACTGCCTATCAGGTAGCATGCAGCAGACAGGCATCCCAGATGTTTTTCTGACACCTGAAACATTGTTGAAAAAATTCTTTTGGAATAAACTGAAATATTGTTGAAAAATTCAGTTAGAATAAACTGAGTTTCACAGCAATACTGGTCGCCATCCACTGATTACAATGGTGCAGTAACATGCAAACTCCAGTGTTTACTGCCGGACAGGCACACAGGTACAACGGAGACACATGTGTTCTCACACGCTTACAAAACAGAATCCGTTCATTTACAGCAGTTTAAGACACGAGCCGCACCTTTGCTCCCCAGAGAAAGAAGTCCACAATGCCTATGGCAACAGCAAAACTGCCGGGCGACCCGCCATAGAAGTAGTGCAGGGCGCGAATACGATAAGCGCATTCGGTACGAAACTGTCTTGTTCTGGTGCTGGGGTACTGAACCACCTGAAAGCACAGAAAAATACGACCCCTGTATGAGCATGTATACGTGTAGAGTTTCATCTTATACATTTCCAAAACTATGATTCTGAGTCGTCAAATTTTCCGTGTACTGACCTCACAAGCGCCGGTGCACTTCATAAAGACGATTAAATTCGAAGAGGATCTCGGGGGGTAATGACAGATCTACCGTACAACTGCTTGATAATTTTGGTAACTAAGTCACGAAAACATCGCCGCTGTGATTCTATTCTGAATCTGAGTCGTTTCCCGTGTCTGTACTGACCCCACAAGCGTGCACTTCACTGATAAAAAAAAAAACAAACAACCGATTAAATTCGAAGAGGATCTCGGGATAATGGCAGATCTACTGTACAACTGCCTAATACTGAATTATGGTAACCAAGTCACGACTGAAAATATCGCAGCTTACCTCTCCATCCCTACAATCGTTGGCACACATTCTGTCAGTTGATTACCATACATGCTGCTCTGAGTGCAACTCGCACTACTGGCAGGTTTTGCTAGTTGCTACTGTGTTATTTTCTCCCTCTCTTCGGCGAACCCAGCTGCATAAAACATAGCTGTTAGTCTATTATTTTTTCTTTCCTTTTCATTTGTTAAAAAAATGCCTGCAAGGAAAAGGGCATTGCAAAGACGGCCACGTCGGCATGCGGAAAAGGCCAAAATGACACCATGCTGTGTACTGTACAGCGGTTTATAAAATACAATGTATACCCCCCCCCCCCCCCCATCAGTTCAGTTTGTGTTCGCAGTCAGGTTACAACTGACTAAATCCGAAAGTTTATTCAATTCAATCATATCATTTCATTCATTAATTGAGCCATAAAAGGACTCTGAAATTCTTTGTGACTGCATGATTTGCAATGTTGTCTATAATAATGTCAGTGTGTCACACTGGCTATACTGAGTATATATTCAATAAATTATCAGGTTTCATTGTTAAAACTTGATATTAGCTAAGTATCATTTGTCAATCACCTGCATAACCACTGACACAATAGGAATTTTTTTTAACACAACTGAAGTAAACACTAGCCTGATCTTTCTTAATGTGTGCCAAAATAGAGAGAGAGAGAGAGAGAGAGAGAGAGTTAGAGTTTGATGCTTTCTGTAACAATGGTATAAGATGCTGGTTACAATAACCTGGCATTTTTTGAAGTTGCTGTTGAACACTAAACTATGAGCTACTGATGTTCAGCATAATGGTAGTACAAAAGCACAAGAGAATTAAGCACACAGAAAAGCAACCCCCCCCCCCCCAAAAAAAAAAAAAAAACACAAAAAAAACACAAAACAAACAAACAAACAAACAAACCAACCAAAACTTAATACAAGGCTAAGAGATAAGCAAGCAATCAAGCTGATATAGACATCTATATGATCAACTGAAATTAAAGAAACAAACAGAAACAAAAACTTGATTTATACATGTATAACAACAACAACAAAAAACCAAACAAACAAAAAAACAACAAACAAACCAAAACTTAATACAAGGCTAAGAGATAAGGAAGCAATCAAGCTGATATAGATGTCTATATGATCAACTGAAATTAAAGAAACAAACAGAAACAAAAACTTGATTTATACATGTATAGGCCTACATCAGGAAGAACAGAGTTAGAGAGAGAGAGAGAGAGGGAGGGAGAGAGAGAGGCCGGACTTACATAGTTACTACCGATGTTACCGTAAGTGTTGGCCTGTTTTTTCAGCAGGTCTTGCAGCTTCTGGACGTCTGTACTCTGAAATTGTGCAAGAAGGAACATCGTCAGTGGCCGAGTGTAAACACACAAAGGAAAATTTATCGTCACTGCCGCCGACGTTCAAAGACTATTCAATAGCCGGCGGAACGGCCATCATTATATAATGAATCATGGTAATTTTTAATGTTTTCAGGTGCCCCACAACGTCACTTCAGTTTGCACACACCGGCCTTTGGATTCGGCGAACCGTACGTGGCATGCAACAGAAAATGAGAGTATTGCCGATCCAACAGCTCTACAAGAACAATGACGAAAGAGGGCGTCAGCCTCCGAAACTAAAATTGATGGCCTGTGTAGACTTTGCAAAATGACTCGATCAGCCCTCGATGACACTACAGATAGGTAGTAAGGTACACTTACCAGGGCGACTGTTCGTAACCCCGGCGGATACATCGTACACTCTCTGGATAACCGGGGAACTGTAGTGTCCGCTGGCCTCAACAGAAGGCGGAATCGGTCAGTCAGTGGTAGAAGAGAAAATCGTCAGCTGCCTTCCGCGAGAAAAGATCGAGAGCGGCAGCGAATTCACATGACACACGGCCTTAGAACCTGTTCTTGCATAAAACGAATAAAATGAGACTTGTTCTCATAAGCGCTGATGGTTCACCTTACGTCAGGACAATCAACACCACAGCTGATCAACCAGGTGGGTTTCGAATCTTGGCGCCCAGCCAGGGGCACGCCTGCTTTGGCTGTATTGGGTGACACCATCAGAACCGGCAACGATTGGTTGGCATGCAGATTTGCATAAATTCCAAACACAAGAACGTAAACAATGCTTGTTTCGCAGTGTTTCTGCTCAAGTTTGCAGGTGCTGGTATTTTGACAGCAGAAACGTTGACAAATGTGCATTTATCGTTCAAACCCTTAAACAAAATCCTCGTTATTTACCTCAGTATGCATAAAAGTTTAGCTTTCAGGGTCTGAGTACATTAGCATAATGAGGCAGTTTTCTATTTTCTCCGTACGCTGACAGGAAAGTGTGCACAATTGAAAGCAGACAATTTTATAAATCGGCGATTAACTTTTGAAATATATTCACTCTTATTGTTGCAAGAGCAGTTTTGGAGCTTGGAAAGCCTTTATTTTGTATAATTCTGGACAGAATTGGACTGACGCGGATAATTTTCCAATCGTGGATGTCTAATTTTAGCTACGGTATTCCGTCAGCTGGGGAGTAGTTCCCGATCTAGATTCTTCTATCCTTTTTACTGGGGTACATTTTTCGTAGCAAAATGGAGGTATCGGGACAGTAAATGTAAACCAAAGACCGTTTATGGACCAGAGGGTGTCCAGGGTCTCAAAATTGTGCCCGATTTGTTCTCAGGTGAGTGTTACTTGACAGATTTAGGTATATTTTTGGTTTTGTCTCATCGGTGTTCTGCAGACGATGCAAAATCAAGGGTAGACGTAACCTGATCTCCGCATGTCGCCGGGCCACTTGCTCATTTTTCTGTTTCTTTTGTTGATAAACATAATTTGTAAGAAAAAGGCTCAGGACCAGGCCTGTTAACCGACCGTTTCATGCTAGTTGGAAGCAAAATCATCCGCTGACCTATATCAGCTGAGAAACCAAAATGGCCGACAAAATGGTGTTTCAAGGTCAGAAGTAAAGCTTGTCTGTAGTCACTTAAAGCTTATGTGTCACTGTGTGGTATTTCATTTAGGGGAGTCTTACATCCGCACACTTATTATTGTACTTAAATGTAATGGAATGCACAAGAATGATAAGTCTGTTCAGTAAGGCTGTCGTGTTACGTAAAAAAAAAAAAAAACACCCGCATCCAAAGCCACTATTCTGCGAAATTGGAGAGCACCGTTATTTAGGTCTCTTGTCCAGATATATTTCAGGTGGAAGAGATTGGCCCTGAAACACTCAAGAGGTATACAAATGTCACAGATGACTTGCTACACAGTCTTTTTACTGAGAATACAAATGAAACGCTAGGACTAGTACGTAGTACTAGTAGGGTCCTCTCTGCAATCCGATAGAATCTTGTTGGCTTTCTTTCGTTCGAAGTTTTGAGTGAAGACAGGCATTATCGTACTGTAATGCTGAAGAGCAGTGGAATGGCATCCCCATGGTGGTGTTTCACCTATGTACCATAAATTTACATTGTTGCTTGGAATCCGGTTCAACTAGAACTCAGTACTAGAAGATAATATAACCCCTCAGGGACTACCCAACCACAATTATTTGTGCGGAGTGACCCCCGTAGGTTTTTTTTTTTTTCCTTGTCACAGGATGTTTTCAAATATGGGTGTTTTGAACTCATTTTCAGTGCTAAATTGTGGGATGGGTCATCAGATAGCAGCTTCCTGCATGATAAGACTGTTTCTCTATTTCATCATAGATATAAGGATAGCGTTTCAGCTGTGGCTTATCTACTGGCATTTCACATTTGTATCACTTGGCTGTAGAACTCTAGAATAGTGCCTCTGTATGAGCTAAACATGGTCAGAGCATACGCAGAAACTTGCAGTTCTGACGATCAGTTGGTTATGGTCAGACTTCACAAGGAACTCATTGGCTGTCAGGATGTGCTGTCATCGCTTCGCCTTACATTGCATGATGTCAGCTTTGGAAAACCCTTTATGTAAATATAGAGTGTATTTTTCCCTTGTTGCTGTTATGTCTGTGGTTAAACTAGCTGAAGTTATTTTGAAAGGTCTGTTCAATTTACAGGGTCAGTAACAATTTTTGTCTGGATTTGCTTGATAAATGTGAAGTTATTCAACGTGTGTGTGGATGGTTGTGTACAGTTGTAGTGGCGCTTCCCTTATATGGACGGAAGTTCAGAGAAAAAAGTGGATCAAAAGGGTTAGGTGTTTGTTTTAACTTTTATGTAAGAACTGTGATTTGTTAAAGATTTGTGCCATTTAAGAAAATGAACTTCAGTATATATATGTATGAATAATTTGTTATTGTCGAGTGAAACAGTTCTTTTGATGGTAAACTGTACAGTTCTGGGCTTTTTTGTTTTTAATTTTTCTGTGTACATCAAATGGATACTGGTTAGAAGTTTTGTGAGCAGTTTGTATTAACACATACTTGCGTTACTTTACACATTTCATTCATGAAAGTTTGTATCTGTGTTTCAGGCATCTTGGTGTGTCAGCAGGGTCAGGGGGAAGGATGTTGGCCAGTGTTTTGAATGGTGAGCGCACCCTGCAGGTACTTAGGGCAGCTCTTGACAAGGAGCAACAGGAATGGAAACCCACCCTACTCAGGCCAGTAGTGGGCAGTCAGGTAGGCATTTCCTGGCTTTAAATCTTACTTCATGACTTTGTAGAATGAGTTTGTGAGGAGACTAAGTGGTAGAATTTCAGTATTATTATTATTTGGTATTAATAAACAATTATTGCTTGTGCTCTATATTGTGATTTCTCATGTTTCTCAGTGTGTAGTCTCCCATGGTTCCAGTTCTCCTCCACCAACCATCCGCAGAAAAAAAAACCCAAAGGCAAACAAACATCAGTGAAACAAAGAAACCAAAAACGACAAAGACCACAGACAGAAGTCTGAAGCAAGTGCTAGCAGAGTGACTGAGTGTGAAATCACTAATGTTCTGTCTTGACACAATGACAGTCTGTGGCTGGCTGTTTCGTTTGTTGTTGTTTTTTTGTTTTTGTTTTTGCAAAGGATTGTCATTTATTTTTTATGAACTTACAATATATATGAAAATGTGCTTATGGCTTGATGTCTGTGAATAGGAAATTACCGACACGGAGCGAGACAGAGCGGCTATCTGGTTAGTGCAGCTGAGCCAGACATTTGACTTTGCCCCAGAAACCTATGTACTGGCAATTTCCATCATGGACAGGGTTTCCCAGCTTGTGAAGGTAAAGTTAGTGTGTGTGATACATTTTGCACTTTGTTGTTATCACATGGTTTTCTGTTCTGAAACAGCACTTGCGCTATTGGCAGAATGCTGTGGGACTGAAAACACCCTTAAGGGATAACAGACAAAACCAGTTTACTCATTTATATTTATTTATGTTTTTAAATGGTTAAATAGCACCCCTCAAGCAACATCAAATTAAAAAACCCACCACATTATTGTTCCCAGAGGGATAGGTGTTGCTGTGTGTTACTGGTAGCAACATTAACAGTCCTAAATTCCACAAGCTTGCTTTTACGCCTCCGTTGGTTTGGTTTCTTTATAGATCCGAACCAAGTACCTGCGGTGTGTTGCCATCAGCTGCTTGTATTTAGCAGTCAAAACCCTGGAGGACGATGAAGTAAGTACACCACTTGCAAACTGTTGTTTTTAAAATATTAGTGTATTCAGTAAACCTTTTTGGAAATATAACCTTTTTAAAGACTGTTAGTTATTGAAACTAAAGTACATTTACAGGATTCAGACCTTAACTTACAGTTTCATTTTTGCCAGTCTTATTTTAGTTTTTGGATACTTGCTTGTTCAGTGATTTCAGATTAAATTTAGACCTTTTTGTAAAAATTGCCATTCAGTAAAATACGAGCCTGGCCAACAGGCAACCTAAGCCATCAAAGTGAATGATGTAACTAGAAACTGGCATTGTTGTCTCTATCAGGTGATCCCAGTCACTCTGGATCTTGTGCGAAAGAGTCAGTGTGGATGTTCCATATCGGAAGTACTCCGCATGGAAATGGTTATTCTTGACAAGCTGAACTGGAATGTCAAGACAACAACTGCCATTGACTTTTTGCACATGGTGAGCAGTACACTCAGCTTGTATTGGTGCTAGTATTTTGTCTTCTGAAACAACCTTATATGGTTTGTTTTTGTATAGTCAAATTCAATTCAACCCTTATCCTGATTATACATCACAGCTGTTGCCTGGATAGTGTTTCTGCATGACTGCACTCGGGGGTCTAAAGCCTGAACTGACTACTCTCCCTTTGACCAGAGGTTTCACCTAGTCTTTCGGCTACAGGTGTGCAACACAGTTCTTTATGTAAAGTGCAACAAATGTCATGACTACCAGCATTAGGGTTAAGAGCTTGCCATTGCGCTGAAGCAGCATACACCTGTAAAGTTGCAAGTTCAGCTTTGGATTGTGGGATGACTGACTTAAATATTACAGATAATTCCTTTGCAGTGCGCTGTTTCAATGTTACTAACAACCTGGTTATTTTGTTGTGCTGCAGATGCACACAGTGATGATGTGGCGCTTCCCCCACCTGCTGACAAGTCTGAAGGACATGAACCCCTCACGACATCTAGCGCTTCTGACCCGCAAGCTGCTGATATGTCTGTGTCATGCTGATCTGGCCCGAGATCGTCCATCTGCTGTGGCACTGGCTCTAATCAGTCTGGAGTTAGAGCAGATCTTTCCTCAGTGGCTTTCTCTACTTATGGCTCTGCAGAATGTAGCCCAGGTATGCAAACTATTTTCTATGAGTGCCACTGATAATTGCGAAGCATGTGAGCAGGATTGAATTGATTTGATGTTGGAGATACTGATTAAAAGTAAAGAAAAACCATGGGTATATATATTGTGAAGTTTTTTATTTCGATTTTTGGTGTTACTGAGCCAAGACTAAGCAGTCAATGAGTCATGCTCATTTGTATCATTACCTGCTAAGGAGTGAGTCAGCTTTGCTCAAAGCTGTTTGGCAGTGAGCCATACGTAGTCATGACGTCCGAAGTACCACTGCTGCATCATATTCAGAGGTGCTGCTTGTCATGTTTAGGTGGGGAATGATGAGCTCATCTCATGTCGGGAGAGGATGGCACAGCTCCTTGGCCAGCGTGGGCAGCTCATCACAGGCTATCAACTGAAGAAATCCAGCCAGTCTTTGAAATCCAAGAAGCGAAAGGTTGACGAGACAGATACTGATGACATCTATGATGGAATCAAAAGGCTATATGAAGACAACTGTGGACCGTCGGACAAGATCACCATAACTAAGAGGGGCTCATGTGCTTCAGAGATGCACCAAGATGCGGACGACATCCATGCATTTGTCCAAGCTGTTGCTGCAGTTTAATTTTGCTAATGTATTGCAGATCTCTATTTATTGGCCATGAAAGTAGGTTGTCTAGAAGAGTGGCCAGCTGATCTTGCCCTGTCCTTTTTTTTAATTCCTAATTTTGTTTTGTGGGAGGAAGGGAGGATGTAAAAACAAAAACAAAACAGTTGATGCTTATAGAAAGGGTACGTTACAAATGGAGATGTTTCATTTTTACAACCTGTTCTTCCATGTAATTGTATATTCAGTAGGGATAATGCAATATGTATTAGCAAAAAGACATAAACATAAAAATCAAAAGTTAAAAATGTAAAGATAATTTAAAAACAACAAAAAAATTCTTTATGTGTTGTAATGTGTATGCTAGTAAGTTATGTTGTAATTCTTTTGTGTTAACCTTTCATTTCTATCTGTACTACACAGTAGTGTGACTTCTTGTTTTTATTCAGCTGAAGACACGTGATTTAGTTGTTATTTTACTTTTGCATGTTGCTGTGATTTATTTTGCTGTGCTGTAAAAATGCATTTGTATGTACGTAGATATTGTTGTAACACTGCATCAGTGTATGTACTGTCAAACGAAGGCAGCAAGCCATTCTGTGTTAGAGAGGAAGGACCAGACATGTAATTAAGTGGGACTTTCTCTCTCCTCTTTCCTTTCCACTTCTGTCTGTAGTTTTATGTTCCCTGCAGGCTATTCTCACTGATCAAAAGAAGTGGACACTATTGAATCTTGCAGAAGAGTAAATCAGTGCATTACCATACATTAAAAGCTTTCTTTGACTGTGGTATCCATGATTTATCTCCTGGAGACTTTGATGTGTCCTTGCACTTTTGTCCAGGGGATAACCATGGCATGAACAAGTTTCTGTGTGTGGATTGGTATGCCACAATCTTTGACATTTTGAAGAAATGCAGGTCTTTGATAGTTTTGATTTCTTAACTGGTACACATGCTGAAACAGCACTGTAAATACAGTAAGTATACGTTCATTTGTGTATCATACATTCCATATTTGTGCAGAACAGCAGTTTCTGAGCATTGGTGTACTCACTTGTACGCATTGTATAGGTGCTAAACTGTACATACAGTATTATTCAGTGTACATAAAGACTCAATGGCTTGAATGAGCACTGTGGTGTGTGAACTACTTTCAAAGCTCTGAGGATCCCAGCTTAGCGGCCTATCACATTTTTGGGCCACTGTCAGACAATGTGTATTGCTGTGGGAGTCGTGCTTTGGCTGTGGTTAATGTATGACACATTGTGCAACCATCCAAAGGTTCACCTGCATGCATACAGGCATCACACACAGAGGCAGATGTACATGTCGAAACTCAGGTATTTGTTTCATATCTACTTGATTGTTTGTCTGAGCTGTTTGGATACTTGAGATCTGGTAGTCATGATTACCCACACTGATACAAAATCTTGCAGATTTCGTTGCTGTTTTTTGGGCTCTTCTTTCTAATCAGGTTACATTTATTTTTGGTAGTGCATTGGTGGTCTTTTTACTTGCATTGTCCCACTTATTTACATGTAATTTCTCTGACATGAACATCCATCATCCTGTTAGTGTTACCTGGCTCTTCGGCTGGTGAATATTTGCACCTGAACAAATGGCATGTACAGAAATAAGGAGAGCATGAATGCTGTGTTGGTGCAGATGTACTGTTGTGAATTGTTAGTATGGTAGGCAGTTAGCTGTGTTTGTATATATATACTGTGTTGTATAGAGGTGCAGGATGATGGGTACTCACAGTCGGAGCTCTCTCTCTGTACATGTATAGGGTTGATCAGCCAGCCATTGTTGGCTCACAAAATGAGTCTCTGTTATAACCCTCCTTCGTCTATCATGTGTGTGTGAGAGAGAGGGAGAGATAAACTCGGGCATTTTTTCAGAAACTAATACCAGAAGCACCAAACTTGGCATCGTAATAGGTAGTGGTAAGACTTCCAGGCATACCCTTTTGCAGGTCAGGGCCATTCAATCTAAGTGAAATTAGAGTTGAGCTAATGAAATGTACAAGAAATAAGGGTTTTTTTTCTAGAAATGATGACGACAATACATTTAGTGTTTGATGTGCAATACTCGTCTCTAAATGGTTATATTTATCAGCTTGAATGTTGGCTAAGTTGGAGGATTTGAGGTAATATTGGTAAATTTTGTTAGAGGTTAGTGGTTCAAGGTGTTAACAGCTCTTGTGTGCTGTAACTAATTGCTAAGTGAGCCAAAGAGGCTTGTGCCTTCAGTTTCGTGAAAATGTATTTGCTGTACTACGAAGGCTGTGTTTACTGTTTAAAGATTATACTTGTGTTGTAGCTTCCTTGTGGTTGCTTTGTTTGTTTGTTTTTTAAGTCACTTTCATTTCATTTTTGTGTGTGCATTTACTGCATTATATCTCGATTACGCATCACATGTATTCATCATGTTACGCATTGTCAATCAAAAAAGTCCTTACCCCTATTTATATCACCTTTTTCATTGTGCATATTAGAACACGAACAAATGAGAAAGTACCCTTTGTCCTCACCCTCATTTCATTCATTCAACACGATCATGGGATGACTGTATAGTTTTGAAATTTGTGAGTCTCTGTGACAGTGTGAGTTTTTGTTGACTACTAAAGCTGCCTATACCAGACAGTTTTACCTATGATCTGTTACTCAAAGAAATGTTTCTATCATGGAACTGTTCTTCTTTTTTACTTTCTCTGATCCTGTTTCTGTGGGAGCATCAAGTAGGTTTGTTTAGATTGTTTTGTTGGAGAGAGTTTAAGTTTACAAAATTATTTTTAGATCAAATATCTGTGAACAGAGAAAGTGGGCTGTTTCTTTAGTGTTGTGGCTTGAGAATGGTGGTATTTTTGGTCTCTTGCATTCTTTTGTGTTTGTCTGACAGCTGTGGCATATATATGTTCTTGTTGTGTGTGAAAATTAATGGTAGATTCCCGTGGGCAGTGAACATATCTCCTTCAGGTTTGAAAGTGTTGAAAAGACAGATTTAATGCTATGAATGCCTAGTCTGAGCATACACGTGTGAGAGCATGTTACAGTCATGTACAGATCCGACTTGTTGAAATGTGCCCAACATTCCAACTACCACGGATAACACAGTATAGTCTGCAGTGGAACCAGGTGGCGCTGTGTACTATAAGAGGATTGTGTGTTGTGGTATTCAATGAGAGCTGTAATCTCGGTGGGCAAACTACTTGCCACTGTTGGATAGGATCACAGCTGCACATTTGCTGGCTCTTGCTGTGTGCTGCTGCTAATGCGTGGTGATTTTAACATGCCAGGAAAAGTTCAGCATGATCAGTGAAGGTGTGCTAATGGTGGATGACAGATGATAGTATGTGGTGTATGTGAATTGGACCACCTTGATATTTTTTGTCTGCTCAAGAAAGCATTGTTATGAAACCACGTGTTTGCACCGGTATTTCAAGCACTGTTACGTGAACAAGGTCCTGTTGAGTGCATTGGTGTGTAATTGCCAACCCGGTGCTGTCCAGGCTTTCTAGAACAACAGTGACTTCTGCGGGCTTGGAGACATAATTATATGGACAAGTACCCGATTTTCGTGATACCTCCTTCCATTACTGGGCACTCCAGAATAGGCAGTTTTGTTAGAAAGTCACAAGTTGTGGGAACTTATCATAGCAAGGGTTATTCACACTGTGCTGAGGTTGATACTCGTAACTGTCCTGTTTTGTTTTTTCCTGTTAGGTTGTATATGCGGGCTCTTTGCCTAACCAACTGACATACAGATGTAACATTTTGATAACTTTGTTTACCTGAAGAAAAGTGTTTATTGGACACGTGGCGTATATTGATGATCAGCAAATAAAACTGCAGCAACAATGTGTGTGTGTGTGTGTGTGTGTTTGCATGGGTGCATTTTTGTTTGACATACACAATGCAGATGAAACTTTCAGTGACTGTTTCAGTGTTTGCGTACTGCAACACCACTTTAACTGGTGGCAGTGAAATCGCTCTGATGTACAGGAAACTGGCAGCAAAATTGAAAAGGGGGTGTGTGTGTGTTGGGTTTTTTTTTGGGGGGGGGAGGGGGGGATGTGTGAAAATACTGATTGCTGGTTTGCTTCACTCACCTGAGAAGAAACAGAATGTGACACACACTGGCAGGGTAGCGCATCCCGAAACTTTCAAGGGAGCGACTGCAACTAATGTTAATCCATACAATTGCACAAGTATCGAATTTCGCTGGTTTTCACAGGGGAGAGAACTCTTCAGAGCATGGGGGCAGTAGGGGGGGGGGGGGGGAAATTCACACAACCCTCACAGAACCCCAGCCAAGCGGAAGCGCACTGCATTGTAGGTATGTTGGCAAGGCAAATATTCATGGCGGACTGTGTTCTTTAGTCCGTTTGCGTGCTCGGCCCACATGGAGTTTTAATGTGTTTCATTTTGCCCAGCCCATGCTGTAAGTGGCACAAAGATCAACATGTACGACGCTCAGAATGAAACATGATCGTACCCAACTGCTAGATCGTCTGCAGGTGACTTTTTGAGTGAATCAACACCAGTCGTGTGCTTCATTTGGGCTCCAAGAACTTCGCTCTTTAGTCTTACGGCATATTTCGGTCAGCTTACCAAAAGAACCGAGCGAGAAGGAATGTAACAGCCACAATGAACACAACGTACGTGGATTTAGCAGAGTTTCTGGCAGCCATTGTTTACGTATACAGGTAGGAGTTAAAAACAAAAGGTTCAGCGCACATTCTAGAAGTAGAACTGAGTTTAGTTGTGTTTTCAGTAGGTGTAAGATTCGCGGATTTTGTGACAGTTGCGGCGTGTTTGCAGATTCACTGTAGTTTAAGGCGGATCGTTTGTTACTGAGTTACAGCCATGGTTTGCTCTAAAAGAAAAAGACAATTTTTTGGTATCTGTGCAGTATGTCAATAAAAATAAATGTGAGTAATCTTAGGCTAATTACTATTGAAATCTTAATGATCACCGTCATTGAATTTTAACAATTAATACAGCATACAGTATGATGTTGTTGTTTTTAAAGTGTGTAAAAAGGTAAATTTCCTAAATGCTTGTATAGAACTACCAGATGAAAAAGCACATATATATGATATATAGACACATACAGCTTGTCTTAGGAACTGCTCTGTAGAGCTCACACAAACATAACTAGTCTTTTAGCTTCATAGTTTCAGGATTTAAAAAAAAAAAATTTCATCCACAGGTGTTGATAACTTGTTTTTGCTGAGCTGCCCATGCAACTAAAGTATGTGATGAACAAATACGAAGTTCTGGGGGTTGTAGGTGAGGGTGAGTACACAAGATTTTTTATTATTTCCTCAGAAGATGGAAATGTCTTTTAGCACCAAACATGCAGAAGATGCGAAATGTCTTTTAGCGCCAAACATGCAGAAGATGCAAATGGTCTTTTAGAGCCAAACATGCAGAAGATGCAAATGGTGTTTTAGAGCCAAACATGCAGAAGATGGGGATTGGATAGGATGGGAAGTCAGGGCATGTAGATTATGTGGTACTGGCTTGTGTGTGTGTGTGTGTGTGTGTGTGTGTGTGTGTGTGTGTGTGTGTGTGTGTGTGATGTTTTTTCAGACATCATATATGACAACTATAGTTTCGCTTTTTACCACTTTGCCTGTAGACCTACTTGCTTTCAGCATTCATAATAGCTTGTCTTCAGCACAGACCAGGCATTCAGTGAAGTATGTTCTGTTTCTGCAGGTGCCTACGGCGTGGTACTGAAATGTCGCCACAAGGTGAGTCTGATGAAAGTCATTTACATCATCAGTTTATCACCTGTTTTACACGAGGAAAGGTCGAGAGAGAGAGAGAGAAAGTCCCATTAGACACCCATATATATATATATACATAAAAAAATTTGAAATTGCAGTAGCAGGAGTAGATCTATCAAACGTGCAATTGTCTACAGCTGAAAACAGGTCAGTAAGTTTTGTCCCAGTGTGAAAAGAGCAAATCTGGTGTATACACTGAGGGGAGCCTTCATAAAGGAGACGAAAGCCTCTCTACCTTGTGTTTCCCCTTGACCGAGTCTGTTAAGAGCACAGAGGTGGTGTGTTATCAGAACCTTTCTGTAAGCTGCTATACATGTGTTCTCTACATTTCCTTGTGGACCTTCGGGGGAGGTCCCTAAGCCTGAGAGAACTGCTCGAGACAGAGTGTTAGGGGGCTCAAACGTTTAATCATATCTCTGATAAACTTTGTCTCCATGATGAATGGGTTTGAGTGGCAGTGGGGTGGCGGTTGGGTAAATGGGGTTTCACAGAGGGACTTTGCACAATGGGTTGTTTGGCTATGCTTAAAGTGTTAAGTTTTAGTGAAAAAATATCTGGAAACATTGCTTTTCATACAAAAAATAATGACACTTAATCCGTAAGTTAATAAATGTCCTCAGTCACTACTGTGGCACAAGAGAAAAAAGAAAATAAAAAAGTTGCTACACTGTGTGCTTTGCTGAAAAGACTGTTAGAACACCCCTTGTTTGTTTATTGTGTGCAGGAAAACGGAGAGATGGTGGCAATAAAGAAGTTCAAAGACAGCGAAGGTGAGTGACTTTAACAGCTTATACCCAAGATGACAAGTGGTATTCCTTTGCTACCCTGTTGGGGATTCTTTGGAGTGGATTATTAACCTGTGTTTGGAACTTACTCATTTTAATGGTTGTTTCCATATATAGTAATAGTAACATCATCATGGGACAAGCTGATTTTTTCCACGTTCAAGGGTAAGTTTTTGTGGTACAAACATACGTCGCTGCCATTCTCCGCAGAGATGATGATGCAGCCTAACTCTGACAATGATGTCAGAAAACCTGTCATTGATACTGACGCATATGGTGCACCAGAATGTGGCATCCTCTGAGAGTGGTGTATACATGTGCTTGTAATGGGGCTTATCTCTGAAAGTTCTTAACTAAGTGGCTTGAAATTTGGGGTTTCCCCGTAGGTCAAGATGTGTGTGTGTGTGTGTGTGTTTGTGTGTGTGTGAGGGAGACAGAGAGGGAGAATTCAGAATAATTTATTTGACAGGTCGAGAGTGATAGGGAGTGAGAGACAAGAGAGAGTGGGTGTGTGGTGTGAGGTGTGAAAATGATGAGTTTTTTAAAATGTTTTCTCATCTTCTTTTAGTAGAGCTGTGAACCGGTTCAAAAATCCAAACCGGTTTTTTACCGGTTTTTTAAACTTCAAACCGGTTTTTTAAACCAGTGTTTTTTCCCGGTTCAGTCATCACCAAAAGGTGTTTGAGGTCTGCCAAAATGTTGGCGTTTTATGCGATGCATGTTCATATATATATATGTGTGACCACGTGACTGAAAATTCTCGGAAACCGAAAGTAGCGCACAATTCTAGGAAATCGTTTCGAAACGCGTGGCTTTCCTTTTAGTTTCTGTGTTTTTTCAGTAATTGCGTCATAACAGCTTATCAAATATCAATCATATCTCGCTGCAGCCCCACCCTGGAAGACTAAATTTGACAGAGTGCAAAATTACAGAGTTGACCCTTTCTTAGTTTCTTAGTCCCTTTCACACCTATAACCCAACCAGCAGTTTCACATCAATGCGGAAAAAATGTCATCAACATTACCCCCCCCCACTCCTCCTCCTCCCCCAACCCCAGCTTAGGTTACAGAGTAGGATACAGACGAGACTACAAGATCTGCAGATACGTTACAAGAATTCCAGCGGCCGCCAAGAAGAAATTAGAAGAAAAAAGATGACTTAAGTAACTTTAGTACGTGTACTATGACCAAAACACCAGTTCGCGGCAACTCGAACCGGTTCGGCGAACTGGTTCAAATGGGAACCGGTTATAACCGGTTAACCGCGGCAGCTCTATCTTTTAGGGTCTGAGGCTCAATTTTTTTAGTATTGTTGACCAACATAGATTTAAGTATGTTCTACCTTAATGAATGCTCAGCAAGCTGCAAGAGGAATATCCTTTTTATGGACAATAAATATTTATGTATTATATTTTAAGATTTTTGGAGAGAGCCTCCGAGGGATTTGCAACCACAACAGTGCTGTTGGAGTTACTGTCCTTTTGAGGAAAGCTGGTTGTCATGCATTTTCATCCATAAATTTTGCTTAAATCTCGCCACTTTTTGGTTGTTGATAGTATAAGTATGAACTCTGAAGACATTAAATATTTGGGACTTCTAGCTTTCATACTATTGGTGTAAACTGCACCTCAGTTAAAAGTACAGGTAAACCCTTTTAAAATTTTTTTATCTCGTTCTTACTGTGTGTAGAGAATGAGTCTCTGATGTCATTTAAAAAACCCAACAGAATAAATAAAATTCACAGCAGCTGTTATTGTCAGTTGAAAGTGCTTTGCTCCAAGCACATTTCCTCCACAAACTATGCCTCACAAAGGAACGAGGAATGAAGTGCATGCATCTATGCACAGTATGAGCGTCATTTTGTCAATGTCATATGCTGGTATTCCATAGGGATTTCTTACACACTGTTTTCCGAGTTTTTCTATTTGGAGACATAGAAAGCAGGAATTTCATCGATATGTATTAGGTTTTGTGTTTGCCACAGACAATCAGCAGTACAATACAGTGAGTGCGCAAACAATTAACACACAGCAAAACACACACACACACACACACACACACACACACACACACGTAAGCACGCACACATGGACACACAAACACATACATGTGCATACACAGATACAGTCTCTTTGTCTGTCTGTCTGAGTCACACAGTCTCTGTAAGTTTCTCTTCCCAGAGGGAGAGAGAGAGAGAGTGCTTGTAAAGTGTATTTATGTTCCTCCCTAATACATGGAATTACATGTACAAAAAGAAGGACTGTGACTGCAGCAGGTCACCGAGTGTAAACACCATATTGGGCCGGTGACCATGTTGTCGATATATTGCACTACTGACAAGCCGCGGTTTGAGGAATGTGTGTGTGTGTGTGTGTGTGTGTGTGTGTGTGTGTGTGTGTGTGTGTTTACAGATTTACATTTTTGTTTACTTGTACATGCAGTTGCGCATGTTGAGCAAACGCCTTCACACACATTACGATCCCATGATCTGTTGTAATTTGATCAGCAAGAGAACACCTGAGTGGATTTGCTGTGAATGGAGTCATAGAGCCATGCACCTTACTCTTTTTACCCGGCAATCATAGTTATCTTCT
Organism: Batillaria attramentaria; assembly: GCA_018292915.2. Classification (NCBI taxonomy): domain Eukaryota; kingdom Metazoa; phylum Mollusca; class Gastropoda; family Batillariidae; genus Batillaria; species Batillaria attramentaria. The sequence continues at coordinate 1,760,649 of JACVVK020000066.1, forward strand.
ATTCCTTTGCACCAGCAAACAAACAGAAAAATATTGGTCTGTTAGCAACGATAGCTTTGTACGGGTAACTGCTTCAGCAGCCAGTTTCCCCCAGCCTTTTGTGGTCCACCTCCAGGAACGACCCATTATCCAATCAAGAGAGAAATGACACCCTATGTGGCATTCTGGACGCACACTGATTGCTTTGTCAAAGCCTATACTTATTTTGCTGTATTGATCTTGTGCACTGCTTATTACACAGGAGTGATCAACGTTTTCTGTCCAATATCATCTCCGGTTTCCGGTAATGGCGCCAGTTTCAATTACCTTGTTATTTGCACAGTTTTTGTGATTAATCACAGTGGGTTCAGCAGGGGAAAATGGTGTAATTTGGGAAAGGTGTTTTATTAAGCCATTTTAGAAGAGTTGAGGCAAGCACTGGTGTTTTCAGATAAATTTTGAAGTAAGAAGACAGATTTCAGATGATCAGAAGTTTATAGACAGACTTAGGTGCGTATTGTATGATTTATTTTTGAAAGTCTGTTTATTTACTTATTTATTTAGTCTTTTCTTTTTATGTGGGCATTATGTTTTTGCAGGATTTGTTGAGTTTGTTGTTGTCAGCAGACAACTGAAGAAAGCTGTAACTAATATTCAGAGGTGTAATGCACATAACTATAATGTACTTAACCATTTTACATAACACAGGTAGGCACATTCATCAGTCCACACACACACACACACACACACACACACACACACACACACACACACACACACACACACACACATCACTGAAAGTGAAACAGTCATTTTGCCCTGTTGCTATGGGAGCTGAACTTTAAGGTTTCTTTTCACAAGCACCTCTGGCTACTTCCACTTCCAGTATAAATATAGACGGGCATGGTTGCTGTTTTTCTGGGCTGGATTAGACTATTAATTATTTCGGTCCACCGCCTATCCTGGAGGCACTAAAGTCTGCTGGCATGGGCTGGTGTGAAGCTGGACCCGTGAAGATCAATGATGGACTAGGTGATTGGTGTCTTGCTGCTGGGTTGGTGTGGTTGGTAGGAGCCGTGCTATGGCTGCTTTGTAACTCTAGTTGTGGAGACTGGCTGTCGGTTTTGGCCATTCTGCTCTGGTTGTCTTTGTTGGGTGTAATAGCAGTCGGCGGTTGATGAGGAAACCCACCGTTTACTTCCTGCTGATGTAAAATAATCTCTGCCAGGCACAGGCTGGTGCATTGTTAGCCACGGACATTGGCCATAAACTGATAAAATTATTGGATGCATGTGACCAATTGACTAGGTGTTATAAGCACCAGTTATTGAATTCATTGTGGTGGCATGTGCATACGTGAAGTGCGCGTGTGCCAGTACCCAGCATTCCCCAGTGATGCTTATTCATTAACTGGTTAACTTTACCTTACAGCACACATTCATTAAATATTCATACATTATGGTTCACAGCATATGTACCGGTACCATCCAGTTCCTATTTCTTAAAATTATCGGAAGGTAATTGATGAACTGGAATTAAAGAAATTGGTGGATCCAATTCCAAGTGATGAAATCTCTTGGCCCTCATCAACGGATCAGTTCAGGGCTGACAATCCACACTGAAAAACAACCCAGACCAGGCATCTGAGACCCAAGCAGAGATCCTCTGACGTTGCCCAAAGCAAAGTAAAACAGCCCTCATCCACCCCAAAGACACCCGCCCTGCCAAGCAGTCAGACACATGCCAAGAACAACTTGCCCGTAAGGGCTAAAAGCCATAGGACGTTAAGCAAGCTAATGATGATGATGCTGACAATCCCAGCGTTCTCACTTCCAGCTATGTTGCCCTCGAAAGGCGAAGTTTACAATAAGTTTGTTGTTTACGTATGCCACAGCCTTCCCCAATGCCAGGTTACTGGTTCATGTAAATTTCTTCACCATCTACACCACCACATTCTCACACGCTCATGAACTTGCTTCCCATTATCAATATTTCATGGCTGTAGCAGATTGAAAAACCAGTTAGCCAGCAGCATTTTGGGGCACTGAAAGACAGTAGTGACGGTGGAGCAGCAGCATTTACATTTAATGAGATGGTTGCATGTGCAGTGGATAGAAATCAAGACAGACTTGAAGGTATCGCACTCCCAGCCTCAAAGGCAACGGGCAATTGTGGTGTGAACGTAATCTGCACAATGCCCACTGGGAGGTTGCAGGGGACAGAAATTACAGAAAACATCCCTAGTAACCACCCTGTATTGAAATTGAACGTCAAGGCGCATTATCACAATGTGCTTTCATACTGGGCGGTTTACACTGATCAAAAACTTTCATGGTTCCCCCTCAAAGCTGTTAAGAGATAAGAAAAGAAATAAAACCAGTTGTGTATTGTTTCAATCATAATAGCAGTTATGGAAAAGATATCCTGTACAAGTCCCCAGAGTTAAACATTATTAAGCCCGCACCATCTGTCAGATGTCCGGAAGCTGTCAGGTGCTGACCTGAAAACATAAATCCACTGAGCCTGGCCCTCTGGGCAGCAGTATGCTTGTACTACTTTTCACAACAGGACTGTATGCCCTATTTCACTGGAAATGTTGACTGATGGATTAGTGCCTGAGCTGTTGGTATCTTGTCAAATCTTTCAGTGACAGCTGTTGTGCAGATTGTTTGTACATGTACATTACAGATCAGCACTCTGAATTTCACCTCACAGAACTAGTTTTGTAGAAATATTTCCATGAAGTGAGTTTTATTAACTTTATTAACGACATTTTAGGATACACTCTGAGTCTAATCCTTGGTTGGTAATATTTTAGCCCCTTTGTGGAGGTCTCGTTCCACAGACATGTTAAATGCACACACCTCACCACCATTGACAGATAAATGGCGGGACCTACTCTGCTGTGCAAATGCCAGACCACCAGACGGGTGCCCTGATGAATTTTATTGCAGAGTGCACACAAAAGATCCTGAAATTAACTCTCAGCAACTTGTAAATCTTTGCTGCTGGTACAAAGACTGCACATTTCTCTGATAACCAAAGCACTCTTATTGCTTTCATTCCCATAATGGGCAGGCTTTTGCAGTAATTTTCACTCACGTTTGTAACAGGAAGTTTTTTGGCTGGCACCAGGTTTGGAGTTTGTGCATTTTTCTGGCCTAGACTTCTAATGTGCTTGTGTAGAGTTCTCATTATACTGATCGTTGCACGTTGTACATTCAAGTATACTTTACACAGGGATATGGGGAAAGGGGAAGATTAACCTTGCACCACGTTCAAGACATTTTTGGTGCACGTTTAAATACTGAAAACCGTTTTAAGTCCAAGTAGCTTAATGACTTGTGTGTGGATGTATGCTGGCATGTTTATGATTGTACCCAGTCTAAATTCAAACAGCGTAATGGTTATATGAGTGTATACTGTATACCTTTATGAGTGCATAAAAATTCCTGCAGGCCTTGTAAATGTAATTAAAAATAGCCTTAGCTGCAGATATAAACATACTTGTCCGCACATTCACGTACAGGGGAAAAAGGAGAATGGGTTCTTCACTTCCCTTCCAGTTTGCACCTGTGTTCTTGACATTGAAATTTGCCTGGTTATTAGTAAAATTACAAAAATAATGTTTGAAGAATCCTCCAAAATTGGAAGTGAACCGCCAGTGTATTGATATACTGTACATGTGTGTTTGTGTGTATGTGAGTGGGTGTGTTTTAGGCGTGTTTATGTGTGTGTGTGTGTGTGGAGGGGGGGGGGGGCATGAAGGAGCTGGCAGAGCATTAAATTTTGTTCAAGTCGTTTTGTTTATATTTAAAATGTTGTCAGATTTGTTTAAATCTGTAACATATCTTTTGAACGTGTGCGTCCATTCAGTGTCACTCCACCTCTACCCACATCTGCTACCCACTTTTTACTGGGCATGCATGTAGATAAAATATGAAGCAGCCAGTTAAATGAACATTGCCTCCAAAACAAACGACAGAAGGTATAAACAAGAAACTCATCAATAATGAGTCATCATTCTGTGTGATAATGAACTTTCCTATACAAATGTGTCTGATTTGAGGATTATGACTATCTTTTCAAAAAGTGTTTGAGGTGATTGAGATAGCTGCCTCAGTCACACAGGACTTTAATGTAATACTGTTATACATGTGCTTTAATCAGATCAGGTTGTTAGTCTTTTATGTGTTTTGTGACTAAAACTTTAATCATCATGGTAAAAGTTGATCACAGCGTTCATTTTTCCCAATATATTTCCAGAAAACGAAGATGTGAAGAGAACAACCTTGCGGGAGCTGAAAATGTTGCGGACCCTCAAACAGGACAATATTGTAGAGTTGAGGGAAGCCTTCCGTCGCAAGGGGAAACTTTACCTTGTCTTCGAATATGTTGAAAGGGTAAGAGACATTCTGTATCTCAGTAGTGTTGCGTGTGTACGTGAGTGCGTGAGAGAGAGAGAGAGAGAAATTGTGCAGTTGTAGTGTTCAGGGCCCGCATGTAGAAGTCAGGGTTAGGGAGTTTAGCCCTGGGTTAGAGTCTAACCTCAAACTAAACTAGCTCTAGGGTTAAATTTTCTGTTGTTTTTTGTTTTAAATCGGGAAGCGGGTCCATTCCAGCAAGGTGCCTATGCCGTGATAGAAGGATTTTTGTCTTTGTTTCTTCGCTTCCTTTTTTATTTAATTTTGTTTTGGGGTTTCTTGTGTCCTAATCTGTGTTAGGCCTGTAGCAGTGGGTTAAATTAACCTCGAGCTTTACATACCGGCCCTGGGCTTAAAATCTTCCACTTTTCGGCGGCTTTCCACCTTAGGAGAAAAGTTTCCTCTCCCCAGAGTGTTTCCTCTAACATCACATGTCCACTTGCAGACGTGCGCTGAGGCGGCTTTGTCGCTTCGTCACTAAACGCTACATACTTTGCCTGGACAATTTTAAGCCATCAGTGTTGCTTCTGAAAGGACTACAGTTTTCTAGCCTACCTCGTGTTGCCCGATTCACAGAATTTCTAAGCCCTGCTGTGTGAATTGAAATTCTTGCCCAGTCTTTTGCATGTATGCAACTGACTACTGTATTACTTGCTTTCACACCCTTTGGCTTCTCAGTGCGTTTTCACACCCACTGCTACACAATCTCAGGGCTGTTAATTGGGTGTGGCCCAGGATCTGTCAGAAATTACCCAGGCTGTCTCCTGTGTGTCAGTTTATGGTACAGACTTTTAACCTTCACTGCTGCACAAAATTGCCAGATGGTTTTTATGTACACCGGTATGTGGCTGTGCTTTTTGTCACTGGCATCTACGTTTATTGTACACAGGTTGCTCTAAAATCTGATTATCACCAGGGCCCATATGTAGAAGTCGAGGTTAATTTATGCACACACAATAGTAGACAACAAACTAGACTTCACTCAGAACACTGATTTTATCGTGAAGTAGGCCAACCAGCGTCTGTACCTCCTTAGAAAACTGAGAGCTTTTAATGTTTGTCCTGAAATTTTAGAAACTGTATATAGAAGTTTAATTGAAAGTGTACTGGCATTTAACATCGTAGTCTGGTACGGCAGTCTCAGCATGAAGAACAAAGCAAGGCTGTCTCGTATAGTCAGAGTGGCAGGAAAGATAGTTGGCCTGGGTCAGTACTCTCTAGATGATCTTTATATAAAGGCTGTCAGGAGGAAGGCCACTACAATTGCCAACGACCCCACCCACCCCCTCCATGATCAGTTACAAGAACTCCCGTCTGGGCGCCGCTACAGAGTACCGAGAGCAAGGAAAAATTTGTTTAAGATATCTTTCATTCCCTCAGCAGTATCTATTTTAAACTCATGACTGTGTTTACTGCCCGTCCCCAGTATGTATAGATTTTATTTGTTGAGATTTTCATAACTGTGCTTGCTCCTCAGCTGTGTCATGTCCGCTATGCCCTTGCCATCTTTTAGTTTAGATTTCTTAGTTTAGTAGCATAGTATTAGACTTGGACATCACACATTACTTTAGGATCTGTGTTTAATATGTATGGATTTATATGTCTAGATAAATTAATGTAGGGGTGTGTGTGTGTGTGTGTGTGCAAGCCAGAAGAAAATTTTCTGCCATCGACAGACAATAAAGTTATATTAAATTGAATTGAATTGAATTTAACGCACGGCTACGGGCCTAACCCAGACTGGGACAAAAGAAACCCAAAAGCAAAATTAAATTAAAAAAGAAGCAAAGAAGGGAAGAAAAAACCTTCTATAACAGCTCAGGCACCTTCCTGGAATGGGCCCGCTTCCTGATTTCAAACAATGAACAACAGAAAATTTAACCCTAGAGCTAGTTTAGTTCGAGGTTAGACTCTTACACGGGGCTAAAAGCCCTAAACCTGACTATTACATACGGGCCCTGGTTATTTAACAGGGCGTGGTGCTGGACCCTGTTCAAAATTACATGTAGCTCCCACTGTCCCCGTACATGTCCGCCTATCGGTACAGACTTTTTACCTTCGCTGTGATTGAATCTATGGATTTCTGACTCTCAGACTTGGCTGACCATTTCCCCTGATCGACATGCTGTCTGTATGCTCTCACGCTGGATTAACCCTGTAAGTGTTAGCAGGGGCAGCAGGTAAGGGTTAAGTCCCGGTCTTTCGGCGCCGAGGCACTGCTTGTTGGCATAAGGGCTCGGGTGACGCTGGGCATTGTCGGCAACCTAGAGAGCCTTTTGTTGCTGGCATACCCCACACTATTTACGGAAACATTACGGGTGTCTCGGGTTTAAAGGCTGGGGTTGTGCAGGGCGCTGGAAAGGGCGTAGCACGCCTTGCATGTAAACGCGTAACACTCGGTTCATTTGCAGTTGAATAAGGCTGTGGCGTATTTTGGCAGTATGGACCCTCCAGGCACTCCAGACTTTTCTTTGTAATTCCATAGGAGTAGGATTTTTTTTTTCACTGGGGCGATTGTGGTTAGGAAAGATAAATATTCCACCCTTTTATCAGAGACATACGTAAGTTATGTATGTCTCTGCTTTCACGGATCATTGATTTCCCGTTGCTCCTTTCAAGTTGTTTAGACATGTTGATCCGTGATTTTGTTTGAAGAGGACCACATTATCTTGTTTACGGGTAAAAGTCTATTTTACTTGAACTGATCAGTAAAGCCCAGAATTTGTTTATATGCATAGCAAGAAACATACAGGTTCAAACACGAGTATAAAAGTACGCAGATATTCACTGTGAACGTATTAGGCTCTTACTCGTTTTATTTCAAATGCTTACCAGTTCTCACTGTATGTGACACTTGTACTGAAGTCTACAGTATAGATCACATGCAGATCCTGGGGAAGTGAACAGCTCCAGGCATGTCTACAGTGTATAGCCATGTAGGCACTGTCAAACCCCACAGACCCGCAATATCCCCCACCCTATCAACTATCAGCTGGTGACCGCTAACACTGAAGTAGCAGCAAAACAAATCCCAGTGACATTACATGTACCCGACACTTGGTCTACTCCAGTCAATCGTGCCGTCATGAAGGGAGAGAGTAGAGCGTGCGTGGTCACGCCTTCTGATTGTCTTGTGCTCGGATCAAGTAATCTCTCTAGCTCTCATTGCTGGCATGGAAGAGAAGTGGTGGCACTCAAAAGTACCGTGGTACCTGTTTATGCCAAACTCGTTTAAGGCTGACCAGAGCTTCGCTGAATTTACAAGAACTGTAGGGATTAGAGTGTGTTCTCTGTATTCTTCAACAGCGAGTAGTGACTACAAGTATTTCAGATGTGACAGTGCATGAGCATATAATGTAGTTTCACCATTCTGGAGTGTTCATGAATTTTGTTCATTTTTCAGGCATTTTCACTTGTCTGTATTTTACCACTAGTCGTGCTGAGACTGAACGGAATATTCCAGACTACCGATATGGCTTTGCAAGACCAAGGTTCAATTGATGCTGATGTTTTATACTTGTGTAGTCCTTGTGTGGCAGTTTCAAGGTGGGGTTATAAACCAAGAGATTCAAGAGCTGATCTTGGGTCTGTGCATAATCAAATACAATACGTGTAGTCATGACATGAAATCCAGGGGTCATTTTATAGACAGTGACAGTTACTGGACCACAGGGCTCAAATGTAATCCACACAGTACAGTGATGTACAGCTGGTGGTCAGCTCAGAGACACACGCACTCATACATGTATGAGACTGGTCAGCTGGTAGTTTTACCTGGTACATGTAGTTACCCGGTAGTGGCAGGTCGCTCTGTGCAGTTTCTTACAGCGTCTTTTCCCAGTTGCCAACAACAGTCCGCTTGTTTGGGCTGTGCCGTTGCTGTCTGCTGGGTGTTCATTAATTTCAGACACATCCCAGTCCGGGCTGTAACCGAGAGCTATGTCCTACAGGCTAATTATAGATTCTCCTCCTTTGTCCACCTCCCGCACCGCCTATTCTGATGACAATAAAAGAAGTTTCAGCATCGCCATTGGGTTCATTGGGGGATCTCTTGTTGACTTTTGTAAGGATTAACGGCAAGCCATTGGGGGTGTGTTTTGCTTTGTCAAGTGTCTCTTATCCGGGGCACGGCATTGCTTTGGAGAAAAGTGGGGAGGGGGTGGGGCGAGGGGTTATAACGCCCAGTGCTTTGCGCTGGCATTCCGTTTGCAACTGCCGGTAGAATGATGAAATCCGTACAGGCATTTTTTTTTTTAAGGGATTAGCTTTTTATCATCCAGGGTGTGTAAACTTACTTTGGAAAGTCTGATGGGTGTAAGAGTCCTTGACAATGAATCTGACACTTATTTGTGTTGGTCCGGATATGGCTCCTCCTAGTCAACATGACCTTATAAGCAAAAGGTGATGATGATCCAAGTTGTGATGCAGGACACATGTATGAGCCTAGTTATATTCTTCAGTAAAGTCGTTACTACTCAACACCCTTCGAGCAAGAGAGTAAACCACAGGGAAACAGAATTCACCAGATGGTCTTGCCAAAACAGTGTTTGTACTCTCTGTGTTTCACAGCTACTGGGATTATGTGCATGAACAGAGGGCACACCCAACTTTAGCTCTAGAATGATTATCACAAGGCGCAGTTAATCCTCTGTGTACACTGGAGGCAGATAATTGGTAGGACCCGATTTCATATTATGCTACTTTAATTGAAGTAGGATTTTGAATAAGCACTGTGTTGATTTTTTAAATGTGTGCTTGAAATGCATTTGGTGATTAAATGGTTGGGGGGGGGGGGGGGGGGGAGTTGCTCAGTTGGTTCATTGCTGGATTTATAGTCTTATGGCGGATGTGACATAGGTATCAAGGCGGTAAGAATTTGTACAAACGTCTTTTCCATTTGTCTTCAATCACTAATGCAGGCTGGCAAAGGACGTGAAGCTAACTCATACGTCTTCTGTTTGTAATTGAGTGGTGTCTGTGAGAGCTTGTAAACACTTTGACTAGAACGCAGGTGACGGGACTTCATTTGGACATTTCATTTGATGGTACATGTACCTTGTCCAGTCTGTTGACCATATCAAACAGTGACAGTCACCAGTATCTAGTTTCCACACCAAGGATGGGCAGTATTGTTTTTCATTGATGTGTGTGTGTGTGTGTGTGTGTGTGTGTGTGTGTGTGTGTGTGTGTGTGTGTGTGTGTGCGTGTGTGTGTGTGTGTCTGTCTGTCTGTCTCTTCATATATGTAAACACTTCAGACTTTGACCTTCCATAACTTGACAGTTCTTTGTCATTTTTATATCTGCACATTTATATCTGCAGATAGGATACCTAATGGATGTTGGCATGCCCCAGATCATATGTTGCAGTTGTCCCTGACCAGCATGCAGTTTGTTGGATCTTATCTATGTCTCTGGTTGGATGATTTTAGGGTAATGTGTTTTAAAATGTTTTTGGTGAGGAATTTCAGAGAAAGGTTTTTGGCGATGTGTTGCAGAACATGTTGGAGCTTCTGGAGGAGATGCCAAATGGTGTGCCGCTGGAAAAGGTTCGATCCTACACCTACCAGCTGTGTAAGGCTTGTCAGTGGTGTCATGCCAACGACATCATACACAGAGGTAAGTCATGGCATGAGATGAAAGGAAATACATGTAGCACTTTGATGACCAGCTCGTCTTTGACTCTTCTTTGTAGCAGAAAATCTTTGTCGCATGCAGATCGAGTATATTATTATCTTGGCAGCTGTTGTATGGTACTGCGTTTGTTCCATCCTTCACACCATGCTCAAGAGTGATTAGAATTTGTTTTCTCAATGTTTATAAACATAAAAACCTCTAATGGCACAGCCGATTAACACTTGTCTGCTGCACACATCTGACCTCAAGTGTTCAGTTTGTACGTGCTAGGGAGATGATCACCACTGTTGTCATCCATGAGTCCCCCCTATATATCACTGCCTTTTGAAGGGCATGTTTGTACACCCTTGAAGGCCTCCATAACAAACAGAACCCTTCACTGTCACCTTTAGCCCAGGCAACATACAGGGATTGACACCCGCCCTCAGCTCCTGCGTAGATAAAGCTGGAGGGGGGGGGGGGACTTTAATACTGTACTGTAGCTGGAATAGTCTGCCTTGCATGCCCCTAGTTTTGGTTGGCTTGTTGAACGGGGTTTAGTGTTCATACCTTCTCACACTCTCACAAACGCGTCTTCCCCTTTGTCTTCAGCCTTAGGAAGAGTTTTTGGAAGGGTTTTGGTGGGAACGGGCCCATTTTCCTCTCACATAAACAATCCCTCTTTTGTCTTTAGCACTACCCTGCATTCTTTTAACTTTTGTTATGGAAATGTCGCACACGGCCAGGCTATTTTCCTGTCAGATGTAAATCCAGCTTGACGATTTAAGCCTTCGGCAGGTCCCTCATAGTTGTGTATTGGTTGCAAGGTTGCGATGTAGATATCTCCTAGTGTAGTGTTGCCTGACACTGCACATACTATTGTAGTACATGTACTTTGTTTGATCTGGCATGCAACCAAACAGTTCTCTTGCTGTGGAGATATCAGGTGTAGATGTTTACATGCATAGTTGTGTACAGTGTAATAGTGTTTGGGCCCGGTAATTAATGGAAGTTTATCTGGTTAACCTGGCCTCTGTCCTCTCTCTTTTGGAACTGTTCAGCCCATTAAAAAAAAAAAAAATAAAAAAAATTACAGATTCTGACACCCTTTCACACTTTTACCATCTTTCAGAGATTATCTGTGTGTTTAAAATTAATACCTTTCTGAAATGCGTGCGCACGCGCTCACACACACACACACACACACACACACACACACAGAGGTGCGCATGCATGGAGTTCACAGTTTTAAAGTTTGATCAGAAAGTGTTGCTTCTTGTTTCCAGACATCAAGCCAGAAAACCTTCTGATCAGCAAGAATGGTGTTCTTAAACTGTGTGACTTTGGTAAGATACAGCCCCTGGGTATGTAGGCAGATGATGGGAATTTGTTTTCTTTGTTATATCATTTTGTATTATATAGTTAAAAAAAAAAAATTTGAAAGGGAATCAGCAAGAAAGTTAGCAAAGGTTGCAGCCCATTTCAGCAGGCTTTGTCTATTTTGCTTTCTTCTTAATCTTTGTTCTTTTCCCTTTTTAAAAATTCTTTCAGCAGTTTCCTGTGTCTGACTTTCAAAACTGCATTTCTTATAATTTCTTATAATATATCATATATTATTCATTGATGTTAGTGCATGTGTGTATGTGTGTGCTTTTGCTAGGGCTGATCATACATTTAGCTACACTTGCCTCTTTTTGGGTTTTATATTACATGTAGTTGCTAGATCAAGGACATTTGCTGTTCTTTCTCCTTATGGGATAGCCACCACTGCAGAGGCATACATGATGCATGTAACATGTTTCATGTGTTGTGTTTTCAGGTTTTGCTCGTAACATAGCAAATGGCTCCAATGGGTTGTACACGGACTATGTTGCTACACGATGGTATCGCTCTCCAGAGCTGCTCCTTGGGTAAAATTGCTTCTCTTGGTTCTTGTTCATTTACTTGCACTTACACATACTGGTAGTTAGAAATGAAGACTCTGTGTGTGTGTGTGTGAGTGTGTGTGTGTGTGTGTGTGTGTTACGTGGTGAATGTTCGAAGAGCCTGTCGTCTTACCAAGGGATACAGTGAATGTCAGGCACACACTCTTCATGTAGTGAGTTCTTATACTGACTGTGGAAGAAGTCTCATTCACTCACAAAAAGATTTGTGAGCACGTAGAAAAGTTATAGCTGTGTGGAGTGTATTACAGCACGTCTCTGGTATCACACTGCACGCTCAAGCTTCGCACATGTGCTCTCATGCACACACACACAAACATCTCACAGCCTTTATATATACGGTCTCATAGCGTTCTAGCACATTCTGGACTGATCTTTCATGAAGGAACCCATCAAAAATCAGGAGATAAATCACGACAACACAGAGGTTTTCTGCTTTTTCAGTGCTCCGTATGGGAAGGCTGTGGACATTTGGGCCATTGGTTGCATCATGGGAGAACTGAGTGATGGCCAGCCACTGTTTCCCGGTGAGAGTGAGATTGACCAGCTGTATGTCATACAGAAAATCCTCGGGCCGCTGCCTGCCTACCAGATGAACCTCTTTCACAAGAACCCGCGCTTCTCTGGACTCAAGGTGAGCAGTCTGCTAAGGTGGCAGAAAAGAAGTGGTTTTAATGGTTTTAGTTTTCTGCATCTTAACCTGAGAGTTAGGTGTTTTAAAAGTGTGAAAGCGATTCGGTTTGAATGTCTTGCTTTTTATGTTACAGTTCCCTGCAGTGAAGAAGCCAAAGACGCTAGAGAAACACTATCAGGGCACTCTCACCAGCATCCTCATTGACTTCATGAGTGTAAGTTGCAGTTTTAGTTTTAGAGGCATTATGTGAAAGCTTGTGCGACCTTCAAACTGCATCAGAGTGGAACCTGTTTTCTGACTGGCTAAAAATGACCTGGAGAGGTCATGTCGGTGTGCTAAAATATAAGCTGCCCTGAGACACCTCTGTGGATGGTGATTGCACAAAACCCCCGCCTTTTCTTTGGAAATTTCCAGGTGATGCTAGTTAACCACACACGGTTACAGTGCGTGGTTTTAGTGTGCTGCCTTTCCCTGACTTGATGCTTGCAGATCCAGACTCTTGTCTTGCTGTTATCTTAGTGTCAGATGTTGGCATCCACTCCAGTTTGTCTCACTTCACGTTGTCCTTTGTGCCACAGACAACGCTGAAGCTGGAGCCAGAAGAGCGTTTGACAGTGGAGGAGTGTCTGGACCACACAGTTTTCCAGACAGATCGTGCTATGGATCGCAGCAACCGCATACCTGTCAAATCCACCAGCGCACACAGCAGCAACAAGAAGCGGCGGACCGAGGACTCGGAGAAGCAGGACAAGTGAGTCTTGAAGGAGATCATTTCCAGTGTGTTTGTCCATGCAGCATCTGTAGGAACAATACTATTTTAGGTGTTAATATCTGGGATCAGTTGCTTTTTGTGTAGGGATGGGTGGTGGTGTTTTTTTTTTTGTTTTGTTTTTTTTGGAGCGGGGTGTTGAAGGTGCAGGGTTGGGTGAGAGATGGAGATGTGTTATTCTGAATTTGTCTGAACAGAAAGTAAGAATGTGCTAACCAGAGAACAAGACAAAATTTTTGTGTTGTGCATCCTGAGTATGATGATGTTATTATTGTCTGCTTCCCTATATAGAGGGAGGCTGACTTATATTAGGTGTCTTGCATACATTTTACCAAACTTTCTGTGCTGGCAGTGAGGATGAAAAGAAGGAGATCCCAGCCAGCGCCAAGTCTCAGCACCAGACACCAGCAGAAAAGATGGACACGAATGAGGAGGACAAGGAGGAGGGATATGTCATACAACCCCCTCCCCCTCCCACCTCCAGCAAGTATCTCAAGCAGGCGCGCAACCAGTCCACAGCGGGCACCACCACCAACAAGTCCATCGTGCTTAGTCGTGTTCCACAAGAACAACAGCAGCATCAACCACCACCACCACTCAAACAACAGATGTCTCAGCAAGAACAATACTTGGAGCAGGATGTGGACAGTCCAATTGTTAAGAAGGAAAGCTCTACCACCGTATTCCCGCCTCCACCCAAAGTGGATAAATCCAGATCAGAGGTGGATAACCGGACACAGGAAGTTGAAGCAGAGGTGCGAAGCTTTCTGAAGTTGGCAGAGACCAAGAAACTGACTGTGGCCGAGAACCGGCATCACAGCACGTTCTCCGACTTCCGCAATGGGAATATTTTGGACTTTAGTGGCAGGAAACTACAGACGGAAAGAGACAATCAGGATGCAGTGGGGAAGGCGAATGGTGCTGAGGATATGGACTGGAGTCCTAGTGAATCCAAATACCTCAAGTCAAAAAGGGACACTGTGAGTGGTGATTCTACTGATGGTGCCGTCCCGTCCCTTGAAGATAGTCAGATGGGGATGGACGGGGAGGGTGGGGAAGACAAGCACGGAGGACAGGGGGCAGGTAACCGTGGTAACAGTACATATGTGATGAACATCACTGCGACCAGCTCACACAGTCAAGCCCCTAGTCAGCCAGTGAGCTTCGGAAAAAGTACAAGTGTGGAAAAGAAAAAGGTGAGTTTTTATCTCTCCTTTCAGTGTACATGTGCGAGTATTTGCACTTGTCAGAAAATAATAGTACAGCTCAGCAGGTATTCATGTGGACAGGACTTACTGTAGATGTGTCTGCAACTTTGTGAAGCTGTAGACAGTTAGTGGTGGTGCATCCTAGGTGCTTGATTATATCTTTCAAGTCAAGCTGATGCTGATCAGTGTGGAAAGAGTAACACAGCATGAAAAAAACAACAGTGTGTTGCTGTACCAGTATTCACGGCTTCACGCTGTGGAACATTGTGGCAGACAAATGTCAGCTGATGGTGTTTTCGTGTTTTCCTGCAGTTTCTGACACAGGCCACCCAGGAAGAGATCCAGCGGATCCGATCCAGTACACTGTCCAAGAAGAAAGCCAGGGAACAGTCTATAGCAGAGAAGACTGCTGACAGCAAGGTGGGTATAGTCTGTTGTTGTTTGGATTTGATGCACTAACTAACTAACCACTGTGCCTTTAGTACACGTAGTATAATTTTAATGATGTTCACGAAAACTTTTGTCAAGCCAGTAGCTAAACTGCAAATAAGATTTGGCAATGTAATTACAATATATTTGTTAGCTGTCTGGGCCATACGCCACTATCTTGCTGAGACAGATATTTCTAGAGACCTTTACCAGCTGCGTTTTCCGTATGTTCAAACATGCCTGGCAAAATACTGATGTGATGGTTTGTGACTTTGTCATACAGGGCAATGAGAGATGGAAAGACAATTACTATCTTCAACCTCGCCGCGCTCGCAACCAGATGTATGGTAAGTATAGTGCTTCTAATTTACCGTGGGAGCAGTATTTGTGGGAAGCGATGCATGTTGGTGTTAACAAACTTCCCATACTACATTGTCCACAGTCAGCATGATGAATAATGAACTCAGAAAAACTATATCTGCATGGGAGGCTAGGTTTAGAACAAATGTGCCTGACCAGAGCTATTATTCTGTAGCACCTGCAATGAATATTATCAAGTTTGTGAAACTTGTGAGCCTGGGAGAAAGCTTTGGCAGGATGACGCTTCCCTACCGTACTTTGGTTCATGTTGGAACTTTGTAGGCAGGCAACAGGAAACTTAGACCTGGCCCAAGGAAGGGTGGTGTTGTGGCTTAGCTGTGAAAATGACATGAAAGCTGAACATTCTTGCTATGTGTGCGCTCAGGTTGTGTTTGAATTCTAGCAGGAGAAGTTACTTTTTAAACAAAATTAAGAAACAAAAAAAAAAAAGATGTAAAAAGAAAGGCACACAAAATTTTCCTGCGATAAATTTATGTCATACAAGACAAAGATCGACTGTGAAGGTTTCTACAGAATGGAAGCAACTGTTGATTAAATGAAAGATGCAGTCAGGTTGTAAACTGTATTTAGGTTTCACATTAAAAAAAAACAAAAACACACACACACACAAAATGCTTATCATATATTTATGGACTAAGTTGTAGTTAGAGCACTTAGAATCTTCACCTTGCCAGCATATGTAAGAATTGCATGAATCTATGTCTGTAATGTTGTGCAACAGGTGGTGACTTCCTGTACAGTCTCATCTTTTGCATGTTCCTCTGAACTTTAGAACTGAAGGAATGGGTGAGAGGTCCAGGTTAAGTGTAGTACGTATTACATGTCAGTGCTTGGAGCGTATGTGCTGTTGCAATGAAATCTGCATAAAATGGTGGAGACTCTGTCTACATTGGTGTTTTGGGTTGCCTTTTAACAGCGTCAGCGACAGATTTGTGTGAAACAGGTAAAATGTTTCTTCCAGTGGCGTTTGTTTGTTTCACTCTGCTGTTTTGCACCAGTTTCCAGCTAAAGTTCTTTGAGTGTTTGTTTAACATTTGATTGACAGTTGATTCACAAGTTCCTGCGGTGTCTTTTGGTAGATTACCTGATACTGACCTGGCCTGCTGTTTCTTCACTTGTAGTCCGTTTCTGACAGACTGTGCAGTGGAGGCATTCACAGCTTATAGTTTGTTTGTTTTTAATAGATTGTTGCACTGGAATATTTTGTGGTTTCCCTTTTAGGAACCTAGGCTTACGTGCAACCTTTCAGTGTTTTTTGTTACTTTTTTTTTTTTTAATTAAAGTGAATCAAAATTGTGCTGTCATGTTACTTTTGTAGTGTCCGTTCAAAGCTATGGTGAGCTTGCAAATTGGGTTTGTGTGGACAGGTACCCTTCTTCCTGGCGTGTATACAGAGTAAAGCATCTGTAGGCATATTAAAAGTATTTTTCCTGTAGTAAGTTATACTGGGATCTGTTGTTATGCTATTCAGGTTTACAAGTTTTGAGAAGCTATCAGAGTTTTTTTCTGTGTGGTATGTACATTTTTCATGGTGATACTTGCTGTTTTCTCTCACTTGCATTACCTCTGTCTTTCAGTCGCATGCATTTCCTCTCTCAGGAATGTGTAGTTTGTCTCTGCATCTTTGTACGTGTATAGGTAAACACAGTGACAGATTTCATACAGGTGAGCAGATAGTTTGACTGTACATATTTATATAAACAGAAAAATAAATGATTGTAGAGAAAGAGGGATGAAGTGGGCACTGAATGACATGTACTGTTGTTGTTAAGAAGTCAGATATATACATGTACCTGATAATGAGCTGATATTGGTTTCCATACTATTTGTTCATTTTCCTGTCAGTACTTGTACATGTGCTGGATTTATGCACCAACAGTGATAGCTGGACATCACCCAGAACTGCTGACTGCATGCATACACAACTGTGCCATCAGACAGTTGTTCATTTGTTGGTTCTGGGTTCTGGCCTGCCTTTAGCATGATCCTTTTTTTTCCCTGCCGTTTTTGTGTGCTGCACCACCTTGCCGGCTTTTTCACGCCAAGACAGCTTTCATTGTTGCCTTACACTCGCTGCGTGAAGTTTGAAGAAATGGATTGTGGAGGTGTTTGATCAGCAGCCTGTACAGTGTTTGACTTCTAGATGAGCAGCCTGCAACTGTACTGTGCTTGTGGTGGTGGTAGATGAGGACAAACTGTGCAAACAGTGCATGCTGCTTTGTATACAGATATTTATTTTGAATTATTTATTTGGGCACAACTGTTGGTGCAAATGTTTTGGAAAAAAGTGTAATTGGTATTTTCATATTTCAACTGGACATCGACTGTCATTAAAATGAAGGGCTAAAATGCAGCTAAAAAAAAAAAGCCAATGCCAGCTGATTTATACACTTTTTAATATGTGATTCCTCTGAATGAAGAGTGCCCTTTAACTAGACATATTACTTTTGTAATTATCTTCACAGTGCTGGTGTTTTGACACACACAGTTGTCACTGAACTCACATTTGTGATCAACCAACCAGCCAGTTTGTGTACTTGTTTGATTGTAATTGCAGATGACTCTTTTCTGTGTGATTGGAAACTGACATAATGTCAGAGTTAGAGACAGAGTTCACAGTAATAATAATATTATAAGCGTGGTTATCTTTGAAGAGCCCCAAGTCCGACCACCCCTGCCTCACTGTATGATAACACTTGCTGAAAAGAACAAGCCACTGCTCTCCATTAACAGCCACTTCAGTGGGCCTTCCTGCTAGGGCCAAAACCACTGCAGATTGCCGTATAGTGGCTTGAAGTGGCTCTTAGTGATCGGAAGATTTCAAGTACAATTTTTGCATGGGTTTTTAAGAGTGAAGTTAGTTCACCAAAGATAAACTGTTCATTTCTGGTGACCAGTACGTCCTAACTTGAAAGTTTACATATTCAGTGAGTGACCTTGTCTTTGTTTTTGCTAGTTGAACATTTCTTGCCATTCTTCAGTGTGGTCAGAGTGTGTCTGCAGGGTCTGACTGCTTTTTGAACCACAAATTTTGATGGGGTAACTCACACATGGAGTGTTACCTACCCAACACAAATTGACCCATCCCTCACCTGGCCTTTGTCACATGACACCTGTATACATTACCTCTGACAGGGGACATGGATTTTTGGAAAGTGATGATGACTCTGTCTTGTGAATCTTCATTGTTGTGTGTTTGTTTCAGAGCCTGGCTTTCCCCAGCGTGACATCCCTTATGACAATCGTTACCTGAATACTCCCTCCCGCACCTCCGTCCGCTACACAGGCCCGCAGCCCTACAACCTGCTTACCGACTCCACAGCCGGGGGGATGACTTCCACGTGGTATGTAAAGGAATAATACGCAACTCTCTCTGAAAACAAGTGTGGTGGTGAAATAAATTCTACGTCCAAACTGCATCCATGTGGATGGAGCTGTAGGGGGTGTAGTTTGAAAGTGTGGTGGGTATGATAATGATAATAAGTATTGTATAGTCGCTTTACCCAGTTTCATGAATTGACTGAAAGCACCACGAACTGAACCCAACACGTACGCTCACGTGAATCACACACATTCTCTCACACACTGGACGTAAACACATTACAATCACGTGGTGCGAAGGGTCAGCTCAGCTATTTAAATTTCCGAATTTAGAATTGCATTTATTTTTCAAATTTTGTGGGCTGAACATTTCCAAAGCAGAGGTGGAGGAAGCCGGAGTACCCGGAGAGAACCCCCGACGATCAGCCCGAATGAACGGTGCCACATACGAGAAGGAAAAATTTTCTTTGCCCCGAGTGGGACTTGAACCTCTGACCTCTCACATTGGTGACAAGTCTCTTAACCACTAGACCACCGACCTAACTTTGCTTCAGAAGTCACAGAATTGATGACAGAAAAGAGATAGTTGCTTGAGAACTGCCACATTTGTTACATGTTAGAATTAGTTTTGTGTGTGGTGTCTGTCTGTTAAAACTACGCCCAGTGCTTATGATTCATTTTGGTTGGCTTTTTGTTTTACAGGAGAGCGTCAGACTCTGTCTCTCAAACCGGCACTATGTACAGTCTGGCCAAGAAGAAAAAGAATAAAAAGTTCATCCAGGTACAGTATACATGCAGCTTATCTTGAACTTGTGTAGACTGTTGACAGGATTTCTACGGTATCGCATCTTCTGTTTTTTTTAATATTTTTCTCCCTAAAAGATAGAGTTTTTGGGGATGTAGACTGGCTTGCTTGCCTGTGGCTAGTGAACATTGTGGCGAACTAGTGAAGGCTAGAGGAAATTTTGGTCACTGGACAAATGAGAAATTACATGTGCACCCAGATGGCTGGCCAGTGTGTTTTACGCTCGTGATACAGCAGGCTAGGTAAATCTGGCATATTCAGCAGGTCTGGTTTCTGTTGATGTCAGTCACCTAATCACTAAAAAGCTGATCTGCCTATAATTCTCTACTCACAAATCGCTCTTTTGGTAGTGCCTAACATTGTACCACTTAACACCGGCACAGTAACATCATCTTGCAGGTTGGCACTAAGCCAACAGGAGGTTGTAACCCAACACAACTATCAAGGCCTGAGCTAGAGGCTTGCAGCATGGTCAGCCATTGAGTACTTTGAGGATTTGAATTTTTGCTGCTTGGCCGTGTATTGCACTCAGACTTGTGCTGATCATTGAGATAGACCATTTCCAGTGTACTGGCACACTCTCACTCACAAGCACAACTGTTCCAAAATATGTCGGCTTCTGTGAAGTGGAGTTATCCTGTGGTGTGAACCGTTAACACAATTCATACCATGAACGAGTATCCCACGTTTATGACTCTTTTTTGGTTTTGGCACTGTATGTGAAAATCAAGATGTATCAGTATGGTTCCTTAATAGCTGTTATTGCATAAAACACAAGTACAAGGGGTGAGCAGTGGTCTAATAGGTAGCGCCTCGGATTTAGCCGCCGCGCTACTGAACGACCATCACCAATGTCATGGCGATGAAGCGTGGGTTCGAGCCCAGGTCGAGCTTGTGATATGTGATACCGGGTGGGCTGCTCATCGGGGGTTTCTCTCTGGGTTATCCGGCTTTCCTCCCCCAGCAAAAATTGTGAAAAATATAGGCTAGGTATTGGGTGGTGCTGCACCGCGGTGACGCGCTTCCCCCGGGGGAAGCAGCCCAAATTTCCCAAAAGGGATAATAAAGTAGTATTTAAAAATAAAAAAAAGTACATGTATGATCAAAGTACAACAATCCCACCAAGCCAAATTTAAATCCAAGCTGATGTGAACAAATCATGTTTTTAGTGAGACCACTGGTGCACAACCCGAAACTTACTTGGTAGGAATTAAATTAAGTTAAATGTAGTGATTTCATAACTGCCGACAGGTGCCAGAACCCAGTGACGATGGTCGCCTATCACCGTCTGTGACGCTGCGTAACCCGTCACGACTGTCTTACCTTGATGATGATGTGGAGTCTCAGAAGAACCCGTTCACCCCCCGAGACCAGTATTCCTTAATGTTCAAAACGCGCGAACCCAGCTACCATGACATGGCACCTGTGGGGCGTGAACGTCGTTACAAACAGCCTGTCAGTCTACGGCGAACTACGTACACTCCGCGGGATAGGGTATGCCTTTGCTTAGGAAGGGAAAAAAAGAAAGAAAAAAGTATCTTATTGTATCATTAAATAAAGTTGAGGGGGATTGGTGGGGAGATAGGTCATCATAGATTAGTACTTTGTTTTCTGTATCCACTTTCTGTACTCTTACTCTTGAATTCGAGTACTGCTCTAGTTGCCCATCTCTAGACAGGTAGGGGCCATGGGAAATAACTGCACAACATGAATTATGTCCCTTTTTCTTCTACTAAAGACAAGGTTGACAAGGAAAAGTGGAAACACAATATGTGTACATGCACTTTCTTTTATGTGGGAGCGTGCAGAACAAACAGCACATACGTGCAGATAATGGAAAACGAACAATCACAAAGATGAAACATTGTTAACTTTAACAAAAAGTTGTATGCTAATGGAAACATTACACAAATATAAACTCAGATGCATGGCTTGTGTTCAGTTCTACATACAGTGAATTTATTTGTTATTTATTTGCCTACCTAATACCATCTAATTAATGTAAACTACCTACTCCTAACCACACATTAGTCCATAGAGAACTTTATCTACTAAACACTTACTCCACCAATGCTTGGTGCTAAAGAAACCTAAGGTTTGGCAGTTGCTGTTTAGCTGATGGCCCATTGTAGCGCGTGGAAAGTAACCTGTTGCAGTGTGCTCTCCCTCATGAATGCAGTGCTCTGTGTTTTATGTGTACAGGGAACGAGGTTACAGCCGCTGATGAACCTGACACAGATTTCATTTGGTGCACACAATACAGAACAAGGACACGGGGGCTCCAAGAATGCGTCAAACAACTCCAAGGTCAGTGAAGAAGAAATGTTAATGTTTTGTTCTGGTACTTACGAAGACGCCTCATGAACAGGAAAAGGAAAGTCCCTATCTGCATGATGTTAGTATAGGAGAATTGGCACACACTCCTGCCCCCTCAGCGTTTGTTTGGGTTTGCTGGTGCTAAGGTATATATTCAAAGTATTGTGGAGCCAGTCATAAGAAAGTTTTGAGAGTCTGTATATTTGATGCCTGTTCCATTATCAGTGTCCTGTTTCGTACCGACAGGTGCTGCATGGGAGTGGTGTTGACCATGGTAAGGTGAGAGTTCCCACTGTGGTCGGCATGGATGATCTGCCCGAGACCAGCACCACGCCGCGACATGGCGACCTTCGACCCCTCAAGCAAGGAAAGTCGGGGCGCAATCCATCCCAGTATTAGTGCTAGCTGGGTTGCTTGCTTCTCTTGAAAGTGGACCTTGCAGTGAATGTGATCTTTTTTCTGATCTGAGTGAAGCACTTTGGGCATGGTCGCATCCAGGACGAGCCGGCTTTGCTTCCTCATGTACCGATGGTGTGAAGTGACAGTATAGCCTACCAACTCTTGTCCGCGTGAAATCACGTGATGCTGGTTTGTGCCACTTTTCACCAACAAACCACAAAGAATGGCTGAGTGGGGAGTTTCTATATAATATTTAGATCTATCAGGAACAAGGTTTTGGGCAGATTCTAGAGTATTCAGGCCACAGATCAGGGGGATTAGAAAGCTGTACAGATGTACGGACATCTCACATTTCATCTTTGTCCTAGACTTCATTTACAGTAGGTGGGTGGGTGGGTGGGTGGAGAGAACAGAAGGAAAACCAAAACAGAAAAAAAAAATGAAGCCAAGGAGTGCTGCAGAGGTTATTGTAGGCTTGGTTAACGAGGCAACGAACATGTGAACCATTGATTGCAAATCCGGACACTGTGTGTGTGCTTTTGACACATGCACCAGTCATTCAGAAGCATGTTTAGGTTAGATCCAGTACAGTAGTGCTAGGTTCCAGGCCAGCATCTGGCCAGATGCTCTTTTTCATTTTTTCACTTCACTCAGGAGTGACCCATTGTATGTGTGTGTGTGTGTGTGAGAGAGAGAGAGAGAGCTTCAGATTATGATTATGCTGAGTCAGTTGCATATATTGTGATACATGTTCTGACAGTGAGCGTTAGAAACAGTAATGGCTGGTCACATGGTGTGATTACTATAGTTGATAGCATTAAGTAGCACCTGCCTATGTTCTAAAGAGTACGAGGAAAACTCCCCTGTGGTCAGCACAGAAACTGATGTGATTGTGATACCAGACATTGACTGGTACCCACCCTACCACAAATGGTGTGATGCCACAGTTGACCGACTTTATATTTCCACCTAATTTGGATCGACACAATAGAAAGCAGTGAGAGTGAATTCCAAGCAGACCATTATATTTGCCTCCACCAAGAGAAAGTTGTGCGTTGACAGAGTAATCTATGCATGCGTCACCATGTTAGGAATTTATGGCAGCTATGAAATTTTCAAGATCCTAAAATCCTGAATATTGTGCATGCTGGAAGATAAGTTTGTTTGGAAACATTATTAAAATGCACGCTAATAAATTGTTTCAACTGTGCAAATTGGTCTGTAGTTATTTGCCAAACTATTTGTTCAATGACTGCTGTTTTCTGCATGTCTGTTTCATTTTTATTCTCATGGCCAAACATATATGGAATTAGCGGCAGATGCATGGAATTATTTTGCTGGTATATGTGTGTGAAGGTGACATGCTTGTCAATTCAGGTAGACCTGGAAAGTAGAAATGTTCAGCTGCTGAATGCCAAGTTTTTGCCACTTAGTCAATGGAGCCATGTAGGGTTTTCTTGCTGGTGGACTGTGTGTACTCACCAGTGGTCATGGCAAAGTGATTCCTGCAGCACCCTTGTTGAGATACTCAAAGCCTGTGGTTTGTGTCAAGACTTCAGTAATGATGCAAGTCATAAAAATTGCCACGTACTGTATCTCCAAAACATGTCTGTGTTTGCTGTTGAAGATGCAACTCTGTGTACTGATTTTGTTTTCTATAAAGCAGTTGTACCAATCAATACTTTAGGAATTTCTAGATGTGCTCTCAGAGAATTCAATTGTTGGAAAGTGTTGACTGCAGACTGATCATGGTGGATTATTGCATGTAATGTATTACATTCTTTGTATTGTGTGCTGAAACCTGTACATAATGAAACTGATTTTACAAAACTGTATTTATTTAAAGTTAACATACAGCATCTATTTATACCTTCACGTGATAGGATTCTATTTGGCAGAAACAATCAAGACATTTTAATTTGTACACTATATCACTGCCCATTTTCATAACTAAAGCCTGTTTGTCATTACTGTTGTGTAGCATTTATTCCCTGACATGTCCATTTACTTATGTTTGCACTTTCATAGCTGTGTGTTGCATGTCTGTTCTCTTTGTTCCATTAGTGGCTACCGTCTTCAGTATAAAGCACTCATCAGTATTGAAGAAAACAGAATAGGATGATGGGGGGGGGGGGGGGGGGGGGGGGGGGATGGTGGAGCAAGGGTTAAGTTGGGAGGGAGGGGATGGAGGTTGTTGGAGCTTAATGGTCAATCTACTTCGCATTATATGTCTCACAAGAGTTGAAATGCTAAGAGAGCTAGGGAAACATTGTCAGTGAGTGTCCATGACAGACATTACTGTGGTATTGTGAAGTGCATTGTAATGAAGATGATGTGTAGATAATTGCTAGCTGTGCCTCATTCCCATTATCACTATGTGTATGTGTCCATGAAATTTACACAAGTATGACCGACATAAACGCGAACTGTGGACAGAGACTTCTGACTGTAGAAAAGACCTGGTTCACCTATAGCAGCACGCTGGATGCATG
Organism: Batillaria attramentaria; assembly: GCA_018292915.2. Classification (NCBI taxonomy): domain Eukaryota; kingdom Metazoa; phylum Mollusca; class Gastropoda; family Batillariidae; genus Batillaria; species Batillaria attramentaria. Next base: position 1,785,363 of record JACVVK020000066.1, read on the forward strand.
TCATCCATAGATACACTCCTGAGTCAGTTTAGCCCATGGTTTGTGCTTTAAATTGTGTGACAGCACTAGAAATAGTCGTTTTATATGTAATTTACCCCACTAGTCTCAATTTGTCAAGAGTGCTTTGGTGTGGTCTGTTAGCAAGTCTGACAAGTTCCAGGGGCAGTATTGCAGTTCAAGTTCTGTTGTATCATGTACAGGGGTGTGTTGATCGTCATTCGGGCAGTCAGTATGTCTACAAATTTTATCAAAGCTCACTTACCTCACTCAACAGTTTGTAATTCTTCCACCAGACTCATACTCAGGAATTGCAGGTTAGATCCAGAACGGTTCATCAGTTGTAGAAGAAGAATTACCCTTTTATTCTGGTTGTGGTTTTCTAGTCTTACAAAATTCACTTGGGAGAATCGCGTCTTTAGTTGTGTCACAGTCAGTTGACACTCGAACACCCGTTAACCCCACCCTAACTAAACGGCTAGCTGTGAAAGTCTGTATGTGTGTGTGGCCAGCCCAGAATATTGGTATGTACATGTGTCACTGTATGTATTCCCCCCGTCAACTGAAACCCTAGCCCCAACCCAGCCCACACTTAAGCTGTCCCCAACCCTGCCATGCCATGCCATGCCCTGTCTCCCCCTGCCCTGCCATGCCATGCCATGCCCTGTCTCCCCCTGCCCTGCCATGCCATGCCATGCCCTGTCTCCCCCTGCCCTGCCATGCCATGCCATGCCCTGTCTCCCCCTGCCCTGCCATGCCTTCTGGCTCTCCCACTTGCACACACAGTTTTATTTAATTTTTTTTTCTGCAGATGATTGAAATAGATAAAGCTCTTTTTGGATAAGCAGTCCTTCATTTACTTTTCCACATCTGTTTATTACATGTATTGATAAAGTGTAGGTACCAGTGCAAAGCGTTTCCATAATGGTTTTAGTGTAGGTACCAGTGCAAAGCGTTTCCATAATGGTTTTAGTGTAGGTACCAGTGCAAAGCGTTTCCATAATGGTTTTAGTGTAGGTACCGGTGCAAAGCGTTTCCATAATGGTTTTAGTGTAGGTACCGGTGCAAAGCGTTTCCATAATGGTTTTAGTGTAGGTACCGGTGCAAAGCGTTTCCATAATGGTTTTAGTGTAGGTACCGGTGCAAAGCGTTTCCATAATGGTTTTAGTGTAGGTACCGGTGCAAAGCGTTTCCATAATGGTTTTAGTGTAGGTACCGGTGCAAAGCGTTTCCATAATGGTTTTAGTGTAGGTACCGGTGCAAAGCGTTTCCATAATGGTTTTAGTGTAGGTACCGGTGCAAAGCGTTTCCATAATGGTTTTAGTGTAGGTACCGGTGCAAAGCGTTTCCATAATGGTTTTAGTGTAGGTACCGGTGCAAAGCGTTTCCATAATGGTTTTAGTGTAGGTACCGGTGCAAAGCGTTTCCATAATGGTTTTAGTGTAGGTACCGGTGCAAAGCGTTTCCATAATGGTTTTAGTGTAGGTACCGGTGCAAAGCGTTTCCATAATGGTTTTAGTGTAGGTACCGGTGCAAAGCGTTTCCATAATGGTTTTAGTGTAGGTACCGGTGCAAAGCGTTTCCATAATGGTTTTAGTGTAGGTACCGGTGCAAAGCGTTTCCCATAATGGTTTTAGTGTAGGTACCGGTGCAAAGCGTTCCCATAATGGTTTTAGTGTAGGTACCGGTGCAAAGCGTTCCCATAATGGTTTTAGTGTAGGTACCGGTGCAAAGCGTTCCCATAATGGTTTTAGTGTAGGTACCGGTGCAAAGCGTTCCCATAATGGTTTTAGTGTAGGTACCGGTGCAAAGCGTTCCCATAATGGTTTTAGTGTAGGTACCGGTGCAAAGCGTTCCCATAATGGTTTTAGTGTAGGTACCGGTGCAAAGCGTTCCCATAATGGTTTTAGTGTAGGTACCGGTGCAAAGCGTTCCCATAATGGTTTTAGTGTAGGTACCGGTGCAAAGCGTTCCCATAATGGTTTTAGTGTAGGTACCGGTGCAAAGCGTTCCCATAATGGTTTTAGTGTAGGTACCGGTGCAAAGCGTTCCCATAATGGTTTTAGTGTAGGTACCGGTGCAAAGCGTTCCCATAATGGTTTTAGTGTAGGTACCGGTGCAAAGCGTTCCCATAATGGTTTTAGTGTAGGTACCGGTGCAAAGCGTTCCCATAATGGTTTTAGTGTAGGTACCGGTGCAAAGCGTTCCCATAATGGTTTTAGTGTAGGTACCGGTGCAAAGCGTTCCCATAATGGTTTTAGTGTAGGTACCGGTGCAAAGCGTTCCCATAATGGTTTTAGTGTAGGTACCGGTGCAAAGCGTTCCCATAATGGTTTTAGTGTAGGTACCGGTGCAAAGCGTTCCCATAATGGTTTTAGTGTAGGTACCGGTGCAAAGCGTTCCCATAATGGTTTTAGTGTAGGTACCGGTGCAAAGCGTTCCCATAATGGTTTTAGTGTAGGTACCGGTGCAAAGCGTTCCCATAATGGTTTTAGTGTAGGTACCGGTGCAAAGCGTTCCCATAATGGTTTTAGTGTAGGTACCGGTGCAAAGCGTTCCCATAATGGTTTTAGTGTAGGTACCGGTGCAAAGCGTTTCCATAATGGTTTTAGTGTAGGTACCGGTGCAAAGCGTTTCCATAATGGTTTTAGTGTAGGTACCAGTGCAAAGCGTTTCCATAATGGTTTTAGTGTAGGTACCAGTGCAAAGCGTTTCCATAATGGTTTTAGTGTAGGTACCAGTGCAAAGCGTTTCCATAATGGTTTTAAATCTGTGTGTGCTGTGTTTACATCTATATAAATTCAAATGTTCTGGTTTAGAGCTTCAGGCAAAAAATAAAGCCCCAAAACAAGTACATGTGCATGAGGTGCTGTTACATGTTACATGTCTGCTACAGCAGGAGTGGGGAAGGGTAATCGGACTTGACGGTTGGAACGTACGAATACTCTTAAATGTTTGTGTGCTGGTTGTTTTATACACCTGATCTTATACTCTCTGTCCGTATATATATATATACACTGTACCACTTCAACAGTATTATATATATCCACAACCTTTTAAAATATACATGTATTGTGTGTTTCTGGTGTCTCTAGGTGACGTAAGTTTACGTTTATTTCTGCCCTAGACACTAGCATTGTACTTTACCCTCTGTAGTTACCATCTTGCTCCAGCATTTTGTGATCAGCAGAGTAAGATGACATATGAGTACACAAAACAGTGTTTGTCATTGTTTTTAGTGCTCCATCGTTTAAATCTGACAAGCTCTCAACCTGCATACGTTAATTAAAATAGCACAAAGAGGAAAATCAGTTAAGTGCCACTTGCCACAAAACTTCGGACGTGTTCTCACAACATTGTTGTGAAGTGATGAATCGTACTGAGGGTCAAGTCTTTGCGCAAGTTTGTTTGATTTTTTTTTTGGTGTTTTTTGTTTGTTTGTTCATAACCATATATTTCATGTGTTCTGCATTGTTTTTGCCAACTTGTCAAGGTTTTGATTGAAAACCTTCTGTCAAAAAGATGATATCTTGATAATCTTGATTTACTTGAGTCGTCATTCCGGTTGAGGTGGCTTGCTTGAAAAATTAAAGCAACTGAGTGGCTGTTTGTAGATGTGTGGTTACTTCACCAGATGCATTTTACTTGAAATCATGTCCATGTTCTTTTGTTCATGTACATTAGGACGTTTTCTCTCCTGGTGGAAGCTGTGATGGAAATGTGATATGTACCTGTGAATTCCGTCCTTATGTTTTTAAATTTTCATGTTGGTAGCAAAGTTTCCTTTGTGCATTGTATCACATCATAACAGCGATATCCCTCCTGTGAATGAAGGTGGGTGTACCATGTGATAAGTGATAACTTTTATTGAATCATCACCAAACCATCTGCTGGGCAAATTACTGAACTATTAAAAAAAAAATAAAAAAATTTAAAATGGACAAAATGCACCTCCTGTTATGGTTCAGTGGTAACCTAGCGATGCGTTTTGGAGGAGAAGTCATATGCGTGGAATGGTTCAAACAAGATATACAATGCTGAATTTGTCAGAATTATGTGCCGAGCTTGGCTATAGTTTGCACATACCCCAGCAACAAAGCAGATTTCATAGTGATGTGCTTCTTGTCCTGCCCACAGCCAGTATAGTTTGTTTTTGCATAGACCCTCTGACTATAGTTGTCAGACCTGACCAGCTGTATTTTTCCTGTGGTCCAAACGCCTAAAGAAATTATGTACGGCGTTTTATATCTGAACTGTTTCTACAAGGAACATGAAATTCTTTTGCCTCGCATGCATAATGCTCCTACTACATATACCAGTTAATGAGACAATCGGAAATCCAGCCATCGCATCATCATTTCATGTTGTGTGCAGATTTCATTATTCAGTTAGCTGATAAATGTCAGTTCCCTGGTGTTTGCGGCAAAAGCATTTGTAGCGTCACCAAATTTGTTAACGATTTGAAAGTTGAAATTGTGATGCGTCTCTTCTCTTCACTCGCTCACTATGACATTGTGCCGTGCCTGCCAGGTCCAAATAAAGTCACATATTCAATTTGTTGCGTTATTTATTAATGTTGTTTTCTTATGTTTGACTGTTGTCTTTGGCCCAGTTTTCAGTTCACTGGGGGATGTTCTCCCTACTTGCAGAGAGGAGCCGGGATGGCTGAGGTTGTGTTACTGTATTCAGTATGGGCTGGGAGCCAAAACCTTCTACTTGGTTTTTCAACGTTATTTTGAGAATCACCATTATAAGGTGGAAGACGTCAAACCCTCCACCTACCTACGAATAATTGTGTCTGTTCAACAGAAGCCAGCACTGATAGCCAAAATGCACTACAGTACATCTAGCTCAAGGAGATGAAAGCGCTTTGCAGTGACCCCAGAACAAATTTGTTTTACAAGATGTAGTGTCCAATCCCTGCAATGTGCTTCTGAATGTCTGGTGTCCACTGGACAGGAACACACACACACACACACACCCCGTATTTTAACAAAGGAAGAAAACATACACAGATCACCTTCAGTGAAACACAAGAACAAGAAAATGAAATGCAGATACATGTAATGGTCATTGGTTTTGAGTTTAGCATGTTGAATTATTATGGTGCACTATAGCAGATTTTACAATATTTATGAAGGTGACATGTGCAAGACTGAAAGAAAAGATCTTTTGACAAAAATGAAATGCGAGAACAAGAACCTTATTTACAACGTTTTTATTTTTTATTTTTGTACAGTACCATATTAATCTAGATTTGACTAAGTATTGGATATGAAATACAAGTAAATCAAGTATGCTTCATTTTTGTCCCAGTGGATGGGAGATTACTGACTTGACAAAGATTACAACAATAGTTCCGCAGCCAAAATCACATAGCACCAACCATCCATACCCAAATAGCGAAAACAAAAGTAAAGGCAAGCACAAAAACAAAAGAAGTTTGTGAGAGAAGTAGTAAATTCATCCATTCTGCTTCCATGTGAACATGGACTGTTGGCAAATAGGTACCTATTAATTTTGTCAGCCTGTATATTAGTCTGTTCTGTTGACGGCTTCATGCCATTGATGTTACTTTCAGGGAAATCAAAGAGATTTCTGCATTTTTGCAACAATTCTTATTTTTTTGTTTGTTAAACAAGAATTTGTGCAAGTATTTCTCTTTGAGAGAAAAAAAAATATTTTAGGTACTGTATACATATGACCAAACACCTGGCTTAGAGTTTGACAAAGTTTCAAAAATGATTTTCCATGCATATCTGCTAAGCAAAATCAGTTATGACAGTACAATCAGTATAAATGTTCTTGAAAGAAAGTCATCTTGTATCAGCACAACTACATTCCCTCCACCAAACACAAAAATTACCATGCACTTTAGACATGTAACATTTGGATGATTAATTCACCAGGTAAAATGCTGTGTTATATGCACATCTAAGGGAAATGATGAAAGCCATCTGGATGATGGTTTAATACTACTTGTGGAAATAGTTCATCTTGTTCATCCTCTGTGTGTTTCTTCAGCTCCTCAGTGGTTAGCTCTGCCACCCACGATTTTCTCTTAGCGATTTTGTTAATCACATGGACAGCAATTTATGTCCATTGTAGGAGACAGGTAATAAGAGTTTTGGGTCTGTCAGAGAGCCTTGCTCCAGACGACTATCTGAACACTTTTGGTTTTCCTTATCACAAATTCACACACTTCTGTCTATGGTCTACTATTACACTAGAAATCTCAGACCAATACAGGTAGTAGTTATCCTTTTAGATGGGTTGTCAAAGCAACAAAGTTCTTATCTCATTTTGTTAGAATTAGAATATTAATCATCAGTTTCTGGTTGAATTCCTTCTACTTGTAACTGTTGATTTCCATGGTACATATACATACTTGTATGATACAAGTACATGTATTACATTTTATGTTTACTTAACTGGCTTTGAACAAACAGGGAATTTCATGAGGATGAAATTACCACCAAGTTTTGTTGTAAGGGGTGGATGGTGGCTATGACAGAGAAGGCCCAGGAGACTAAAACACAGAACCGTTCAGACTGTTTTGTGCAGTACCAAAGGTTGTTGTCAACAGTTTCCCTGTGATTTCATGACCCACACACAGATGCATAATCCAGATGTAGCATGTATGCCTGACAACTTTGGCAACAAAGATACTGGGGTCTACAGTGAAGCCATACTTGCAAACCTTGACAGAAGGATTATGTACAAAGGTTACACCATATCCAAACAAGTTCAATCACATCACAATAATGGCAGCTAAGAGGTCAGAATGACATCAAGATACACTATGAAAGTTTGTACACAAACTGGCATGCTATTTACAGTAACAGTGTCCTCAGCAAAGACAACACATTTAAGGGAAACGATCAAATCAACCAAACTGTGAAAAAGTTGGATTAAGAGACAGAGATAACAAATGGATGGGCATGATATGACATTATTCTTCCAATGCTATGAAATTCACTTTTTCTTGACTAGGAAACAAAAGTGAACCAGAATACAAAATTAAAAATTATAAGAAGTTATCCTGTTCTCACTGTTTTCTTTCCTTTTCCTCTCCTGTTTGTCTTTTTTTTTTTTGGGGGGGGGGGGGGGGGGGGGGATTGACAATCTAATTTTCCGTAAGGGCAAAAAATGGCGGAAATTGAGATGAAATGTGATGTTTGAAAGCAGCAGTGTGGAAGGGTGACAGGCATAAAAAAAGAAAAGTATACAGTAAATGCAAAAATGAGCAAATTCAAGACATGTGAATGGGTATGTGGTGTTTTGGATTTATTTCTTTTGTTCAATTATTCACATATTTCTGCCCACACCTCAGCTGGGCCTGTATATATTAGTGGCTGTACTTCCACATGCAAAGGGTCAGCACTCTAACCTCTGTAAATCTGCTTTAGCTAAGTTGCCTCAAGTGCTTGGATAAAGTAGTGTTCGAAATTTCTACGTTTTGTTTGGAGCAAAACTGACAAAATACCCTTCCACCAACAGGTTTTTTTTTTTTGTTTGTTTTTTTAACTAAGCAAGTAATTTCAAATTTTCCCCTTCTTCTTTGAACCCTGTTAGACAAAAACCACCACAATCTATGGATGACTTGTGTTCTCTGATTAGGTATTTCAAAGTCCTTATTTTTTGTATCACACTCTTCAAATATCAAACTTGTAAATGCGTTCAAGTAAGCAGAAATGCAATACTGCACCTGAGAAAGGGAGAACAACAAATAATTTAACACGCTGTTAGCTTGCAAGGGTTGACTGTGCATAATCGTTCCATTATGTTTCACAGTTACGCACTGCTACTGGGGTAACTTAGGACTAAGAAAAATCTTATGACCAAAAGATGAAATGAAGGGCTAAATTACATTAGTACGCCCTCATTACAGACAAAACCAATATGAATATCAGGTCCATACTGCTATGTCTACACAAACGGAAGGGACAAATTTGGGCCGCTTGGGCACCATGCTTGCTTGAACTGACAGGGGGGAAATGAAAAAAAAAGGTTTTGCTCTACAAATGTAAACCTTTTTTGCTGTTCAACAGTGGATTTTAATGTTTTGTTTAAGAGATGAAAAACTGTATATTTTGAAAGCCTTTTGTAAAATATGAGCAAAGAAAAACACAATGAAAAACAAGACAGTGTGTGACACAGCATCACTCATAACTTAAGAAGTTTAAAAACAGACCAGCTAAGTATTCAGCATTTAGTGGTGCAGCACTGTATGTGTCACCGCAAAGGAGAAAAAGCACTGAGGACACAACCAGTTATTCTGCCTGTAATGGCAAAACACAGTAAGTCCATGACATTGTTGTGGGGAAAAAGACCATTACCGCAATGTTTATTATCTTGAAATCACCCCTTTTCCCATCAAATGACACCACAGACTTACCGTGCTGTGCCACTGCACGGCAGCATTGTGCATGTAACAGATAAAGGTACTCTGCAGAAAGCCAATAAGATTCATGTTATCAGAAATTGGTTTTACAGCTGAAAGGATTAAGTGCTGCAACAGGTTTTGAAAGACATGGTTCACGGTAATCTGTTTTCTTTCAGGGGTGCAATGTTCCACACAGGCATGGGAACAATGTTACCAATGAAGATAACCTATGCTCAGTTGAACACAGACACACACACACTTCATGCCCTGTATGTTATCAATTAACATAACCTATGCTCAGGAAAACGCACACACACACACACACACACACTGGCACACACATACATACTTCATGCCCTGTTGTCAAAGCTGGAACAAAATATACCTCAGATGTGCTACGGTGTAAGTCAATATCTAACATTTGTTTGTGAACACCGTTTATATACATTGGCTTTGATGTGTACATTCCACACAGGAAAGCTGAGCAATCACTATGCGAGCTGGGGCTTTTTTGGACTGCCCAATATGATTTCTTTGAAACTGTCACATGACCTGCATGATCTATGTTCTATTTCAAGGATAGAACGATTATGGTAACAGTAAGCAAATGTAGTTCTTAATCAACCGTTAGTATGACATCTCACCAAAGATGGCTGTTGCAGTTGTTGTTTTCTTCTGTTTTTTGTGTCTCGGTTTAATTTAGACAGTCCTAGGGGGCCAACTAGCTGGTCATATGCTGTTGTGTAGGAAAAGTTGACTTGACTTCCAACTTGTACTGTAATTCCTGCCCTTTCTGAGTAAATTTTCATGTCATATCTTACTGCAGATTACATAAACACATGAGCTGTTAGGCAATGTCATGGGATGGCAGATGTACAAACTAAACCTGACCTTACTCGTCAAATATCATTTTTTATCACCGAATGACATTGCAAGTAGGACAGATTATCTCTTGAAGTTGAACCTTCAATTCTCTCAAAAGATACCATGGTGATTAATTAATGTGTGGAAATGACACCTCAGCTGCTAACATCACAATTAACTTTTGCACATGATGCACAAATAGGTTTCACCTCGGAACGAAAGTACACTGTACACCAACTGACATAAGAACCTAAGAGGTTAGCTCTCTGCTGAAGTTTCTGCGATGTTTGCATCAAGCCTCACAAAAAGAGACCCTGGCGAAACTTCAAACAAATGACGACAAAAACACAATATTCATTGAATACATGTTGCAATGTATTAGCAAATTCCAGAGGTAAGATAACTATTTAATAAAAGGTAACACTGAAACAAAGTAAAAACCCCACAGCCTTAGAGTCTATGTTAGATAGCAAATCAGCAACAGAGCAGGAGGAGAAGACATGGATCCCCGTCAGAATGACACCCAAGTGAAACACAGGGAGAAAGACAGGACAGATGCGACGTGAATGGCCAGCAGATGATGTGTCTGCAAGCTGTTCACGACAGATGGAGTATGGAGGAAGATTTTGTCTTGGTCTGCAACTCCTGGCATGCAGTTTCAGGACACATTTTCAGGTATCACATCTCCCATTTTTTTGTCTCTGGAAACAACTCCAGTATCCCCTTCCTTGCTGCCAGTTCCTTTTGCCTCGCGTAATGATTGCATAGGTGTTGATTCGTATCTGAAGAAGCTGTTCATGGACTTCAATCAATGAACCCTTGACTTTGGCTGCCTCCTTGACTTTTTCCTTTTTTCCTTACATGTAACTTTGAAACTCAAACTTTGTATCACTTGCAGGTATGAGTACACTGTGGTCAGTGTAGTGGTTAAAGACTGAATGTGGCAGCCTGGACTTATTGATAAAGAACTTTCTGCCTTAAAGGTAAAACCTGCAACAATAGGGAATGTAAAAACCAGCAAGTCTGTTCACTCCCTTACAGAACCTCAGCTGTGAGCAAAGACGTACCGTCACTCTGATTTCTGGCACCGCCCGCATTTTCCTACTTTACATAAATAAAACCAGGACGTAAGCTTACCAAAAATCTTTTGGCAGACTATGGAAACAGGATTTCTGTAACAGCGTGCAACAGAAAGCTGTTTAAACTCTCGAAGACTTGAGTGAACCTACTGGTCAAGTTCTTTAAAATACTTCGTGGTTTGCCAAAGACGTCTCTAAAACTGGAGCAGACTAAAAGTTTTTTGTTTTTAATCTAAAAACAGATGTTGCAACTTTTGACAGGTGGGAAAGTTGGAGTATACTGGGTTGAGGAGGAGGGTGAGGGTACACATGGGAAAGAAAGTCATTCAAGATAAGCCAAGAAGAAATTAGAATTAAACAAGTCATTCTGCAATTATGCAATCATTTCCAATTAGCAAGGACTTAGTCAAAACATGGGGGAAGAAATCTTCCCAAAGCACTAAACATGCTCAGTCAAATAGCGGCTTCTGAAACAAAGGTTCTCGCTTCACAACCACCATGGTAATCCTGACAACCATGAAACTTCAGCCAGACTAGCCACACTGAGGGGAAGGAAGAAGTGATGCACTTTTTGACATTGTCCACAGTGTTTTGGACACAGACTCCCAGACTTTTCCCCTGCTGGGCAGAACCCTCCTAGCGTTGATGGAACGTGTGTGAATATTGCAGACACCCTCTACAGGAGCCAGGGTGTGCTTCACTTGGTTTTGGGTGCTCCCCCGACAGCCCCCTCTAGCTTCCCATCTGCTACACTGTGGCTTGACTGGTCTTTGTGGCTGGTAGTAGTGGTGGTGCCAGCCGCAGTGTGTGGAGGATGACCTTCCGTTGCACTGGTAGTGCGGGAGCGTGTGCCACATGGGCCAGAGAAGGCTTGACTCAAACTGGAGTGCATCTCAGATTCTGGAGGCTGGAAAACAAGCGAGGGAAGATCTCAGTCAAAAAGTATAAAAGAACACCCTCAAACAATTCGTTACCAAAAACAGAGTTAAGAGACAGTGCTACTAGAAGCAGAACATGATGTACATGCAACAACTAGTAAAAGTACATTAAGTCTCCCATTGTCCACCAGAACGTAACAGCTTACAAACGAAAATCAGTCTGAACAGCTGAATGACAGCCTTGACTTTGTTTTTCTAGGGTCCGTGTCTCGCTATTCTAAACCACTGGACTTTGGTTAAAGACAGAAAAATCATCCAGATTTTTAAAAAAAAGACCACGTTCAAAGTACTGGTTGCCCAGAACTAGACCCTAAGAATACAATGTGTTACGAATCTCACCTCCACCCTGAAGTCCTCTAGTCGCTTGTAGTGAGACAGGGCATCCTTCAGTTTGGGGTCGATGTCCACTTTCCGACGTGAATACTTCAGGAAGGCCCAGAATTTCTCCAGCCCGTACAACTGATCTGTGTCACACAGAAGTACTCCATGTTAAGTGTACTCGGTTAAGAATCCGAAAGACATAATCGTGCTACTTTATGTGCACAGCCTGGTGGAGTGACGGCCAATCTGTGAGGGGGGCACAAATCTGACTGTGCCTACCAGTGGAAAATTCTGCTACGATTAGTAGTCTTGAGGAGCACTAGCAGACGCACAGTGCATGCTGTGCGCAATTTAAGATCAAAGCTGGTCATCTCAAAACAAATGGTTCAAAGTAAGGTGGCTGCCCGAGGTCAGCTTGGACTGTGAACAAAACAGTTGCATAAGTAAGTTGTAAATTTTGTACGAACAATGTCACACACTGGGGCAAAACACTTCAATGTCCCTGGCCAGATCTAATACAACAAAGTTGCAAACCTGTAACACGTCATCGACCTGTGTCTTAGAGACCATGAACAACAGACAAAACAGTTTAGGCAGGTGTCCATGATTATCATCTCTTTTAGCTATAAGCATCGCACTTACTATTTTCATAGTCTCTGAGAGTCTCCTCTTGGAAGTGCTGGAAGACTTCTGGTCGAAAGCGTTTCTCCAAACCATAGCTGAAGAATCGGAATAGGCACTCCAGACCATATCTGTCACGAAGGACATACAATGAAGTTTGTTTTAGTCCTCAGTTTTGCTGGAACTAGTAGTCATACTAATGTGCTTGTAACAGATGTACTGTTACCTTCTTGGCAATATTCTTACATTCTCAGCAATGTCCCACACAAGCCTAATGTTCAGAGTTCACTGCAGACACAGAGCAATAAATACAGACATCACACCAAATGCCACTTGCCTGTCCGACACCTGTACGACAATTCTTGTCATCTTCAGTACAACTCATATCAGCACATTATAATGTGATGGGTTATAAAGTGATCACTTAGAGTGTGATCAGATCTACAGCTCCCTAAAGAGAGGGTTCCTTTATACAGTCATGCAAACTGAACACAATAAAAATAAACGTAACACACCAAATGTGCGTACCCCTTAGACAACATCATAGTGCAGATGATCTGTACTTTTTCAGTGTTAAAAACAACAAAATGCTACATTTACGTATGACTTACAAGGCCTGCTTTCCATTTATTTCCCTAAATCACACACACACACACACACACTATCACCTGTAGCCAGCCTTTGAGTCTTCAACAGCCAGCGTCTTGAACTCCTGGTACATCTTTTTGTTGAAATGTTGCCGGAGAAAGAATGACCAGAACCGAAATAGCGTGTTCATTTCCTGTGATTGGCCGACGCCCAGCTTCTTACGATCTGCAAGGACAGCACGCCAAACATCATTCCTCACTGTACGCAGCAAAGCTACCGTACGAGTAAAGTAGTATGGCACGCAGAAATGTTTCAGCATACCGGCAAGATACACCGACCTCTAAACAGAACAGAAGCTGTGAAGAAGTCAGTGGGGGAGACTGGCCATAGGCAAGGTTATCAAGATTGATTAAGCTACACAAACATTTAGTTACAAATTCAGCCGCTATAACATATATAATTTGAGAATTTAATCAGCTTACCGATCAGTTAGTTGTTCTGAGATTTTTTTTTTTTTTTTTACCATGTGAGGCTGAGTAACATGAATAAATCCTGAATTTAGCAATGCAAGTGGAAAACCAGTCATTTGCATCACCATGAAATGAATCTCTGCAGAATAACTTTCAGGATCCCATCAGTTTAAATCAGTCAAAGCCTTCATCTCAACATCAGGCATACTTTCACATCATCTGGGATAAACTGTAAACAGATTCAAAAGCCTGTGTCCTAAACAAAATGACAATTTTAAACGGGATTACCCTGTACATGTATGCTACATTGTAAAAAATTGTTAAAAGCGAAACTGTGAGCATTAATGTTACCTTTCAGGCACTTGGCATGGTACTTGTGATAGACGTGCCATACAAAATTGTTCTCCTTGAGAAGCTGGTGCGATGGGTGTTCGAAATTGGGGAATGCATGAGGAGTGCTTCCGTAGCTGGCCGACAGCATGCTTTCTGAAGGGCTGCAAATTAGGAGAACAGAATCAGTACAACTGATCAAAGACCCACCTAATGCCGGTTCCTGGGTAAAAGGGCACTTTACACACATACACATCAGTGTCAGAAACACCGAACGGATCTAAGGGCATCTTACCATTCATATTCCCACTGGGAGGAAAATAGTACAACCTAGGCCATGTGAATAGACGATTTTAGCCGCTCACAACCGGAGTATTCTGCTGCATCTCCAGCACTAGCAGGAGTTGCTACCCTAAAGCTCTGTGAGGGCTTTTAGCGGAAAAAAAGACTACAGTTTAGAAGAAGCAACCGCCTAGGTAAAAAGCATGTAATTCCATTTAATTTAAAACAGTAACAAAGGCATCACTAAAGCCAAAAACACACACACATGCACACACACACACATATAGCCAACTTTCTTTAAAAAAACCAAAAACAAATGCATAATATATATACTTCATCAAAACAGAAAACAGAAGAAACTGATCAAATAACACCTGAGGAATCATTATACTCTACCAGCATGTAACACATCAAAGAAAGGTATTGACAAAGATATGCATGTCAAGGATCTGCACCTCATAGATAATGACGTAGAGTTATGTCGAGATCGGGACGGGTGTTCACGCGAGTCCATGATCCAACCAACGTGGCCCTCCACTGGCGGGTTGCTACTATGTCGCGTCTTCTTTTTCCTTGGCGTCTGTATAAACACAGGCTACAGTATGACATGTCATTCACTGTGGACACAACTTAAGCCTTTACTGTCTCGTCAATTATGAATTTAACTATTGCTACTCATTCACTTTCGGTGTTTCGGGGTCAACAACGTCTGCCTCTACAAGACATTGCCTGAGAACTGGCCTTTGTTTCATTCTGAAACTCTTGATAATATTCTGTCATGCGTTAGTCAAAGTACGAGTGATGTAATAACAACAGGTATTAGACAGGTGAGAAGAAGTATTGCTAGGCTGTCCTTTTAAGTATGGCAAAAGCAGCTGTCTAGCTGAAGTTCTATCCAACCTGTGGGTCTGTTGGTCTGGAGGCATCCTTCATGACAGGGTAGAAGCGTGGCGTATCCTTGCCATGTGGTGTGCGAGGTGTACGCGGTACCTGCCGACCAGGCGTTTCTGGTACACGGGCAGGTAATGATCGTGCGATGTCTGCTTGTGTTGGTGGAGGTGTTGGAACCTTCTTTGCCTCTGAAACATACAAATACTGCAATGACTTCCAGCCTACAAACAACTGGGTAAATCACGCATAGACTGAATATGTTCTGTTCAATTGGTTGGGGAAAGCTCTGGAGGAAGGACACGGCCAGGCTTGAAACCTACTCTCAGTTTCCAGCTAGGCAATAAGAGCAGCTTTGACACATGAGATCTGCCAGTGGCTCACCTGAGACCTGTGGCATGGGTGGTGGTGGTGGTGGAGGTGGCGGCACTTGCTGGTTACTGAGATGAGAACTGGAAGGAGTGATTTTCTCATACATCTCCTTCGTGATCATGTTCACAGTCTTGTGGTCTGGCAGCGGCTCCATAGGCTGTGACAGTTATAATACAGAGCTCAGAGAGGGAAAACTTTAAGCGTCAATGATACAAATTTCTAATCCTAGGAGTAAAACACAGCAAACCATTTTCCACAGTATACATGTGCTATTTTATAAGAAAATTCACACAAGGTGGTTACATTAGAAGGAATTTAAAAACTGATTCCATTCACAGACATTAGCTCTACAGGTAAATGGAACAGGTTGATGACAGTATTTTTTCTTGTGCAAAAACTTGATGAAGCACCTAGATATGCCATGTGTGAATGTTGTGTAACCTGGGTATGCCATGTGCGACTGCTGTACAACCAAGTTAGTGACAACTTTCAACGATTAAATTCGACTCTCATGACTTTGTTACATTGCACAGCCAGGCAATGATGCTACCCAAGCTTGCCAGATCTTTACTAATTGGTACAGCCTATTCCCAACAAATTATTTCCAAGTATAAAACATGTACTGACCTGCATGTCATCCTTCCACAGGTCCTGCTCATAGTACATCAAACCATCGTTGATCACTTTGTACAGTTCTGCGGAGATCTTTGCACGTGGTTGGTGGTCGCCAGTTCTGTCACCCCCTGGGTGTTTGCGTAAGTATGGCGGTGTCTGAGTCACGATCAGGATCTTGTCAATATCACTGTCATCGAAGTCATCATCTGACTCGTCTGACCTGAAAGACAAGGGCACAAACTGAAAACTACACTATGTACATTACCCTGCATCAGAACACAAGTGTATTGTTTAGTGTCAAATTGTGAATGCACTGAAGGTTAAGTTTCAAGTCTCCTTCAAGATGGGAACAATCTTCACCATTGTGAGATCAAGTTCATGGATGAAACAGGCCAAACTGTACAGTGGCTGTCTTGATTACCAACTGACATGTCCAGGTACTGAAGAATGGTTACAGCTGGAGAAGGACATAAGCTTTCACTTCATAATGAAGAAGAAAAACAAAAGGATTCCTGGAAAATACAATTAACACAAATCGAACAAATATTTTAGGTCATCTCGGTCATCACGTACCAATCAGTGAAGTTGTTGCGGCGTCCAACCTCCAACTGTTCCAGCTCCTCATCAAACATGAAGTCAAGCTCCTCCAGCTCCTTGTCTGCCTTCTCACCTCGCTGGGAAAAAGACAAAAAAAAAAAAAAAAATAATACAGAATACAGCGGTTTCAAGTACAGGTCACTCACCACAATTACAGTGCAGTCAATGGTGTCAACAAACTCGGACTGTATGCTATGATTATGAAGGATTTCTTTCTTTTGGGAGCAACAAAACTGACCACAGCATCACGGACTGCTCAGTAAAGTGAAGAGGACTTATGAAGTTTTGCTATTCAACTCACGTAAAAATATACTGCTCTCTTGCAAAACTGACCTATTACAAACATATGCCCTATAATTACAAACATATGCCCTATAGTAAACCCGAGACATAACAAAATGAGAAAACATAATGTTGCCACTATCGCAGCATACCTCTTCCTTGGCTTCTTTAGCTGCCTTTTCTCTTTCCTCTCGTTCCTTGGCCGCTTTTCGTTCTCGTCGTCGCACCTCGTGCCACTCCCCTATCAGCTCCGGTGCAGAGGACGAAAGTACTGGTGTTACGTAGCTGCTCAGGTCCATCCTGTCTACATCCTCTGATGTCTGACGTCGCATTTCCTGATGGTCGTCCTGAGACGAGGCTGCGTCTGATGATGTATTGTTGGCGTTGGTGTTGCCTGTGAAAAAAAAAAACCCAAAAAAACCGGTACAGTAAAAACTTCATCCTACTAAAGGGGAGCTGGGATAGCCAAATGGTACAGTGTGAACACTTTTAACGCCCGGAGTGTGAGTTCAAATCCCAGCATGGGCCAAATATTTGTGCCAGCCTTTTCCTCGTTGCCCCGTCTTTTGATATCATCCTTACATGGCGGAAAAGGATCAACTCCTGAGCGCCCACCCACCCTCATCCTACAAAGTTCAGGAGAGAGCAAAGTCGCTCGTTTTCAATGCTACAGAGCCAGCAATGATGGGAGGTAACATACGATAAAACAGATTCAATGCCCTGAACTTCAGGATAATCCATTTGGTCAGAAGCACTAGAACAACTGATGTCATGTTCATACAGCATATCATGTTAATCCGCTGCCCTACATCACCTCTCCACCAATAATGCATTTACAGGTCTGAGTAGGGAATCATAGGAAAGACAATGCTGGCTTCAAACGATAACAGGAAAAAAGCCACCAAAAGCCACCCAGTAAGTCACTCAGCCATTTTAATACATGCAAATAATACAAACCTGCGCCAAACATAGGGTATTTTTGGCCAGGCACAAACTCCGGCACATCTGCATGCAGGGTGTAGCGCAGCACTTTTTCACCAGGTGACGGTTCAAGGGGCCACAATTCAGGGTCTTTTCGTTTGCGAATGGACATGAAGTCTCCTGACAGCTCAACCTCTTCACTGTCTTTTAGTGCCTGTTGAAATGGACAGGGGGGGGGGGGGGGGGGGGGGGGGAGATCAGACCACATGAACTTCATTAGTTGGAAAATTCATCAACTCAAAATCTCAAAAAATAACCACCAGAATGACAAAAGCCTTTACCGCTGTCTTCCCTTCCTCTTAAGAACAAGAGCATACAGTGAACACTTGCTCCCTGACTCACACCAAGAACACTTTGCGGGCACAAACACAACTTACATCAAAGATAATGGACATGTCTGAAGTGAGACTTTTGACACGAGGAAAGCCTGCGACAAGTACGATGGGGATCCAGCCCTGTTTGTCCATCCTCTTCCTCAGGAAAATATCCTTCTCCAGGTTCTCTGGGCTGAAGTAGTACTCACTGCAAAAAGAGGGACATGCGCAGAACTGAAATGGGAGGAAAGGTTATGTCTCTCATAGCACAGAAGCAAAGGTAAGCCAATTTCATACGTGCTTCAAAGGATTTGATCAAGCCACAGTCTTTTTCAGGTGGACAAGGCATTTTGTTCATGGTCTACATGTGTTTGTTCATGAGTAAGAGTTCAGTGTGTATAACGTCTTCTACCCCAGCTGCTGCAGTTCATGAACACTGATCATTTCAAGACCCACGGCCATTTCCTAATTCCAGCACCCCCCCCCCCCCCCCATCTCTCTCTCTCATCTACACACATCTTTAGAAGTTCTGAATTTGCAATCAATGTTAGCTCCTGCTGTTGGGACAACTCACATCTGTTTCTTCACGAAATTGCGCGTCTCCCCAACAGGGTTGAAGTAAATAGTACCCAGTGCCTGATACAATTGTCGGTCAGCAAAGAAGAGGTTGGAATCATCAAACCCTCCAAACTGACTGTCCATACCTGCAAATTATAAGAGATGCGTGTATGCTGGGAGCACACTGCATATATTTCAGAAATGTATACTTGCATGAAATGTTATAATTGAATGGGTCTTCAAAGTTTCAAACCAGACAAAGTTAATGGTGACAAGAATAAAACAGTAACAGCAATAAATACAGTATACTGCTTAACCTTAAGGTTTGAAAATCTGGAGAAAAAAAAAAAAAACCCACCACCACCTATAATGATGAAGACTATTCAAAATATTTAAATATAGATACTATACCAGCGAATGCTTCCACACCATCAAGAGACTTGCCACGACCTCGACCGCCTCGTCCTCCACGGCCACCACCTCTCCGCATACCACGACTGAAGTGGTTGAAGCGGCCACGACTTGGGCCTTCTCCACGAGGACTGGCGGGTGACACCATATCATCACGCCAATTCTTTGAATCAGACCCAGAATCTGTAAAGAATAAACACATATTTTACTCTGAACAACATTTGTTTAAAAAAAAAGAAAAAGCTAATGAGGAGCAATTAAAGGCTCATGCTAACTTAGAGTGGCTGCTATGTAAGTTTTTCCCCTCTTCTTTTTGCGAAAAGAATTTACAAAAAAAAAACAAAAAAAAGGAGTTTGGAAAACAAGCGTGTTCAACCTGAAGTCAACTGCACAATGCCATGCTGTACAAGTCATAAGCATCCTGTAGTCAGCATGACAGAAACACAGCTGACACCACCGTCACAAGTACACACAAGATCCCATCAGCCTCATTAAATCAGTCATAATTTTGCCCTCACAGAAATCAGGCTTTAATAATTCACATCACCTGGGATCATGTCAACCCTCAACCCAGCAATATTTTACAAACTGTGGTCTGAACCACTTACTCTTCTTTTCCAGCTGATCATGACGATGGTCACCGGCTCTACGGGGATCTCGGCGGTGTGGCGGAGGTGAATGCCGACGACCTGCACTCCTGCTGCGCTGACCTCGACGACCTTTGGGCGGATCGATATCCATGGGAACCCATTTCTGTCTGGTGCCTGCAATTCAAATTTGTCCTTTGTGAATCACTCAAAATAGGAGATTGAGGTTCACTGTAATCACCCTGGCAGTCACACAGGGCCTCCTCCTTTTCACTCTTCAATGTCATACTGTCGCACCTGAACTGACAATTATCTGCTTTGACAGAAGGAAGGTTCCTTTAAAGGCAACTTGTCCCTCATAAAGTTAGTCTCCTAAGCCATTGTATACTGCTCACTGTAAATAACACAACTGAATGACTATATCCATCACCAGAATTATCTTGAAAGTGAAAGTCAACACATGACCTTTTAAACAAGCATTTTCAGCACAAATGTGGAATCTGCACGACTGCCCCTCTCAACAAAAGGCTTGAATTGTTACTGTCGACTGCTGTGTGTAGGTATGTGAATTTGATAAAATATTTAAGTTAGCAGTTGATACACCATGCTAAATCCTACGAGCACATTTCTCTCAAGACTTTTTTCTTTTTATCAATGACTGACTTGTGTAAGACAAAGGGTGTCATGTTGTAGTCTCCTCTGTTCACTGTAAAATGGCCGTACTACCTCCTTTTGACAACTATCAGCTCAAGTGTCAACCCCTCAAGGGAAAAAAAAAATTGCGTAAGGAAAACTGAAACTGACTTTTGTATTACAGTCAACTTACTGAACGACTGAGAAAACAGACGACAACGCTGGATAGTTTTCAGAAGGAAAATGTAAGCAGCTGTTAAATCAATAAACATGGAAACTGACACCATCTCCGTGATCTGCTTCAAGAATGAAACATGACTTCCTGTCAACGCCCCTAAAAAAAGTTTTAATGTATGCTGTAAACAAAAGCCCTTGAGATAAACTAGGTAGAAGAAAGTCAAACACACACAAAAAATATGCCACAACCTTGGAAACAACAATCAATACCAACAAGTCGCCTACTGTAAAACCTTAGAAAACCTCACTGAAGCTTGAAGACAATTGTTCCTGACTCAACTCTAAACCTCACTGAGGCTTGAAGACAATTGCTCCTGATTCAACTCCAACATTAAGGAATAAATGGCTAACTGAACTTCAAAATCAACATACATACACAGCTTTGTAGTGTTGTCAGCTCAATTCAATTCTTTTATCATTAAAATACTGTCTCAGTGACCATTTTCTCTGCCTGACAAACACTGTCTCAAGAGTCGAGCAAGTAATAAAATGAAAGAGAATTAACTCTTTAACTCTTTAAATGAAACAACGGAACATATTCCATGTAACACTTTATCCTCTTCCATGCTTCGCCATCCCAGGTAAGTTTACTTGTAATAAGTAAGCATTCCAGTTGCTTAAACAGTCAGAACAAGTGAGCAGTACCTTTCTTTGCCTTAGGCGTTTGCTGCGATTCATCAGCACTGTTCTCTTTATTTTCTTTGGAAGAATCATCTCCGCCTGAGTCACTGTGCGAGTGTGGCACAGTGTTGGTGGTGGTGGCTACAGCAGCTGTGGATGTGGTGGTGGTTGTGGTAGTGGTGGTGCTGGGACCAGCAGGAGGTTGACTGGCGTTCACCTCAGTGGATTGCTGCTGTTGTTGGGAGGTCTCCTGGCTGACAGGGGCCTTGCCAGTGGACTGTGAAGATTTGACGCCAGGTTTCTTCGAGTTCTGCGTCTGCTGTAATTTCATCAACTTAACAATAAAAAGATAAAGACACTGTACAGGCAAGGGTATAAAAGGGTGCTGAGAGAAACTAAAAACATGTTAACTCCAATACAATGGGTACAGTGGCACTGTCTGTGAAGATTTATCAAGTCCGTCTTGTGGCTCCAATGCATGCCCTGTTCAAAATGAGGGAAGAAGCCTCTACTACCACAGGTCAACAGACATGGCTTGTAAAATCAAAATCCCATCAGACTCATTAAATCAGTCATGAGTTTTGCATTCACAGAAAATCAAGCAAAAACAAGTACATCATCTGGGATCACATCAAAAGTTAACAAACATGCCTACAACCACTGCCTGTGAAAACTGGCTTTTGTCAGAGAGCAGTCATTGTCCTACGGCTAAGTTCCCTATCCTATAACTTAATAAATAATATTAATTCAATAATGGTACAATAAGTAGCATACATTCAAACATGCACAACTGCATCTGACTAACCTCCACACCCTCCTTCTCAAGCATTTCTAAATTTCTTTTAGTTATTCATTATTTATACACAGTTGACTAATGATAAATATTAGTTACCTCCGTTACCTCAGAAAGTGCTGGCCAGTTTTCATCAAGGGAGGTACTCTGAAAAAGAAAAATACTGTGTACACCTTCTTGTACGAGACCATCAAGCAGCCTGAGATCAGTAATATAATATAGTCAGCTCTGGCAGAACGACCATACACAGTGTGGAATATGAAGGGCATCCATTTGGCAGTTTTCAAATGTCTAGTTCATGGGTGTATACATGTCCCCTAGTTCCAGCTTCAGCAAAGTTTAGGCAGGATGGAAGTCAAAAGGTGGGAGTTAGTAGATGTTCAGCCATCTGCAGTACACTGAAGACCAAACATGGCTGATTCTTATCACTTCCATAGCCTCTCAATTAGAGAGAGGTGCCACAACCAGGGTTCTCCTGGAATACATACATGTCATGGCACTGAAATCCTGAAATCTACATAACCCACCAAAACTTCCCATAAATTCTTCAAGCATAACATGCATTTTCTAAATATGCATTATCAGCAAAAATAATAGTATTTGGTTTTTTTATCACCTATCTGCTATGAACTCTAGGCACCTTATAACATTTTTTTGGGGGGAAAACAACAAAACCCTAAGGAAAAAAGACAACAACAATATGCAGATGACAATGAATACACAAATGCACCAAACAAAAGCATGTAACCAATCAAAGTAACCATGACACAGCAAAACTGACACTAAAACTTACCATCCAAGTAACCCAAGCATGTGGTGGCGGTTCTAAGATTGGCACCTTTGCAATCATTCCATTCATACAAAAAACATGGCGAGGGCTCATTTTGATTGAGTGATCAGACTGCACAATCGTATGCAAGGAAATAAATGCAGCTGTCTGCTTAGTTTAAGAGAGCAGTGCTAGGACACTGCAGATCTGTGAGTGACTACTGATATTAAAACTCCCTAGCTTTACCTAGAAGACAAACACTATGTCAACCTTGCCGGCCCTCAGCATGATTCACTGTGACTAGTGTGAGGAGTTCTGCAGCTTTACATTACGTCCAGCACTTTCCTTCCTCCGCAAACTTGATGAGTAAGGCACAGTGGGGAGTAATTTGTTTCTTCATGGAGGATGTCAACTCGGGAGTCAGACCCTCCAAGTTGTGCACAGTATTGAACCGTCAGCCGAAGTTGGACCATTGGTTATGTTGCAAGTTAATGGTACAAGATGACTGAACACTGTCTCTGATGATTGAAAACTCTCACACACTATAAAACCATCTCAATGGGTCCAGTTTGACAGGAATCTGCCTGAACGTTTCATAACTGAGACACGCAGATGTCAGGTATATCTATATATATGTCAAAGTACACCCACACAGAAAATCTGTCCAATGGAGAGGTAAGAAAACTGTGCACTGCAATACAGCAGTTTCCAGCATGCAATATTGATCCACTAAACGTTGTCTGTCTTTTCCTCCACAGTAAACAGGTGTGGCTGAAAACTTTCAAAATATTCAGATGGCAAGTGGCATGGACTAAAGGGCAAAGCAAAAACTCTGGCTCTCCTAGCCAGTGCAAAATCATATATATGTATAATGTATGTGATAGACATATAAATGTGTACAGATGTGTGTGTGTGTGTGTGTGTGTGTGTGTGTGTGTGTGTGCGCGCGCGCACGCGTTCATGAATACAAAATTTGGAAGCCAATTCATTCAAGAGAGAAAATCACACACATGACTGACAGAAAGCACAATACCTTCTCCTCTGGTTTCTCTTTTGGTCCAGGTTTTCCCATTTTTGTGTCAGCCGGCTTCTCTGCAATAAACATAAACCACAATTCAGTCACAGTACTTGCGTTATATTTACTATAAGTATAAAACATATTTTGGTACCAGTGTTAGGTCTGCTCCCATCATCTTCACCTGTCACTTGTTTGTTCTTTCTGGTTTGTAGTTTCTGAGAAACACCACATATCCCATACAAGCACGTTTCACTGACAAAAGTTATTCCAGCCACTCCCAACCTCAACTACAAGAACAAACACCACTATTTATAAACGTGTAACTTTTGGTCAAATGTGCCAGTGCCGCGGTGGGGCGATCAGCAAACCAAAACAGCCCAAAAGACCTCCTTGCCAGATGGCACATGAGTGAAGGACAAATAATAGCTGTGTGCAAGACAGCTGAGGAGCAGACAGATGGAAGCTGTCATAACCTGTCCATCAAAAACCGGAACGTTCAGAGGGCACTGGGAACCGCATAATGATGAACCCAGGAGAGGGCCACAATACCCATACCTAACAGGAAAGGGGGGGAATGAGTTTGTTGCCTTTCTCACAACCCAGACTTTTATTTCCAAAGAAGTAAACACAATTGGCAAACTTCACCCCCCCCAAAAAAAAAAAAAAAAAAAAAACCAGCACCACCACCACCACCAACAACAAAAAACCAACTGTTGCCTTCAAAACGCACGCTTTTTTTTTTTTTTTTTAAACTGCAGAAAGATTCCGACAGAACTGACAGAAACTGCAAAACCTGAACGTCACACAGGCAGAGGGGAGAGGGCAGAGGGAACAGGAAACTTCCAGTCCTCCTGACAGATCCCCGGCATAACTCATCAAGATACTTGGGATTATGCACAGAGAAGCTGAAACCCATCAAAGCTTTAACGACATCCCTGCCGCTTCCCCTCGGGCGGTCACGACCGAGTGCACACGACTTTGGGGGCAGCTATCAACCCGTAGGTCCCGTAAACGGCCGAGACGCATACCTTTTGTTTTTTTACGTCTCAGCTCTCTGGTCAACATATTGCCGCCGTTTGATTGGAATTCTTTCACCTCACAGCAGCCAGAATGGTCACAATACCTTGTCCAATGTGAACTGCATCATACAAACGCTTTTTGCCTCGCATACGCGTGAAAACAAATTTCAAATAAACTGAAGTTGACACTTGTTTTGATGCGCTTTGACTTTCACCGAGTATCTCCCAGCATCAGGGAGAGGGTACGGACAACTCCGCCGACTAAAAAAAAAAAAAAAAAAAAATGACCCAAAGAAACGTCTCCCAGCCAAACGCGGAAAGTTTACCTTGTGCAGCAACGTTTGCGTCAACACCTTCCATTCTGCACGTGGACAGGTGTGATGGGAAGGGTGGAGGGTCTCAATGCAGACCGCAATATGGTACGTTGTGTCGAAGGTGCAACGTCGCAGACGCCAGCCAAACACAGTAGCAACAGGTGAAAAGAGTGGGCTGTGTCGCAACACACTCGCTCGCGTCAACACACGTGCTCGCCAGGCACTACCATCATCGCCAAAATTGCAAACGCGCTGTCCGTGTCACAAACGTTCATCCTTTCCCCCGCAGCAGACACTTTTGCTGGGCTACCGGCTGTGACACCGATGTGTGTGCGGGCAGGCTGTCCCAAATGGCACACACAGAACACGAACACACACACGGAGACACGCCGAGTTCGTGTCCTTGTGACGTCTGCATACTCTAACGGGATACGCGCATATGGTCGGAGATCGGTGATCCGCCTTGTCCGGCCCAAGCCGCTAGACGGCAGAATTCTACTTTCACCACCTGGCGCAGTTCACAGGTACACTGCCTGACCTAGTGTACTAAGCGCACGGTTGGGCGTATGCAGCGTTAACACTAACCCACATACACAGATCAAACATTTTCCGCTGCTTGGAAATCATTTCATACCCAGCCGACTTCCAGCCGATCCATCCCGTTATATCGGTGGCGTAAGAGAGAGAAGCATAGAATTGCACCCAACTGCCATATGACGGGCACCGTGAACGTCAAAATGCCACGGACAGCTAGAAAAAATGATTAGGAAGGAAAACAGCTACACAATTAAAACTTAAATACTCTAACAGTCCGGGAATGAACCAGGGGAAGGCTACTGCCTTTTCTAAGGGAGACAACACGATGGCAATCGTTTTAGTCTACTGCAGGAATTGGCTCCCCTCAGCACCTGCAAGGAAATCGGGACACTGCTTTGTGTACCTCCCTGAATCGTGATGATGATGATGGAGACTTGATATAGCGCACGGCTACACCCTAACTGAGACTGAGTGCTCAAGGCCCTTGGGGAGAGGTTGTGACAGGAAAGATAGTGAAAAACACACACAGACACAAAAACAATGCAGATGATTACTGGGGTGAGGCACTGAAAAGACGAGTCTTCAGGTGTTGCTGACTGCCTCCTTCACTGTCTCAGGGAGCGAGTGCCAAAATTTCGGCGCTGCATTTTTGAAGGACCGTGCACCACGCCTCTTCTTACCGGTGTCGTCAGTTGAAGGGAGCCGCAGACGGAGTGAACTTGCAGACCGCAAGTTGCGTGCTGGCTGGGACACAGGTATTAGTTCCAACAGGTATGTGGGGGCAGTGTTGTGGATGCATCAGTACGTCAGGGAAAGGACTTTGTGGTCAATGCGCTGCTGCACGTGGAGCCAGTGAAGTGCCTTCAGAACAGGGGTGATGTGGTCAGTGACTTGTTCGGGAGACAATCCTAGCAGCCATGTTCTGGATTCGCTGAAAGGCGACTGACATGCATGTGCAACTGGTAGTTTTCACAGAGCACCGTTGCACTTGCAGTAGTCCACTCTTGACATCACCAGGGCAAATGCAATGGAGTTGGCAGCCAGCAACGACAGAAATGACCGCAGTTTCCCAAGTATGCGCAGGAAGGAGTTCTAATCAGTTTTTAGTGACTCTGTCTATGTGAGGCACCGTGGTCAACTTGGCATCAACAGTCAGACCCAAATCCCGCACACTATCAGCAAAGCGAATCTTGGCATCCCCAACCAGGATTTCCTTGATGCACTCTGGCGTTTGAGAAACTGACAAGTGACATGCGTTTTGTTCAGTTCTGCAGGGAGGGAGAATGAAGCCCTCAGGCGAGGTTATATTGGACTGTCACCAGACAAATCTTTAAAAATCTTTGTGTGCCGAAAGACCAACTGAACACTATTCAATCCAGGCATACTACCACAGTGGTAACATAAATTATATCAAAATCACAAGCATCCAATCACAAGAAAGGCATTTGTTACCCTTACCAACTTGAGTTCTTTAGCTGCCCATTGATTGAGATACTGTTGTTCATTTTGGACAGGTATCTATTGATCATGCTTTCCCAATGCAGCAAGTTGAGGTGACACTGGCACTAGTGGCAGCCCTCCTCCCAAATGCTACTGTGCTAGCTACATGTAACAGCAGCAACAGCCTGTCAGCCAATTCATCATGAGAACATTTGGTAAGCTTATTCCAGCTTCAATTATGTCCGTATTTGTGGCAAGGACACTGAGAACAAAAACTAGCTGCTAAAATTAAAACCAAAATAAATTTACTGATATCACACACAGCAGAAGGTCACCATATAGTGCATGCAGAGCTTTTTTGTGACTTGTGGTCCACGGTCGAAGTACATACATGTACAGGAAGCATAGTCCAAAGTACCTTATATACCTAATGACATACTTTGACCAGGACATCAACACACCAAACAGTGGAAGTGAATTTTACTTTTTAGTTGTTTTGTTGTTGTTGTTTTTTTACAGGCCGACAATCAGGAGACGCTCAAGAAACTATTACGTAAGCTTCACATCAATAGAGATGGATTTACTCAAATATGCCAATGAGACATTGTCTCCTTGACCCGTCATTTTTATGAGACATTTTCATTTTCTATGAGACAATCAAGTTCACCCGCATCACTCTGTCACATGTCTGTGCCGAGAGCCTGTTCCTAAACTTACTTGTGCAGTGTCGTTCAGGTTCTGAACGGAAAAGGACCCCTTGATTGCAAAACTGAGAATATTTTTTGCAACTCTTTCGAGCGAGAGTTCCTGGAAGCGCGCGCGGCGAGCGGGATAAGCATTAGCAAGCCTCATCACTAAAATTAGATTAGTGTAACAGACTCTATGACTGACACAGACAGCGCATCTCTGCTTCGCGTTGTCAAGTGCGCTTGTGATGTCATTTGCGTGCGACATATGAAGCATTTTGCGAAATTTCTATGCGACATTTTATCAAAATATGAGACATAGTCGCACGGCGCGCGAGAAAATCGATCCCTGCAATACTCTAGGTATTTCCTAAATATCTTCGGCTTAAGCCCTTCCACAACCAACTTTATTACTCTCTCCCTGGTGGCATAAAATTTTACGTATGTTCTGATCATACTAAAACTAGTAAAAGGGAGTGAAAACAGTCTAAACTATCTAGTGCACACTACTCTGTAGTGTAATGATATATACATACATGTGCACAGATTTTGTCAATTTAAAGCTGTCTGTACGAGAACACTGATAAGTATCATCCGCCTTTAGATCCTCTCACAGTCTCAGGTAGCAGATCTATACAGCTGCTGCACCTAGCAACCTTGCATTTAAACTAGTAATGTGTCACATAAAGCTGAAACTATGGGAAGTGCTTTATTGCTTAGCAGAGTCTCAACAAGTCCGTCGATCACTCGATGGAGTGGGAAATAGTGCAGACACTCAAGTAACAAATACCCCACAGCGTCAATGAACAAATGTGTTTAAATTACACACAATTTACAACTTTCTCGATAAATGGAGGTTTAAAATAATGCCCTGACCCTACAGTTGTTATGGATGATAATGATTCAATGATACAAGACAAAATCTGATTCACTGAAAAACCTGATAAAGATCTTTGAAGTTCAGAAAGTGGCTTTTATATGTAACCAGCTCTTGCCTGGATCTATCAGCTTAAAGAAAAGAAAAAAATTGTGACAATCCATGCATCACATCATGAGATAATCAGTACATGTATACATGACACAAAGTTTCTAATCTAAATCAGTGCTATTTCATGTATTGTGTACATTTTCAGTGAAAAAGATATATGGCAAGGGTAGATCTATCTTCTACTAAGTGAATGATGGGATGAGTACAGCACACACATCTAGTTCATAGTTGACATATTGCCAGGGTTTGGAGAGACCTGTGGTGGTTAAAAGTATCCGTATGGTCCTAGTCAGCTGCCACTGACACTCACCATTAGCTCAGTAATTGTAAAGGACGCAGCATTCCAATGCAAATGATAAATTCACAGAAAACCAGTCATTGAAACGGGGGGAAAAAATCATGCTCTAATGCAGATAGTTGTATAAACTGGTCTTTAGTGATCACCATGTGCCTCCTATACTGTAGTGACTGTGGGTTTTGACTTCGTCAATGTTTACAAATTTAATGATGTGATATATATATGACAATTTAGTTTTATGATTAGTAGGTAACCATTTGATCGATTGATTGTATAAAATTCAGCACACTTGGAAATATAGCAGGTACACTCTTCTGCATTGTGCCAGCTGTTACTGTGAAATGGCACTTTCGATCTTATTGATTAAAGAGTTATGTCTGCACTGGACCTTAACAGCTAGCATAATGCTTTTTCTAGTAATTCTACGTAATTTCTTACCATCTGTTGGCAGCTGTTTAGGCTGTGAAGGTAAGCTTGGAGGATTATTCTTCTTCTTCCACGGATTTGTCTTTGGGGGTGGTGCTTCCACATACAGTTTATTGTCAAACTTTTTGACAGTCACAGAGCCTGCCTTCTCTGCTGACTTGTCCTTTTCTTTCTCCGTTGACTTGTCCTTTTCTTTCTCTGCTGACTGGTTCTCTTGCCCGTTTTTATCTACTTTAGGAGGCTGAGCTGCACTCTTTGTCTTTGTGTCCTCCGTGTCCTGTGTTGCATCTGACTTGGATGTCACATTGTTGGCTTCTGATTTTGAAGCACTCACAGCTTCCCTGTATGATTTTGGGGGTGGGTCTGTTTTCGCAGAAGTGTCTGTCGAGTTGGTCTGCGAGGGACTAACCGCTGCTGCCATGTTAAAGAGAATTGTACTCTTCGACAGGTTTGACGAGCCGAAATGCACGAACAGTTTTCCACACCTGAATCAAAAGTGAGCGACCACGCGGTTCTCGCTTTCCAGATGTGCGCTGGGAAAGTAACGAAAGCGTCCCTAAATATCACATCTGACCTCCAAAACACGAAATTTATACTCTACTTATTGAGACTCGTGAAATGTTAGTCACAAAAACACAAGAAAACCTGACCACAACGGATGCGTGCTCAGTCGGTACACAACTACGAAACGAAGTGGCCAAAGAAATGAGAACAAATTGCACAGGCCACGTTGTGAGGACCCCTGAACTTAGGTCCCAAATCACTCAGCACAGTTGAAACAACGGTCCCATCAGCTTGATGAAGATTGACACGTATGTTCTGCAAACCATATTCATCGTAGATCCCAACCGAAGGGAGGCGAAAAGTGCAAACTTATTGCCATGATTTGTAAAATGTCCATTTTATTCCTAAGCACATGTCGCCATATGCACGAGAGAACGTCGAGCATGCGCAAGGGGACGGAAGTGGAAAGTGACCTCCCATCGGTGACCTTGCGAGACATGAGCTCAATCGGCACAACCCTATTCCGGGTCCGTCGCTTCTCTAGAGACGGACCCGAAACAGGGTTGCTTATGTTCACACAAACAGATACCCACTCCCCTCCCCAACACACACACACACACACACACACAAAATAACTAAATACCACTTCTAAGAGTTACTGGAAACTTGAATGTACGTGCAAAGACCCTACATTACTCTTAGTAATGTAGGGTCTTTGGTACGTGTTTATAATTTGTATTTCCAGAGGCGTGTGATTATGGGTGTTATAGCAGAGAATATATGTCTCTGGTTATAGTAATCTATTCATTACTATGATTTTCTTGTACAGTATAAGATTTGGTAAAATGAACCATCATTTGCAAGTTACAGGGATTATGAAAAGACTCGTCCGACAGCCCACAGACTAGTGAAAATACCGTCGGACTAGTTAAATTGTTTTAACACTGGCCCGCCGGACTAGTTGAGATTACGAGGCAAAGCTTGCTTTATTTTCACAGAGCTGATTGACCAAGGTACTGTCTGCGAGCCCCTCTCTCTCTCTCAGTTTCTGTTGTGACGCTGGAGTGAGAGTAACTATTTTTAGCGCGAGCCACTCGCTACAACTCTCCCTAATAACCTCAGTGAGTGCAGAGTGTTGTGAATCTTTTGTTTTCATTTACGAATAGGTCTATATTTGACAAAATGTATTTTGGGGCTAGTGGAAATGGTTTCGGGCTAGTTGGTTTTAAATCTTGCTAGCCCGAAGGACTAGCAAGATTTTTTCAGCTTTCATAACCCCTGAAGTTATATAAAAAAAAATAATTTAAAAAAAATGTGTAACAGAAGAGACCAATCTGCATGCCAGAACATCATTTGCATGATAGACTGAAAAAATGACATGAGAGACCAGTCTGCCTGCCAGAGCCGGCGGTATTATTTGCTTTTAAAAAACAACAATAACATGCAGGAATAGTTTGGCAGTGTTGTGACATTAAAACTGCATGTACATGTACATACAAATGGTCCATTGATAGATGTATGTGTTCAATGTATTTCTCTAAGCTCAGTATGTCAAATTACCATGTGGATGCACAGACGTATAGATCTATACGTCGATGTGTGGATGCAGCGCATATCTGCAAATTTGTCATGTTTTAGCAAGGTTTGGCTCTTCTTTTTTTTTCGGTGCAGGCATTTCTTAAAACCTTACGCCTGTAGCATCTATACTCACATTCATTTACCGTGTATTTTCTTTTGTAAACACTACTTTTTGCCACTCTGTTAAGTGCTCTGTGACTAGCTGGCAGATTTAACTTAGTCTCTTATGTTACTGTAAATTTACTTAACTTGCAAGTGACGTTCTGGCAGGCAGACTGGTCTCTTGCGTTACTGCGATTTTTTTGTAACTTGCAAATGGTGTTCTTGCAGATAGAGTGGTCTTTTATATTATTGTAATTTTGTTTATAACTTGCATGTGATGTTCTGACAAGCAGATTGGTCTCTAATGTTACAGTATTTTTTTTTTTTTAATAACTTTTTTTTTTATAACTATAAATGATGTTCTGCTAGGCAGATTGGCGAAAGACTAACCCCGAGATGGTTCGATTGTTTGTGTAGCTACCGAGCCTCCATAACCTGCCCCCTAGTGCCGTCTGCAATCACCTCGAGTCGTTCTGGCGTGGATGATAAACCCCAGCTAACCAACCAACTTCGCTGAACAGTGACCAGCTAGCCCTGCCGCGAGTCGCGGCAGGCTGTGATTTTGTTCAGCCATTGTTGTGCTGTTCTCCTGAAATAAAACTCATGTCATAGCGACCGCTGTTTTGCCTCCCTGCCTGCATGTACCGGACCCTCCCCAGGCACCCTGTCACAAGTGTAAATGTGTGAGACGGAGCGAGAGAGAACAGCCACGATGCTTTCGTCTGCAGTGCTGCCATTTGCCTGCAAAAAAAAATCAGATTGGAACAGTTTTGAAGCTTGCTACACGCAATATAGTCTTAGCAGGTATTCTTTTTGTATGTGATAGGTGTCATCCTTCAGTCATCTTTTTTGTTTTTGTTTTTTTGGGGTTTGTGTTCAAATTGGCATATGCATTCATTTTTCTGTCAAATTCCTTGTGATACAAAGGAGCCATTTATGCCAACTAAGAGATCAATTTTGTGGACATCAGCTGGCTTGTTTTAGTACCTCACAATCCTGCTGGTAATCACAGTTTTCACGTTTGTGTGTGTGTGTGTGCGCGCGCACATGATTGTGGTTACTGATTGTATGTATGCATACTGTTGTCATGCACTTGGAACCTACTCCAAACAACTGCAAGGCACACACTATTCATTAAGGCCGCAGTTTATTGCTGTAAAATGGCAAAGAGGGTGCAGCAGTCAACATAACATAGCATGATGTATTTCTTCAGATGCTCATGTATTCTGCATTCTGTTTTATGGCATAATTATGTAACGCAGAAAGCTCTGACATGTCATTTCATGTACCAGCATAACTTATATAGAACAGCCAAACCTTTATGACTCACATGTGACCGTGACCTGTACTAGAGGTCAATCAAAATGGTATTCTTACCAATCATCATTGTTGAAAAAGGCAAATGCTCTGCCAAAATTTTAATTTCTGTAACTTTCAGTTTCACTCAATCCCTGTGACCTTAACCAGTGAGGACGAGGTCACCCAAATTGTACACATAAGAGCTTTTCATTCCAATTTCATTTGTGCTTTGGGTGCTCATCAGTTGGGTTGCCTGATGTTCGTGGGTGCTGAGAAACAGAAAATCTAATTTATCACCACGACCCTATGACCTTGACCCTTGAGGTGAAAATCACCCGAGTTGTACATGTTAAAGCTTTTTTTTTCTTTTTTCTTGCAGTTCTTATTTTTCATTTTGCAATATAATTATAACTTTAAAATATCATCAGAAACTATAAAATACAATAAAAACTTTGAAAGCTTTTCAATCTGCAGTCACACAAAATTTGACCATATTTGTACGCTTGCATTACAGCTATTTTGGGCATCCATGCGACTTGATATGTGCTTAATACTGATCGGTTTTGTTGTTTTTTTCCGAAAAAAGGAAGTATTTAACGCACAACAAATACATGTACTTCAGAATCAATCTGATGACGATGTGCGCGGTGTCGTCAGCCGATGACATCAGCACGTCAAGAGAGTCACCCACACCAAATGCCTGTACATGTACCCGTGAACCTGTACCAAACACGTCTCCATTGCAGTGAGTGCAGAAAATAGGAACACCATGGTACAGGCTCTCAAAGAGTCCGTTTTTTTCATATGAACTACATTTGTAAGTTTTGGTAGCATAGTGTTTGCGGTTGCTATGAACAGAGATAACAGGATTTTCGGAATTTTCACTGTGACCCTGACCTTTGAGGAAGGTTATTCAAAATGATATGTTTAGAAAGCCCTTGTCACCAACTAGGATTGTACTAAGTTTAGTGTTCCTAATAATTATAGATTCTGAGAAAAAGCCAATGTTAAAGTTTTGTCTCAGACAGACAACAGCCGACAGGTGATGGAGGGCTATTACGTGCACTCGCTTTGTTACTCACTTTGTTAACACACTTGAGTGAAAAATATCTTCCTAGTGAAAGATTTGGTTTACCAGTAGATGTAGATAAAAATCATGCCTTACACTATATATGCAATGATGAGATCTCATGAAATGAATTTCATATAACAGGGGCCTGAATTAACTATACAAGTACGTGTATGAGAAGGAAACTGATTTTTATCAAACCTCAAATCAAACTAGAGGTTAGTCACACAAATATGTAGCAAGCTACATGTATTATTCTGCAGATTTGTCACTAGTGCCATCTGCCCAAAACATACAGAACAAGTGTTGAAGATGATCTGAATACTATGTAATCCTCAGAACTATTTAAAGACTACTGACCATGTTTACCCCCCCCCCCCCAAAAAAAAAAAAAAATAAAAAAATTCTGCAACAAAGCTGGCTATGCATATATAACTTATAAGATATGAGATAAGATCCTGTCTTTAAACTTTTATTGTCATTTTTTCCTGCATCTTAGTGGGGACCAAAGACAATGCAGCCCTCAAAATTTAGATACATGGACAGTTTTGCACAGTTACTTCATTCAGGAAATTTTTCACATGCATGTAAATGAAATCTGTGCGTGTATGGGCAACACTGTCATAATATAATCTGTCTTAAAAAGTTCTAATCACTAAATCAATAGTTACATGTACATACACCCCAATAAAAAAAATCAATAAAACCTACATATACACACAGCTACGACACAAATGTGCAGAAAACATTTGACCAAGAAGTCATATATGGCACACACTAACATTCATGTCAATGTGTTCAACACACTGTACCAACAGGAAGCTCAACGTGAAGGATGCATGACACACACCTAGACCCCAGATGCATGACATATCTATGGTATGGTATGGGTATGGGTATGGTAGACTTCTCCTCGGCGCACATATCCATCTCTAATGAGATGCTCTAGGCGCCGCAAGGCTGGAGGACCCCACTACCCTTTTAAAACAAAACAAAAACAAAAAAATCACTGAGCATTGCAATCACTGGAAAGAAGTTAGACTAGCAAATTGCCTGACATGATTGGAAATAAAAATATGAATCATCTCCACTCCATAAGCTTTACGTTTCAATTGTTAAAAAACACGCACTGCAACTCAAATGGAGGAAAATGTCTAATGTTCAAGGACTACTAAAGTTGTCCTGCTACATACTCGAGCATCCAGGACCACTGCAGAATCCAATATGTTGGAAAAGAAGAAAAACAGGACACATAAATTATTCAAGTTTAACAAAAACCCTCACCTGCAAATCCAGCACTAAATGTCACAAGCTGCTGCTGTACTGTGTTATTGTTAATGCTGTGTTCAACATTCAAAAGTGCAGGGACTGAATCAGGCAAAGTAATTAACAGTGTCCTGCACCTTGCCTGCATTTATTTACTTGCCATGAGAAGAGTTCACCCACAAAGACATCACTGATGTCAAACAGCAGCTGACTTTTGTCTCCAAAGAATCATCAAAAACAAAAACAGCAGCATATATAGGTAATATAAGCATCTCATAACTCTAGATAAGTGGTAAACAAGTCTCTGTGTGAATATAGTGTTGGATAATATGCATGCCAGTTGGCAAGCTGATACACATATCAACAATGTTTTCTCATGAAAGCTAGGAGTAGTCACCGGGCAAAGTGCCATCAACTCTGGTAGTACAACTTGATCTGCTTGTCGAAGGAATCAGCAATGGCTTTTCTGCAACAAAGAGAAACCAAGCCTGGTGAGATCGTTAAATAATTTCTTTTGTAGAAAACAACAACAAAAAGACGATACACTGCATTGCCAACCCAGTTAGTGTTGCAATCGGATGGTTACAGCTGGCTACAGACTTGTTCAGAACTGTGGCAGTGTGGGACAGGATGCTCGCTCCTACACGCCTGCAGAGAAAGTCTAGCTGGTCCTCAGTCGGTAATCAAATGGCAAATGTCATCATCTGCTCAGTACACAGTACACTTCTAGAAAAACATACAGGCCAACCAGATTCATAACAATTGTTTCAGATGCTGTCCTGCAACCGAAGCGATTCATTCTGATGCATGGATGAAGTGTAACTGAAGAAACCTTTTCCATTATACCTAACAAACATACTGAGACTTTGAGCAAAACAGATTATGATTAGCCGTGTATGGGTCAACTCACCGGAAAACATCATTGTTCAGCAGAAAGGCGGCAATGTGTCCTCTATTAGTAAGGTAGCGAACCTCACAACCAGGCCAAAGTTGATCTAGGGGTATGACTCCTTGTCGAGGCACATAAGCATCCTGTGTCGCTGTCACGATAATAATGAGGCGTGGGTCAACTGGCATGGAAAAGTTCCCAAGGTGGGTGCACTCGTCCATGACGCCCACCATGAAATTTACAGCCACTTGTTGCAATGTGTGCGACAATGATCCTGCACTGGAATCTGAGCTCGGACGTGTAACACGAGATAGTTTCGACTTGGATAGTGCATGCTGAAGAGGAACATCTGTTTTGTGGACAGACCCCGATGACACTTGCGCTCGTGAAAGTTTGGATTTGGACACAGCATGCTGAAGTGTGAGAGCTTCTGCAGACCGCTGAGGAGTAGACTGTTCAAGAGATGGCTGCTTAATTTCAGCAGAACTGCTGTTGGAGACAGAACTTAATGATGCATTTATCATATCTGTTAACCTGCCTCCGCTTTCACCACTGCTGTGAATGTCACCAGCTCCTTGCAGGTTGAGAGAGTTTTTTATCACAGTTTGAGAAGTCGACACTGCTTGCGCCGAGATGTCATCTAGGGCTGCCTGCTTGTGGTGAGCCTTGTGGAGGAAATCCTTGTGCATCTGTTGAAGGTTTTCAAAGTCACGGGAGAAATCTTTCACAAACTGCTGTCCCAAGGCATAGGCATTCTGGGATCGATGCTGCAATTAAAAAAAAAAAAAGGATGGAGTTCAAAATGAATGGCATGGATCATAATTACTCAGGGAAGAATAGTTAAAGCAAGAGCAAGTTTTGAAAGAGTGTGTGTGTGTGTGTGTGTGTGTGTGTGTGTGTGTGTGTGTGTGTGTGTGTGTGTGCAGGGCTCCCTAAAAGCCACAGACCTAAAGGGTCCACTGACCCCCAGTTCAAAATTTTAGGGGGTCTTTGTACCTCTACTTTCAATTTTTAAAGGGTCAGAATCATTTCTCAAGTTTTTAGTGCATGGAATTATAAATTCAGTAAATACTGCTGAACAGATTGTGTGTGTGTGTGTGTGTGTGTGTGTGTGTGTGTGTGTGTGTGTGTGTGTGTGTGTGTGTGTGTGCAAAACTGAATTTTATCAACTTCAAATCGTATAATTAAATGAAGTGGGTACAATTCAGTTTTGAAAGTTGGAAACTCCGACTTTTTGCCGCTGCTCTGTGCCGACTTTGATGCGACGTCTGAATCGTAGCTATGCGACGCCGGCCGAAGTGCACCCGCTGCCGGGCGAGGGCTCGAGACCTCCACAACTTTTCCACTGACGAAAAAGTCCATAGTCATTTGAACTTTCACTTTTTTCGGTGGCATGATTCGTCACATAGAAAGCGAATCCGATCGGTAACAAGAGCACTGACTCTAAAATCTTTCGTCCATAGTTTCGAGCGCAGAAGTGGAAAAAGATGGGGCACGTTCACTACGCGAGAGTGGCTGTAGTAGCCGCCGATCTGCAGCAGTAGACAGTTCCGAACTGAACGCGGCCAAGGCAAGGGAGAACACTCACTCGATCACAACAAGCCTATAGGCGTACGCACGGTAGTGCAGAGGTAGTGCGTCAAGCTAAGCACAGATCGCGTTCATAATGCTTCAACGTACCCCCTCGAATTTTTTTTAGTACGTAAATGTTTACTTCAGTGCGTAAATTACGCACAGACGCACAGTTTAGGGAGCCCTGGTGTGTGTGTGTGTTCAACTTACTGTCAATAAAAAGCAGATATACCAACAGGACAGACTAACACAGCAAGTTAATTCCAATATACATGTAAATAATGTAAATAATTTTGTGTGTGGGTAAAATAAAGCTTACTTCTTCAGGAGAAATGAGAAGCTGGCTGATCTCATCTTGATACACACTGTTCTCAAAGAACTGAGTCTCCAGTGTCTTCCATGGGATGGCTTCACTCATCACCCCCTGCAAACCATTTAAACAAATAAGATGCCTCTTAAAAATTTGTTTCAGTACATAAGGACGGAGTCAGAAGCCAACCTTTTGCAGGCAAAAAAACTTCCTTTTCATTAACACTGGAATCTCCATAACTGGCTCATACAACCCAGGACCCACAAACAACTCTACCTGTACAAAGCTGCCTGGTTGTGCATGACCATTACTGAGTGAAAGACCTCAGGGTGTAGAGGGAAAAAATCCAGACTTACTTGAGTGAAGACAGCTGATGCCGTACTCCATGAAAGACAAGGGATGAGAGACAATGGCTCATGCCAGTTGGTTGCTGCCAAGGATGCCATCTGACACGAATAAACAGCAGTTCACACATGAATGTCATCCACTTTTCCTTTTACAAAGTAAAAGCTGTAAGCAGTGCCAACGAAAAAGAATTTGTTTCAAACAGTAATCTCTTTAAATAAAAAGCACAAGGACATCTTCACGGCTGAATGCAACATTTATGAGCAGAGCTTGAATATGTGCCAAAATTGGATCTTCAGTAATACAGTCTCTCTCTCTCCCTCTCTGTCTCTGATGCACACATATACAGTGACTTACATGTCCACCCATGGAGATGCCAGTGATGCCTAGAGGCCCATAACCTTGTCTCTGACACCAGTGAAGCAGAGCCAACGACTCCAGTATCAGGGCACCACCCATCACAAATAGGTCACTCACATTGTGCAGACTTGATCGACTGAAGAACAGACAGGTGTATCTCTAAAACCGCTTGCACATACGTAACTAAGAGTTCAGCGTGTCATACAAGTATAATGCACAGATTTCACAACCAAACAGTCTACACTGTCAACTTGTAATACTCAGTGCTGATGGCCTGTCAAAACTTCATGAAATTTGACTTGCGAACAGCAAATGCTCAGAGCAGCTGATATGAACCAAAAAAAAAAGATCAACAGTAATCGACTGCAAAGACATATGCAGGTACCAGTATACATGTATCGTCACGGTGTGGAAATTTTGGCACACACCCCTTATTTAACGATAGCTCAAAAGCAGCATAAAATTGTGTCACTCTGAAAAAGTAAAAAAAAGTCCAGCACAATGACGTGTGTAGAGAATGGTACTCACATCTGGCCCTTGGGTTTTCGACTCCCGTCTTCCAGAGTGTCAAGGAACAAGAATTTCTCTCCGACACAAGCACTTCCCTTTCAAACTGAAACACTTGCCTTCTTACACAGAAAAAGAGAACACTACACATAATAACAGGATATGCAGACACTCTTTCCTGAAATGTTGACAACATACACCCTGTTCAATGAAAGATCTCCAGACAACATGAACTAACTTGCAAAAAAGAAAAAGAAAAAAAAAAGTGAATAACAAATTTAAAAACTGTATATTGTAAAGCACTGAAACCTTAGTACATGTAAAGGATACAGAATGGGTTTTCCAAAATGATTGAAGCAATTCCTGATTCCTTCAGCAAGGGTTTTGCCATTAGTATTCTTCTTCTCCAGAAATACTGAAAACACACACACACACACACACACACACACACACACACACACACACACACACACACACACATGCCACAAGTAAACATTTACTCAAGAAAAAAATTACTCAGCCACCATTTCTAAAATTCTTTTGAGTACAAGAGTCCAGTCAGACAGCTACACATGTCAAGTTGACAAGTTAAGGAAGTGCATATAATCTAAACTGACAGTACTCTGGCAATATCTCAATGCATCAGGAAATTTTCACATCTAAACTTGAATCAAACAAAACTTTTCTTTAAAAAAATCTTTGTTTTCAGCAGTAACACCAACATTAACAGTAACACTTATGATACAGTTGTACTATCAATGTTGGTGTTACTGCCGAAAACAAAGATGATAGTCCTTAATAAGAGACCACTCCCAGTAGTCAGTCTCTTTTGGAAAGCACGTTAAACTGTTAGTATGGCACAGTCATACATGCACACAGACTCAGCCTAGCAGCCGGATACACATGTACATGTACAATATACGGAAAGCAGATACTTTAGTGACAGTTCTACCCTTTACAGACAGACAGACAGACAGACAGAGGAGCTAGAGACTGAACAAGAACCCAGAATGAACCCCTGATGGCTGGCCCAAATCACAATACATGTACACGACACTCTTCAAAATAGAACTCTGCCTAAAACTGTGTAATTGTTATTACTTTTGTTAACAGTTGTAAGTACTCTTACCAGTACAGAAATATCTGGACAAGATTCAGATATATACATTACATTTAAAACTCACTTACATGATCTCCTGTGCCAGCTAAATGTATGCAAACTGGTCTTAATTTGCTGTGTTTCCACTGCATAGGTAGAATCATTTGGAAACTGGAAACACACACACACACACACACACACACACACACACACACACACACACATGATTCATTCATAAAAGACACGCTCAAGAAGACAATGCTAATGATGGCAAAAAACAAGGAAGATACGGTTTACAACAGTAAGCCCAAAAGTAAAGCAAGGAAGAGCGGGATTCTTCCTACCTAGGTTGGCAACTACCCAGAGTAGGAGTACTATAGGCCCCATGGGAAGGTTGTTGCCACACAGGTGAGACTCACCCACTCCACGGGTGCGACTTTGGGGGTGCTTCCCTGGTTATGACACATCTCATGATGTGGATGATGACATGACTAGCACCGCAGGTGCCCTAGTTCCCAGGCCTAGTTAGTGCCAGGATATTTAAGACATTAAGTGCGGACTGTGGCCCTGTCACATAGCCCCAAAACTGTGCATTATCATACCATCATCCTCATCAACATGCACATAAAAATTGTCCAAGCTTCCAAGCCCATGACTTTTTGACCGTCCGTACTTTTTAACAACAGTGCAAAATCTGGGGAAAAAAACGTCTCAGTTTCGACCAGACACCAAAATTCTGTCTCTAAGTTTTCAACCAGAGCAGTAAAACTATGAAGCAACCTGAAGATAATGCCAAATGTCCAGGGAAAAAAAAATTAAACAAATTGATAGAACTTTTCGCATTTGCCAGCCTGGCAAATCACCCAGTGATCGCTTTTGTTGATACAGCCATTTTGTAGGGCCAGAAGTACGGAATAGTCTCCCTTCACTGCTTCCGTTTCTGCCATCTTGCAAGTTTCAGTTTGTTGCAGTGGTCTGTTTGCAAGTTTCGGAGGTGGAAAATGCACATGTGCAATTACACAGACAAGGAAGATATGGCAATTAAAATGTCAAAGCCCTCTGATGCAACATACGATTTCAGGCAGGATTGTTATCAGCCCCACCGGCAAACATGGTGTTCAGTGAAGATCAGTGGTTGCATATCCAAACTGAAACTATTTGTTTTGGCTCCCTGGTTTTCAACCAGACCATCAAATTCAAGATTTTTTTGTGTGTGTAAAAAGTGGTCGAAAAGTTAAAGTTACAGTCGAACCTACCAAGGCGGTCACCTGTATAAACTATGCCACTGTCTAACCTGGTCACCCCAGATCGATCCATTGACACACTAGCTGTTGACATGCCACCCTGGATAACCCGGTCCCTGTCTAAGGCGGTCAGTTTAGCCCAGTCCCTTGGGTGGCCGCCTTACACAGGGTGGCCGCCTTACACAGGTTTGACTGTATAAAAGCCTGCTTAGAATATTTTCACAACCATGAACAAACAGCAGATAACAGAAAATGTCTGTTCAAGTCTCAATATGTTTGCCAGCCATACAACAACACTGTGGAAAACTTTTCATTGAATGCTCTTCATCCGTACATCAGAATCAGTCACTTGGGACACATCGTAGCATCTGAAACCATTGTGGTGACACTGGTTGGCGTATATGTTGTTCTGCACACGTAGAAGCGTACCAAATACTCAAAAGACATTATTTGGTTGCAGCCTGAACACCAACTAAACAGCACAGATTGCTGGCTATTTTTAGTAACTGTGTCGATCAGCGTGTGCTACACAGTTATTGAAGCTTTAGGCCAAAGAAAGTTATATTTCTGTACCGCTGCAAGCTGCAAAGTCCCCATAATGGTCACGGTGGCCAAAAGGAGTATAGATCTACTCATTTGGCAAACAGCCTTACACAAGTTACAGCTTAGTAAGCGGCAGTTCTTCCCCTCAGAACTCATCACAAACACAGACTTTAAAATGTGCACGTACAAAATCAACCTAACTTGCTGCACGCCAATACAATGTTTTCAGATGAACTACACAACACTTGCATAACTCATCTTGATGAAGCATAACCCAATTTTTTTTTTCCAGCGCGTTGCTGCAGTGCAGTGCCACCCAACCTACCTACCCAATTTTTTAATTTTGCTGGGGGGGGGGGGGGGGGGGGGGGAAGCTGGATAACCTGGAGAGAAACCCCCGGAGGACGGCCCCGAAGCCAGGAAAACCCATATCACAATCTCAACCTAGAATCAGACCCATGCTTCATAGCTGTGACACTGGTGATGGTTGTTCAGAAACACACCTGCTAAGTCTGACACACTACCTATCAGACCACCGCTCATCCCTGATGCAACCCCTCACCATATTTGCATATAAATGTGAGTGCAGTATCCCAAAACAAAAATCACAAGTTTGAAAGAAATGAATGTGGAAGCTGGGCACACATGACTGCCTAACCTTGCTTTTTCAACTTCTTTTGGCACAATGCCAGGGAGGTGGTGGGTGAGAGGTGAGATGAGATGACCCTCCAGAATTCGACAATCTCCATCAGGATATTCCTGCAAAACACCGTCAAATACAGCCACATAAAATCATCATTATCAAAATCAAACGACGACACATAATCACCTTATCTACATCAACACCTAGTGACCTACATCACAAGGGCTGCCCTACAACGTTGCTCGAGATAACTTTGCAAGTAGTATCAACAGCAAATGAACATGTTCACACTTCCCTATCAACATAGCAGCTTGGCAAACTTTTACAGTAAACTAGAAGTACAGCAGTGTTTCCAGGCTTTCTTTCTGAGTGATAGCTGAAGGCTTGTCACAGCCAGCAAGCTGAAACTCTCAAAAGTCACTACCTGTTGTTAGTACTATTATTAATTTGTTTGAAACTTCATGAAAGAAACAGGGGGTACATTCTTTAAAAAAACAAAAACAAAAAACTTTATGACAGGTCTTATGTATATATATTACAGATATTAGGACAAGAAAAACGTAAGTTCACCTTCTCAATGTGGACAGGGTAGTCACTGGGTACAAGATGCCTGCATAGCTCTCGATTTGAGATAATTTTCCTGAAGTCAAATAACCTGAAACAGAGAACTGAAACACATGAATGCTCAAGGTCTTTACATACACTGTTCGATAATCAACTGAAGTGCCAAATATTGGTGATAAAATACCAAGAACAGCATGTGATGCACACATTTGTATATGACAGGTTTGTAAATGAATGACAGGGGCCAAGAACGCGTATCAGCTAGTGGACAGAATTTGTAGCTGAAAACAGACACACAGACACACATAAACAAAACATCTTTGTCTCAGAAGCATGGATGGTGAGATGAAGCAGTAGTATGAAATATGAAGATTTCTAGAAACACACACACACACTTGCGTATGGACTATAATACCGTTTTAGACTGTCTGGTTTGCCCCAGCCTTTGGTG
This sequence comes from Batillaria attramentaria, assembly GCA_018292915.2. Classification (NCBI taxonomy): domain Eukaryota; kingdom Metazoa; phylum Mollusca; class Gastropoda; family Batillariidae; genus Batillaria; species Batillaria attramentaria. The sequence continues at coordinate 1,828,968 of JACVVK020000066.1, forward strand.
AAGAATTTAGTGAGCAGCAGCCTCCTGTAGAGCTGATCCAAACGACTCATGATGCAGCTTGGTTAGGTTCAGTCCACAAGAATGCTCATAAATTACCTGAAAACAGAAATGATATTCAATATGTATTCATTCAGTTTCTGGGAAGTGCACACTGCAAGTGATATAATCTGTGAGTTTGTGTGTGTGTGTTTTGACAACATGTTTCACTATGTCCCACATTCCATGTTCATAAAAAACAGGTTTGTTTATAACAAAATCAGAAGTATAATTAAAGGTTCATTAAGAAAACACTGAATTAAACGCATACGTTCAAGACATACTACTAAAGCACTGACCTCTGATCAGTTGTACATAATTAGCACCCGGCCCGACCTTAATATAACATGAACATACACATAAATAAGAATGTGACACTGATGGAATTCAAGTTCTACCACTTTTATGTTGGGATACCTATATATAGTAGGCCAGACACATACACTGAGAACATCTGCTTAGGTCTATTTCTCGAAGGAACGTACATGTAATTTTTAAATTTGTCACTCCTACGGGAAAGCAGCAGCGTGCTCCCGTGTACATAATCAACCGTTCAGATCAAAGACAACACATCAGTTTCCTGGGTTGCAGCACATGTTTTTCGTGTCACCCTGCAAGGTCAGCCCTCAAACCCCTCATGGCCACACGCTCCCCGTTTTCTCGCGTTATCTCGTCGTTCACTACTGCGAAAGCTCGTAACATACACGGCGAATTTCAGGACCTGTGCGTGAAAGACTTAAAGAGATTACTTGTACATGTGGATATGTAGTCGCACATAGGCTATGACCAGAGCAGGGATCAGATGTTTGCCTGAAGGAAAGGAGCTTGCCCGTGCTTCGCAGTTGTCTGCTAATAATCACGCGAGAGTTAGGTACCGGAAACCAAAAACCGAAATTGTTGTCTGCAACATCCGGCACATGAGGCGTGAGGTGCACGAAACTTATGCAAGGGCTTTACTTGTGGCGCAAGCAATAAAAGGCTGTTCTTTCTTTTCTGAATTATTCGATCAGATTCGCTTCGGTTCTAACATTCCGCTGAATTGTTTGGTCTGTTGTCTTGGGTGCGATTGCCGAAATGTTACAGCCGATCATGCATGTTTTGAACGCCCAAAGAATCATCCTGGCCAGCGGATCTCCGCGCAGGAAACACATTTTGGAAAATGTGGTAGGTAGCATGTTTGATTGTTAACTGGTGTGTTGCATCCTGTTGTCCAAAAAAATAAAAAAAAATAAAAAAATGCACAGCGGTTGGTGGTCTAGTGGTTAAGAGACTTTTTTGTTCTGCCACAACTCTTTGCCGGCTCTAGTGGTGTTTCTCCCTGGTAATGGGTGGAATCCACGGAGGGCTGGGAAGCTGGGGCAATTTTTTTAATTATGCATGATGATGGAGATGAGGATGATGGTAAGATGATGCTATGGAAGTCCGTGTGGTTTGGGACTGCGGGACAGGGCCGCAATCCACGCTTGCTGTCATAAATTTCCCGGCATTAACCAGGCCCGGGAACTACTGCACCTGCGGTGCCGGCCGTGTAATCATCCACACCATAAGACGTGTCATACCAAGGGAAGCACCCCCAAAGTCACACCCATGAAGTGGGTGAAGCTCGGCTGTGTGGCAACAGCCTTCCCATTGGGCCCATAGCACACCCCGCTCTGACCTAGGTAGGAAAAATCCTGCTTGCCTCGGCTGGGATTCGAACCCGGGTCTCCGGGTCCATAGTCTGAAGTGCTAACCACTACACTACAGGGGCCGGTAGTGGTTAAGAGACTTGTCACCAATGCGAGAGGTCGGGGGATTCGAGTCGCACGCGGGGCAAAGAATTTTTCCTTCTCGTATGTGACACCGTTCATTCGGGCCGATCGTCGGGGGTTCTCTCCGGGTACTCCAGCTTCCTCCCCCTCTGCTTTGGAAATGCCCACCAAATTTGACAAATAAATGCAATTCTAAATTCCGAAATTTAAATAGCTGAGCTGACTCTTCACACCACGTGATTGTAATGTGTTTATGTCCAGTGTGTGAGAGAATGTGTGTGATTCACGTGAGCGTGCATGTTGGGTTCAGATCGCGGCACTTTGAGCCAATTCACGAAATTGGGTAAAGCGCCTATACATTACTCATTATTATTATTATAGGTTATAGTTAATGACGGTCTCTGTGTTTAGTCTTGGTTACATAGCTAGATGTAGCATAGGTGTAATTAGTGGATCATATCACATCATTTTATCCTTTATTTTTTGTTTCATATTTTTTAATCATACCAAGGTGCTATAACAAGGATGTATCTTACACAGGGTTTGAAGTTTGAAGTAATACCATCAACTTTTGAAGAAAAGCTTGACAAGTCCAAATTCCCAAGTCCTGTTGAGTATGTGCTGGAGACCGCAAGCCAGAAGACACTGCAAGTGGCAGAAATGCTCAAGACGAAGTCGGTAAGTTTCTGTATTGCCAGTAACGAGACATTTTGTGTGCTTCTCATTTTGGAAGTTTTTTGGTAAATGAGTGTCACACTTTGTGATTCCACGCCGTTTAAACAATGATTCACAATGACAATTTCAAAGTGAACAGTGCCTGAAGAAGACAAAGCAAAAGCAATGGATGAACTGACAACACAAAGGAACGAAAGAATTAACGATAACATAAAGGAAGTATCAGATATTCGTCTGCGCCCTCCCAAGTCTTTGGAGTGAAACAAAAAGACTGAAACAAACTGTTAGTAATTAAGTAAAAACATGAACGAAAAATGTGATTGATTCAAGGTAACCACTGCACTGTCTCTGTCCAAAATGAAAAATACGGGTTGTGCATAGTGATAGTAGGCACTGATCACTTTGAAATTGTCATTGTGAATCATTGATTAAACGGCGTGAAATCACAGAGTGACACTGATTTATGACAATTTCAAAGTGAACAGTGCCTGAAGAAGACAAAGCCGAAAGCAATGGATGAACCAACAACAAAAAGAATTCACAATAACATAAAGAAAGTATCAGGTATTCCTCTCTTTGGTTTGTTGTTTTCTTTTCAACAATACATGTACATAGACATCTAGTTTAGACAAGACTGAATGAGCCATGGCACACAAAAAAGGCAGATAACTTGCATCCAGCAATTGTACAGGAACCTCCGATCCACATCTGTGATTAGAGACACACAGCTTTGAAAAGAGGTTGAGCTTCTTGTTCCTGTTGCTCAATTTGTGCAAATGACGGTCCAACAGCCTTGCTTAATATACATAAGGAATTCACATGCGTTTGCATTTGTTGCAGTCATTGGTGCCGGATCTTGTCATTGGTGCAGACACAGTTGTTTCCATGGATGGTAAAATTTTTGAGAAACCAAAAGATAAAGATGATGCATTCCAGATGTTGTCTGGGTAAGCAGAAACAACATTATTGTAAGCACAATTGCATTCCAGATGTTGTCTTGAAAGCAGAAACATATTCATGTAAATACAAATTTGAAACTGCTTACATGCAGTTCTGATTTAACTGACGTTACATCTGTGTACAGGTTTAACATTTTTTTGCTTTTCAAGTTCAACAAGTATCAAACTTGCTGTTGGGATGTGAGGATTACACAAGTACATGCTGTGTAAGTTGATTATGTTTATTGAATACTGTTGGTGTAAGACAGTTCTGTAACATCATCAGTTGTGCATTGCAGCTTCAGTGGCGGGAGTCACACAGTATACACAGGGGTAGTCCTTATAACTCCATCAAACGTCTTTCAGACAGGTAAAAGGAATTTCCAGTGATAAATCTTCATTTTATACTACAGGCATATACATGTATAGCTGCACGGAAGATGCATTTTAAAACACTTTTGCTGTTTGTGTTACTGAGCAGAACATTGCTTGCATCATCTCTCTGGATGGAAAAACTTGCACATTTGATGGTTTTGACACCTCACCACATGGGCAGCCACACCCAGCGTAGGATTCTTTCTCTGTTTTCAAAGCTAACAGTTGTGATGGTAGGAGTTTACCATTGCTGAAAATAGTCCGTAATGAACAAATTTTACAATACATGATGAAACCCTTGCATCCTTGTGGCTTAACCTGGTCAACCCCTCGGCACCTCACTGTAGCCTGCCCTCAGTCTCGACTCTACACTTTCTCACACACCACAGCCTGAAACATGCAGTGTGTTAGATAGTGAAGTGAACCCAGTATGGTACATTACTCCAGTACAGTATTCCAGATGTTAAATTGAAGACGTAGGAATATCAATTAGATGCTACCGGAACATGTACATGCAACAGGTGATACATGTCTGTCTCTTCCATTGGTTTGCTGTATTGAAAATCCTTTTCTTTGTTTTCATCAGGTGCTGGGGAAAGTGTTAACAGCATGAGAATACACAAATTTCATGAGGCAACAGATGTTTCAATGGCCACTTTAACACCAGAAATCGTCAGGGCTTATATTGAGACTGGAGAACCCATGTATGTCCTGGTTTTTAAGTTGTTTCTCTATAGAGAAACAACTTTATGAGACGGGGCAGATTTTGCTGCGCGCAGCAGCACGTTTCAGTGATACAAAACAAGACTGACGTTTCTCCACACAATACATACTTTCACGCACATAGTGACGTAACGAAACCTGCGTCATAGACACTTGACGTGCACACTATGCTTCTGCGTTCTTTTTGGCGGGAGTTGTGAGACGTGTGTGTGTGTGTGTGTGTGTGCGCGGACGGATGTAATGATGGCTATCTCCTAAACCACCTCGATGGAGGCCTTTTTACTTTGAGATAAAATGGGAAATCACCTTCTCCAGACCTACCTTTCACGATTTTTAGCCTGCCGCATTTTCAGAAGAGTTATCGCCGATTTTTAAAAATCGGTCGTGTTACGAATTTTTTCGAAAAAGTTGTTCAAATTCCTTCATTTTCTAGACTTTGAAAGTTCACCCAATCACACTGCCTGTATTCGTGCAACAGCTCTGTAGCTCTGACTGGTTTTGTGTAAAAAAAATATTTCCGAGGTAGGGGTGGTTTACATAAGATCAAATATCTATAGATGAAAAGACTACTGCAAATTACTTATCATCCCGGCGTTTTTGTCTAGTGTGACAACTGCACATATGACAGGAACTACTGCACTATTATAGCCTTAGCATTTAGAATAACTGAACTTTTAGATAAACATAACTTTTTCAAGTTTCTGCGAAAAGCACCGGTCAAAAGAGTTCCAAATTTTCGATTTCATAAGTACAATACAAGGTATTCTAGTCCATGTTTCACCAGCCCTCTAGATCTTCCAGATTTTATGTAAAAATTAATTCAGCCAGGGAAGTCACAAAAGCAACAGGGAAATCACAAGACATGCACAAGCATCATCTGTCATACCACCAGTGTGAAGCTGACGTCAAACGCTTAGTTCCCAGACAAAATAAGCAAGTATCGTCACTGCCTCCGACATTTCAACAGCCCTCTAGATCTTCCAGATTTCATGGGAAAAATAATTCAATCGGGTAAGACAAAGCCAACAGGGAAATCACAAGACATAAACAAGCTTCCTCAGACGATCGTAGTGCTAGAGGCTGACGTCAAAATGTTTAGTTCGCGGAATTGACGTCATCTCTCTGTCTGTGTATGACGACCTGCCTGAGGCTGACGTCAAATGTTTAGTTCACGGAACTGACGTCTCTCTCTCTCTCTCTCTCTCTCTTTCTCTCTGGGGAGCCAGGGTGGCCGAATGGTAGAGCGTTGGACTTTCAATGCTCGGGTCGAGAGTTCGAATCCCGGCTTGGGCCAAATATTTGTGCTGGCCTTTCTCTCGTTGCCCCGTCTTTGATATCACCCTTACGTGGTGGAAAAGGACGTTAAACTCCTAAACACCCACCCACCCACTCTCTCTGTCTGTCTGTCTGTCTGTCTGTCTCTCTCTCTCTCTCTCTCCCCCCTCCCGGCCCCACCCCCAGTCACGTGACTAATCGGTCGAGGTCGTAGAGGATCTAGTGTCATTGGTAGATCTTTGAGATGGGAGAACCGGCAACAATAACAACAAAACAGACAAAATAAAATGAAATTTGGAGAAACAACTTTGTAGGACGGGGCCGTTCCTCCTTGTTTTTGTTGTTGTGGTTTTTTTTTTGTTTTTTTTTTTATGTTTGTAAATTCATGTTACATTTCCAGCAGGCCAGGACTGCTGTTAGGTGGGATTATGTGTAAATAATTATTATGTCAGCTAGGGGTAAGTAGCTGCTTTACACTGACATTTTGAAGATCATCCTGAATGATTTCCAAACAACAGAGAAAGTTTTGGATACGTGGTGTACAAGATAATTGAATGAGCCCATTCTGACCCTCCGTAACTTGTTTTCTATTTGTTTTCAGGGACAAAGCAGGAGGGTATGGAATCCAGGCTATTGGAGGGACACTAGTCGAGAAAGTCAATGGAGATTTCTTCAATGTCATGGGGTTTCCCCTTTGCAGATTTGCGCAGGAGCTTCTGAATTTGTACTCACAAAAGAAATGAATTGATGGTGGTCATTGTACAATGACAGGATTGACGTGAGAAATGTGGGACAGTGCGGTCCACCCTGGTCAAAGACCTGCTCACATGTGAGTTTCATCTACTCATCATGGTCAGCATTGCACGAATATTCCAGAAATGCTGGTGTCCTCAGCCAGACTGCGTTGTGAGCGATTTCTTTTCTCTTAAGATGTGGGTCCATCTGTCAGCAGCCATTGGTAAACCTTTGAAACACATACAAGAAACATACCGAGTACATATGAGAGGTTGCCCTCTGGTTGAAGGTACAGGTTTCTAGCATGCAAGCGAAATAGATTGAAACATTCCTTTGTTCCTCTGTCAATCAAGCTTCTGAACCTTGAGTAACTCAGGGGTCGCGTTTATTGCTTTTGTGTGAGTGTGTGTGTGTATATTTCATTTTGGGGATGCCTTACGCATTATCAAGAGACTAGAGACCTCTGCATACTCGTGTGCATTTTGAAACAGCTTCTGTTGCACCCACACGGTGGTGTTTTTCAAGCCTTCCTGCTTGCTTGACCACCGTCAATTACCGTGGGACAGTTAAGCACTCAGCCCGACGATAAATCATGTGCTGTCCATTTGTGGGCACCTCAGTTGAATTATTCATGGCGAGTTTTGACCTGCGGAGGGCAGTCAGCGGTGCGTGACACGAATTTGATTACACTGGTCACTAGCCAGTCAAGTGACTTGTGGCACTTCAGTTTCCTTCAAAGGCTGTCATAAAAATCAAAATGTGTTATACAGTTACACATTTTTACCTACCCCATGCTTTTCCTGCAAAATGCAAAACACCAGTGCAACCCCTGATAATTCTATTTGAACTGGGTTTTTTTGGTTTTTTTTTGCTAACACTTGTCTTTCTGTTATTCAGTGTTTTTGTGCATGACAGTCACAAGAAATTTCTGCTACACAGATGATAAGGTTTTACTTGATTTGACTTGATGTACTTGCGTCTTGCATAGACTTACAGATGTAGCAGTGCTAGTCCACTTATTATTTGATTTTGTACATGTATTTACCAGAAACTGCTTTTGGATTTTGCCAGCAAGATACGTTGAAAACTGAAAATAAACTTTGTATGGAATGTGTGTGTGTGACTCACTGTGTATGTGTGCACTAATGTAAAGTCGGATGTGTTGAGCATGAGCAGAGTAAAATACACACACAAGTGTATGTAAAATTGTGTATAATAAAAACAACTAGAGAGGCAAAAGCCTCCATGGCTCCCTTGTGACAAGGGTCAAGGTCATTCACAAGTGTATGTTTGTAAAGCTCTTATCACTATCATCACGGCAAGTAAAGTGTCTCTGGTGTTCCAAGTTCCTGGCAATATTACAATGTTCCCCCAAACAGTTTGCATGGCCTTGACCTTGGGTCAAGGTCATTAAAATGAGATCACATCATGTCTATTATTATGCCAAGTTTGACGCCTCTAGTATTTGTAGTTCCTCCGAAAACGGTAATGTTAAAATTCACGACAGCGTTAATGACCTTGACCTTCAGTCAAGGTCATTCAAAAAGGTAGGTCTCATTGCAGTCTATCATCATGCCCTGTTTGGTGCCTCAACTGTTTGTTGTTTCAGAGAAAATGCCAAGGTTAAAGCTTCCCCAAAACAGCTTGCATGGCCTTGACCTTGACTAAAAGTCATTGAACACAGGTATGTCAGTGAAGGTGTTGCCAATGTCTATCATCATGCAAAGTTTGATACTTCTGGTTCTTATAGATTCCGAAAAAATTCAAATATAAAAATTTCCAAACAGACTGCTTTAATGACCTTGACCTTGGGTCAAGGTCATTTAAAATGGTATGTGTGCATAGGTCTTATCACTGTCTATCAGCACGCCAAGTTTGGCGCCTCTGCTTCTGAGAAAATGCCAATGTTAAGGTTTCACAAAAATAGCTTGTATAGCCTTGACCTTGACACAAGGCCATTGAAAGTTGGCACTGTAAAGTTCTGATCAATGTCTATCACCATGCAAAGTTTCAAACCTCTGGTCTTTGTAGATTCCGTGAAAATGCCAATGTAAAATTTTCAAACAGACAGCGTTAGTGACCTTGACCTTGAGTCAAGGTCATTCAAAATGATATGTTTTGAAAGGTCTTATGGTTGTCTATCAGCATGCCAAGTTTGGTGTCTCTGCTGTTTGTAGTTTCTGAGAAAACGACAACGTTAAAGTTTTCTGGACACACACACACACACACACACACAGACAGACAGACGACGGAGGGCTATTACATAGACTCCCATTGTTACACAAGGGAGCCAAAAACTGTTTGCTTCTGGTTTAAAGCACACAGGACCTTTCGTGTGACAGTTGTCACCTATCTGTTGGTGGTAGCATGTCAGTCTTGTGCCTAAAGGTGATTGGGTCTGTACATGCACTTTCACCATACTCTTCTTGTGTGCATCTGGATGATGTAGAAGTGGTCAAGCCATATTTCTTGTAACCCTGATCCCTCTAAAACAAAAATAAATTTTTCCTTTCAATCCATCCTGCTGGTCTCCCAGTATCTTGAGTGGATACATCATCCAATCCGTTCACAACTCACCGCATTCACAAAACATGAAAAGAGGCTCAGAGTTGAAGCAAACAAAATACTTTATTGAATACCATTCAGTTACAGAACAATGTGAAAAAGACATTTAAAATTGATTTTGACGATTTCAAGGTTCATTTTTAGCTTACATAAGTTAACATGGAAACTTGAAATTCAAGTGTAAAAAAAGAGATCAAACTTCTGTTCACTCCAGTGACAACCTTACAGTGAAAGGGTTATCCAACAAAATCTGTGTTGGTATTGCATTTTCTGAGGGGTATTCTTTCAAGGGAAAAAAATCAAAAGCAAACAAGCATGTAGGGTAAAAATAATGCATATTCTCAGTTCGGTACTCTGATTAGAGAATGGAAACGGAGGCAGATTCTTTCTGCAAGAAACAAAACCCATCTACACTTCTTTGTTCAGATCATAGCGTGAATTTTCAAACCATGACGAAAATGAACACAGTTAAGTGTTAATTACAGCACACCAATATTCAAATGGCATAAAGAAACAGCAGTACCATCTGTGTTTTTTGCCTGAACCGATAAAAATAGTTCACTCGCCGTTGGTTCATGTTTGGTAAGAAAAAATAGCCATTGCTCCTTTTTATATCATTGACATCAGCGTTACACAAATCCAAGCACCTTGTGTCATTATACATCTGAACAGAAAAATGGGTTTCACAGAAGAAAGAAACGGCAAAACTTCGTTTAGAATTGGTTAGGAAAAAAGCCAAGGTGCTTTGTACTAGAGAAAAAAAGAACAAGAAGTGGAATGTGTGAGGAGAGACAACCTGAAGTGTTGCGGACAGCTGGCTGAAATTCTGGTCCAATGTATGGAATTGGATGGTGTAGTAGTCAATAAATAAGATCCTTATTATGCAAACACATCATACCCTTTGTCCATTACAATAAAACTGCTTCTCTGCGCAAAACATGGGAATAGCTGAAAAAAGGAAGGGGTGGCGTTCAAGGTAGGGATCGGAAGACTTCCCTAGCCATAAACAGCATTTTGGAAGATGGGCTGAAGGGGCAATGAAAAATACTGCCAGTGGTTCTGTGGACCCAGGAAAGAAACCTGATCTCTCTGTTACTAAACCAAAACAGTCTGTTTTCAGATAAGAAAAGACCAATTATTCCACTGTCTGCGTCTTGAAAATGACCTGCCATAAACCCACTCTACAACAAAACATTGCTAACTGAACTTGCACTGTCGGGGGGAGGGAAGTTTGTACAGATCTAGAATATTACAAAGACAGTCGGAGCATGGTATTGAATGGTTTGAAATGCATGTGCTACAACATATCGATCAAAATGTGATTATGAGTTAACATGATGATACGATTCAACAACATTTCAGCACCATGTAATCAGCGTAATAACTCTAGCAAGCCCAAATTCTCACAAGAGCAGGGCCTGGAGTTGAAGGAAAAGAAACAAGTCCGAAAAGCGGATTCCCTCCACCATATTTAGCACCCATCCCCCTGAATTACACAAAATGTAGTGTGGCGAGTTAATGGCCATGAGGTGTGTGTGACAATGAGATATGGTTACAGAGAATATCAACACGACTTGAACGTTATAGGTGAACAGCACCAGACTCCATGGGGAAAAATGAAGGAAAGGCACAGTTGGAAAAGAGCAATAAAATTTGGATTGAAGGTGGGGGTGGGGGGGGGGGAAATAACTAGTGAGACAGACCTGTGGTGTTCTACAGGAAAGCTCAAACTAGTGGTACACGTACATAAGCTATTCTGAAAAGCCCAGAAGACAAAAGTTCTGCAACTTTATTCCTGTCACCTATCTACAGAGCAAATTCATCGTAGTTCATCTTCAAACCAGACTAACCGGGCTTATCACTTATTACTAGAGTCATACTAGGAAGATACAGCTTGTGCACTACTGAAGTAGTGCCAAGGAAGTACTCTTTTATCAGGTCCACAGGCACAGTAATTTGGGGGGGGGGGGGGGGGGGATGGAAAAGCTTAGGGAAAACACAGACCAGGTAAGAAATTCCAGAGAAATAGGAGAGGGCAGAGAAGCAGTTTTTTGTTGTTGTTTGGTTTGTTTTGCAAGGGACAAGGCTGCAGCATACATCAACAGACTGCTTCCTTCAAACCAGCATGCACAAGTTTTGTGCACCTTGTAAAACCATGATACACTGCAATGGTACTACAGAGAGATTTTGTGAAACACTCCAGTGCCACAGATGGATGCAAACTTAACCATCGCATGGTAAATACTTCACTCGAGGAAACTGGTAGCACATAAACTGCATCTCAAAAGATATCACATTAACACTCAAGAAAACCCAGTAACTTTCATTTCTCAATTTGAAAAAAAAAAAAAAAAAAAATCTGACAAAGTGATATAAACAATCTCGCTCATATCTTAATGTATAATTGAAGCTGAAGGTAAAAAGGGGCGGTATTTCTTTTTAAACAAATGTCTCATGACTGTTGTGGTGTTAGTACCTAGACACCTATATGTCATTACTGCACATGGTTTTGGGCAAGTCTAGATCAACTGCTGCTGGTAAACCAAAGACAGACTTGAATTTTGCCAGATGATTGCCTGTCTTCTTACAGGTCTGCAGAACAACCAGTATGTTTAAGGAAGCAAGGATTTTAAACAGTAATGACTAGATCAGACATACGGAGCTGGTTTTGTCAACAATCAGAGCTTGCTCGGTTTTCTGCTTATCAAGCACACAGCAACCGGTTTTTGTGCTAAGTGGCACTGGAGCGTTTCACAAGTTTTGATTAAGAAACTGGAAATGAAGTAAATTGAAATGAATTGAAACAGGAAATGAATCTCATAATGCTTAATTTGCAATCAAAAAGAAAGTAACAGCAAGCAAAACTGTTAACAAACCACAATGACAATGGTCAAGCTTTATACTTCAACACTCACTATGAGAACAACAAAAACCACACGTGCTAATCTAAGTTAATAACAATAATGAAAAACAACTCTATGGGGTTAACATAAACAAAAACAAAAAATCCAATCAAATCCAACCATTATTAAAAGGGGGAGAAAAAAAGGCAATTTATGCACTGAGAACAAGGCAAAGGAAATGTCAGATCAAATCTCAAGAGTTGAAATGGAAGCGGAGGCTACATAGATCAATGTACTATAGTTGAATAGCATAAAAAAAAACCTAACCAATTTGTGTGAAATATGAGCATATCCACTGATTGCATATTCTTTGTTTGGCGTGTCCTGTCATGAGAACAGCTACTTTTCCATGCAGAAATTCACCAATGACATCTAGTGCGCTTGTGGAGAACAATAACTGAGGTACATGTGTGTAATGAAAACTTAAGCTAACTCGATATGAAAAATATGCCACCAAAACAACCACACATGGGCATACCTTGATAAAGCAACATCATGCAAAGTTTGAGACAATCCACTCATGTGGGGGGGGGGGGGGGGGGGGGAATACACCTGTGATTATTTAAAAAAAAAGAAAAGTAAAAAACGTCTGAAGTAAACTAAACAGTTACATTGCTTTGTGAAAGTTGTCTGAACTCATTTACCCCTCCCTTTCCCTTCAGTTACATCCTCTTAAAGTAGAGAACAAATCAGGGGAGGGACATTTCAAAGTATCAGCACAAATACACAAATTTCCACACGTACATCCTTCAATGAACTGCCAAATCTACTGTTCAACACTGCATGCTCAAAGTCTAGAAACTGACTCCCTTCGCACCAAAGCATGACAAAGATTGGCACATCACAAATATATATATGTATGTATCTGTGCAAGTTAAAAATTTGAAATAAAAATCTCATGCAAATCTCCAGATCTGAAGCTACTGACCATGCACTGAAAAATCACAACATTGTCACACTGTATTCCAGTCTGCGGGGCTTGTTGTAAGCAGTAAGGTGTTATCAAATTTAAAAAAAAAAAAAACATGAAAAGGCTGATGTATCAAAGATGTGAATGTTTTTCTTTTTTCCAGGAAAAAGATGTCTAAAAACACAAATCTAGCACAGGAAATACAGACACAAGAAACATGTATACATTTGTGCACTGTATGATATATAAAAGCCTTTAGCCGAAAAAACACATCCACTTCAGGAAAAGAAACAAGAATGTGCAAGATGAGAGACATATGGTGAACAACACACAATGAAGACGTGCATGATTATCTAAATTGCATGGTGACGTTCAGTAATAAATGACTCTAAAATTGTAAACACTTTTAAGTAACATCTAAAGGTGGGACAGACAACATACAAAGCATATTGTGAAGCAACCATTATCAAAATCTGTAAAGAAAGTGCCTCTCTTTAACTATTGATATAGTAGGCACTTTCTTTGGAATGAAGCTAAGAAAAACAACAAATGCAACATTTAACGGCATATATGATCAAAAACTTTCAACTTGTAACAGTAACATACATATAACTAGATGGCTAATTGTTCTTTCTACCCACAAAGCACAAAACACACTCAAAAATACATTTTGGCAGGTTCACTTTTTTGATTTGTGGAAAAAAAAAAACAAAAAAAACAAAGGCCCCTTGGTTAAAGGATTACACTGGACCAAGATCTGTTTACAACCATGAGAAGATTTCATTTGCAAAACAAAAACAAGAATGTTGTTCGTTGTCTCCACAACTTTCAAATGTGCTGAGGTGTTCTCCATGGGCTTAAATATTCACGCTCAGATTGAAAGTTGTTTCCATATAAAGTAACTAAGAAATCTGCTACTCAGCTTCCATCTATGATGTCTTCCCGAAAAGATCCAAAATGTAACCTATAGTGGGACTACCTTGCGCCAGTCTATATGCTCCTTACAGATTTGTAGATCTGCAGATTATGCCATTTCAACTTTTTATTTCCTTTTTTTTTTCTTTTTCCCTTTTTTGTTGAATTTTAATACAGTAGAATGTCTCCGAACAGTCTTAGGAAATAAATCAGCATTGAACACCATGAACTATCTGGATAATAAACATACATAAGCTGTTTGTGAAACACAATTATGAGCAATCACCTCAGATTTGAAACCAATCATCACACAAAGCTATTCGCCATTTGCACCACGTGGTATTTTCACTTTGTTGAAGAGGATTTTAAGTACTGCTATGACTAGTGTCATCCCACTCATTCCTGAAAACATGTGTAATGTCTTCAAACAGTTTACATGTACCAACACAAAGTGTAAAGAAAATAATGGTCCCTGAATTGCAGTGGGGTATGCAAGTTTTCACAGACTATACCACCATCATTATCATACTAATTATTTCAATCAAGTGTTTATTAAACTTCGTGCTGAATTGCTCATTCTTTCCTTTGGTAAATTTTAAAACTGTACGAACTTATTCAACAGCTGGATTGTATTTTTCTCTTCAATAGCATGCAGAAACAAATGTGTTCTGGTTTTTTGTTTTGTTTTGTTTTGACTTTATTAAATTACAAACAAAGCCTGATGGCCGTGGTATGCTGACAAATTAAATCTCTTTACACACAGGTTGTGTTTCATGCTTTTAGTATTCCTCTGCTTCATATGCACTCATGTAAAAACAAGGAATATCCTGTACACTGCTTGAGACCCGAACAATTATGCAAACAACAATGGATACACATCAGGGACCAGGGACTTTGAGCTGATATAAATAGTGCAGAATTGTCAACAACTGAAGAAAACAAAAATAATAAAAATAATAATAATAATACAAGGTGACTTGCTTTTCTTATTGCTACTGTATTAACTGTGTTGTACGTAATTATGTCAAAAAAGAAAAGAGACAACTTTGATTAGATCATGGCACGTTTCATTTTCCCCAAAGTCAAGAAAGCTGAGAAGTACGTGACTGATGTTCATAACAGCTGTACGTGATATGTGGCTTGTCATGGACCATGCGATTTGATGTAGGTGAGGAAACATGAGTGCAAGATGGAAATGAAAGACCACAACCAAACTAAAATGGGGACAGTACATTTGTTATATGGCGCCCATCGGTAATCTCAAGAAGAGAACACTGATCCTACTGACACTGAAATCAACATACAGAATGACACTGTTTAATAACTGCTTGAAAAGTAAGTCTGCATTAAGGAATGTAAAATTAACACATAATGAAACAATGGAGTAAGTCTTTGGTACCAAGTTGGCAACTGCTTTTAAAAAACGAGGGGAGAAAGTTCCCAATGTGTATCATTGACAGTGTACACACCAAAATAACTGCTCTATTTTCTCACAGTTAAGTACAAGTATGATTTTTCTAACCCAGTCATAGGCATTTCCCTGCAGACTGATTTTTATTAGTGTGAAAAACTTTGAATAAAGGACACAAAGTAATGTGTTCTGAAGTACGTGGCAAGTCGATGACAATAAAAAAAGATACTGAAGTTGATTCAGAAAGCCTATTTGCAAGTTATCAGAAAAAAAAAAGAAAAAAGAGTACGGGGTGAGAGAAGTGAAGATCTGAGAGGCGAACACTGTTCATCAACAATACACACACGACTAGTATTTCACCCTAGCTGGGTAACCTCAACTTCAAACATGGCAAACCATCGGCAGTTAACAATACTTGAACAGAACATTGTTAACTTGATAATCAAAGCAATCACCAAAAACAAAAACAAACTCAAGCTGTACTGAACCATACAATGCCACCGACTTCTTCAACAATACTTATGTCTGCATAATTAGTTGCATATTCAGAGAAACAATGATCTGAACCCTCTATGGAGCACCATACATGTGTAAATGCTGAGTTATAAACCTTTGAACTTCAAATTACTTAAATCATAGCCCCAAACAAATGAAAGTCTACTGGATGAGAAATTCTGTGTATCAAAAAAACGTGTATAAAATTAACGTTATGAACATTCCAAACAGTGTTTCTGAGAAAAGCAATACACTGGTATGTAGTAGGAATTTCACGCATAAATGCACACAACAGCTAAAGTATACACAGAGGCAAAACAGGTAACAGGAAGACCAACAAAATCATTGTCATGGGGGTTCCATAAAACACAACCGTTTGTATTTTGACAAGTGTCTTCACACACAGGGAGGATAAAATTAGAAAAATAGACTCGCATTCAGAGGGCTGAAATGTAATGAGCAAATCGATTTGTTCGTAGAAGACCTGATCAGCCTCAAAAAAGTGTCAGTGTTGTATATTTAGCTTCAGAGAGACAGGAATAAAAACAGTATACTGGCTCCACTTGTTGCTGACTTACAGTGTAAGATATACAGTGAGTTTGCCTGTCCAAAAATGGTTTATAATTATATGCAGTTGTTACAGGCAACATCCATATTATTTATTACTGTGTGTGTGTGTGTGTGTGTGTGCATGTGCGTGTACATGTGCTCATTTTCCTGCTCTTGTGCAGTCCTGCCAAACGTAATGCCTTGATCTACAAAAGCCACTTTTGTGTTGTTTTCTGTCTGGAACAATATGCAGAAGCGAACATGTTAACATTTTTTTTTTTTAACAACAAACAAAAAAAACAAAACAAAAAAAAACATCAGTGACGTCACAATTCCATTTCATTGAAATGGATGTCAAAATGCATTTTAGTCAGCAGTACGAACACAGACCTTTGAAAGCTTACACCTAAGACCACAGCTGCACACTGCACAAACCCAACAATCTTAGAATACTGACACCATATGATGAACAAGATTATACACAGTACCAACATTACGTTACAGAAGTATCACACACGTTCACAGAAAATAAATAATAATAATAAAATAATGTTGACTTTGCAGTGCATAATCTCAAGTTGGGGCAACATTAAACAGCTGAAGTGCTGCAGACAAAATAATCTGGATTATTCTGGGGGATTCAGAAATGCTGACAACCTTTCTCACAATACTTTAAAGCATGAATTCTTTTTCACAACTGCTCAAGATAGCAGAGTTATGTGAATGTGCAACCACAAACCAGACCTCAACTTTGACATTGGTGGGACACTGAGGTTTAACTGCACTGGAAGCCTCATCTTACAAATTTTGTGGTCATTTTGTTCTGTCCTTTGTTCTGGCTCTTTTTCCCCTTCTTTTCTTGGGGGGGGGGAATTGTTGGAGTTGGGAGCTTTAAGAATTTTTCCCTCCATAGCCAAGCCAAAATTCACAAGAATAAGTTCTTGAGGCGGTTTGCAGATAAAACCTAAAATTTTAGCATGCATGAATGGTTTCTTACAGGTAAGTACTATGCAATAATGGAATGCCTGCAGCACGTGACAACGGACAGAAATAACATCAAGACCAGAAAGGATACCAGTACACTGCGAAGTTGGAGCCACAACTGATGAACAACCAACTGACTCACACATTTGTAAATGAAATGATGCCCAGATGTAACTACGGTATTGTATTGCAAAAACTGATTCTTAACTGAGGTAGCGCACACACAAACAAAACTTATCAACCCACCACTGATAGGTACAGTACCCTACTCAAACCGTAAGCCATGCAGATTATATGGTACACACACGAAAAAGCTGCTTGTTCAATATTATCAGTTTGTGGGAACTGAGGTTTAACGATCAATAAATAAATTATCTGTGAACGGAAGGAATAAGGTCTCATCAGATGCATTAACAAGGTTACTCACAGGCCTCTGTACGTTTGGTATTTCTAGGTGGTGGGTTAAAAATTATTCAAGAGTTTTGCTCAATATCAATTCACGTTGACCACAATCAGGCAATAAAAACAACTTGATATAGAACAAAGCATATAAATAAGGTTCACGAAGAATGAACAACAGCTGATAACTAAAGCCAGTTGTGGTTACAATTCCAAAGCATTTATACATCATCGCATGCAATGGTGAAACAAAAACCACTCGAACATAAATAACGTGACAATATGCTTTGTCCTCACAAGAGTTTTCTACTCTATCACAAAAATGTTACACAGGAAGAGGAAACAAATAAGTTTAAATTATCAGACTTGATTTCACAGTCTTGGATTTAAGTAATAAAATAAAAGAACAACGGTTTTTGTACAATGAAAGCATAATTAGATTGCTCACAAGACAAATACTGACCACAACGTACTGCAGTTCGATAACCAAAGGATACATCTAAAAAAACAAACCCCTTAAGACACTCAGTTACTGGAGAAACAATGGCAGGTAGTTAGGGGTGGGAGGAACAACAAGATTCGTAGACAAAATTCTTCGAAGTGACTAGTTTTGTGCAACAACACTGCGATGCTCACTTTGCAAGAAGTTAACTTACTTTAAAAAAAAAAAATTGTCTGAGAGGAGATAACACTTGAATGTCTTTAAACGAATTTGTGAAGACTGAAGCTGTAATCTCAGTGTAAATGTCAAAGATTAACACTTCAAACATCAGTGTGCTACCACACATATTACACAAAGATGGTGGAGAAAATTAGTAGAATTAGTAGTTACCAAATACATGGCTTGTATTTCAGGTCTCAGAAAGAAGCTAATGTTCTGAAACAATCATACAGATGTAACTTTTCTTTCTAAAGACCGACTCAATGCGTCCATTTTTCTCTTCACTTGTGTAATGGAGCAGCTAACTCTGGAAATGCTGATATTTAGAAATAACATTCTGTCTGAAGGGCAAGTGTCTTATGATCAAAATCTTTAAGCAAACACCCAAAGAGCAAAACCACACAACCAAGCATAAGAGGAGCACATGCACTCTGAGTCTGAGCATACTCTTTTACGTTCACCATGTAACATGTTCCACTTTCTTATCAAATGTCAACAACTGGATATCCCCAAGGTAGCAACTAAACAAGAAAACGGCAGAAATGAAAACTAAAAAGAGGCCATCAGAAAAAGAAAATACCAAAAAAAGTGAAATATCACTGACAGTTGTGTAAACAAAACAACTGCTTTAATGTGGCAAAAGGATACTGCCAAAACAGAACACCAACAAAAACCCACACCTGAACAAAAACAGTCAAATCGTACAGCACTAACTCATTAAAACAAAGTGAAAAACCAAGCAAACTGAATTGACTGCTATGAGATAGGTGATTAGGATGGTTAAGGGTGCATAGCATACTGCAGTATATATTTGCCTCATCTGTTGGACTAAAAATCTGACACATATAACAGCATGACTGTCCAAACAAAAAAAAATGACCTGCCTGCCCCAGGTTCACACATGATGGTACAGTAGATCTAGTTTCTCCCTTAACTTCCACAGGCCCTGGCTCACCAGTCTAGGGCACAAAAAAGGGGGAAGGGCAGCTATGTGTAGACAAGGGGAAAGTGAGAACAATCTTCAGCAAAGTTATCATTAGGGCCAAAGTTTTGTAGAAAATCAGTCATACAAACACTAACAACTGTTTGTGTCTTGTGACAATTTCACCCTTTTGGCAGTCTCCGTAATATCAAAAAATGAACCACATACATAATACATATTAGAAAAACATTTCAACAACGCAATGGTCAAAGCAAAATGGCTGACAAAATGGAGATTTGGGGAGATGGGTGGGAGGGACTCGGACTGTTGCAGCTGAAAACAGTCATACATCTGACATGTTCAGCACTTTTCAAAACAAATCACCCAAAGCTGTCAAAAGTTTGCCCACAAAGTGCCCATACTTTGCAATATGAGGAATCTTCTAAAACTACTAAACTAGACAAACAGATTATGTTAAAAAGAGAAAGATTAACAGCTAAGTGGATTTGCACAAAGCTAACTTTCAAAGGGCAGTTTGAAATCACTGTCGGCACACATTACAGAAAAAAAAAAATTAAGATGCTACGACATTCACTCATGTTCTTAGTTCTAGTGCATCGGAGGGGCTGGAGTGAGGGGGTGGGAGCAAAAAAATCCTCCTTGCTTAGTTTAACCTTGTTTGTGAGCATTATAAATGTGCATAACCACATGCATGCAAAGGTTCCCTCCTCTTTTGACACTGCTGAGTAAACACATAAAAAAGGTAAGAAACCACACAGGCACACAATGAAAGAACAATCAGTTGTGACAAATTTCGTTAGGACGCAGCAGTGATTACAATATATAATGCACATAGTCATGGCCTGCTTGTGATTCAGCTGGAAAAAAAAAATTGTAACAGGCTGGCTCCTCAGGGTGTATGGTAACTGAAAGTGCAAGATCAATTCATGAGACAAAACATGAGGTGTGTTCCTTTTAACATGTGATTTACACTGATATGTAAATGACACATGACAACTGCGACATGAGTGCTCTAGCAGCAACACCAACAAGAAACAAGTCCAAACTGAACAGGGGCAACACCCCACTTAAAGTCACACCTAGACTTGGGCTCATGTGTGCAGCCTTGTGCTTCTGAAGTGGGAGCAATGGCTTGCTACATGTACTTGTAGATGTACAGCTTGTAATCTTTGCTGGCAAGGACAACGGAACCATCGCTCATGAGAGCAACATCAAAGCACTGCGCATGCTTCACCTTACTCTCAAGGGCACTCAGCAGCTGTCCATCTTGTGTGAAGGTGGTGATGTTGAAGTTGTTGTGGTTATCTGCCACCAGGACCTCTCCACGGCTGTTGATGCCCACCCCAATGGGGTAGTTGGTGATGCCTTCACCGCCAATCTGGCGAAGGTAGATGCCAGCATAGTTGAAGACCTTGACGCAGTGGGCACGGTTGTCGCTGATGAAGATTTCCTCGTTGTCATTGACGACCACACTATTGGGGAACTGCAGGTGCTTGGAGCAGCCAAACTTGTTGAGGACGTTGCCATCCATGTCGAAAATGAGGACACGCATCACCTTGCATTCAACGATCACGATGCGGCCCCTACTGTCGACAGCAACACCGCGGGGATGCTGCAGGATGTTGGCACCGAACTTGCGGACAAACTGGCCCCATTTGTTGTAAATCTGCACTTGGTGGGTAGGGCTTCGCTCCGTCACGATGATGTCACCCGTCGATTTCACTACCGCCACACGGTTGGGATACAGCATCTGCCCATCGCGCTTCCCACTCTCTCCGAACTGGAATTTGAAACGGCCATCTTTGTCGAAGATCTGGATGCGGTGGTTGTTGGTGTCTGCCACGACAATGTTGTCCTGACAGTCAGTTGTAACACCACTCGGCTCTGTAAACTGGGCCTCCCGCATGCCAAACTCCCCAAAGCGATGATGGTAGATCATCTTCTGACGTCGGATGTTGGACTTCGGTGGGTGGTTGCTGATGGTCGACATTTTGCTAGTCAGCTCCAACACAGGATCAGCGGAGGTCGAGAAGACGTCAGGGGGGGGACTGGCTGCCTGCAGGTCAAGGCCATTTGACCATTTCTCATACTGGCCGTTATCTGTGGAGGTGAAGAATGCAGCAGCTGCTGGCAGATCCATTGTAGGCTCTTTTGGTTGACTAGGGGGCATGGTGAACGTGAAGTTGCCATTGGATGTAACAGTTGGTGACTGCTGGTGATATCCATTCGGACGGGCAATGGGCTGCACTTTACGGCTCTCACTGTATTCGTATCCCTGTCGAACATAACCGAATGTATTGCGGACAGCTGCTTCGATGGCTTGGAAATTGGAAACAAACTCGAGATCAAACTGAGCAGGAGTGTGCACGTCTGGCAGGAAGTTGAAGATATTCTGGAGGCGGGATTCAATGAAACCTTTGAGCAGCAGGTTTTCCACAGGCGCAGCACTCTTCAGAGCCCGGCTGATGAACTCGCCTGCCACCCCCAGCTTATCCACGCTCTCATGCATGCGTAGAGTGGTGTCCGAAATGGCCACCTGCTTGGAGTTGAAGGCCTCGTCCAGCTGCTTCATGGCTTCCTTCTTGCGTTCTTCCAGCATCCCATGGAAGTAAGTGAACGTTTGGTCGATGTCCATCTGGGCCTTGGCATACTGACGCTTCAGCAAAGATGAGACATGGGCCATGATGTTTGCATTGGCCCGAAGCTCTGCGGCTTTCTTGTAGGTTTCCTCCTCCATCATCTTCAACTGGCCAACCTCTGACTCGGTCACATCAGACAAAAAGACGCACTGATGGCCCTCACGGTGGTCACAATCCTTGCAGATGGGAACGCGGCAGGTGCGGCAGTAATATGCAAGCTTCTGAGTGACATGGTCGGGGCAGCTGACAGCCTTCTCCAGGT
The DNA here is from genome assembly GCA_018292915.2 of Batillaria attramentaria. Lineage (NCBI taxonomy): Eukaryota > Metazoa > Mollusca > Gastropoda > Batillariidae > Batillaria > Batillaria attramentaria. Next base: position 1,851,112 of record JACVVK020000066.1, read on the forward strand.
TTTCACCGCCTCCATCATCTTCTTTGTTCGCCAGCTCCGAAAGGTTGACAACGCGGTGCCCATTGAAGCAGTGCATGAAACGATGCGCCATGGTGCAGTTGGAGCAGAGGAAGTTTGCACACTCGATACAACGGCTGACTGCCTCTGACGCTGTGCCACCCTTGCAAGATCGGCAGTGTAGAGTGCTGGGCTCGAACTGCGTGGCCTCGATCATGTTAATCACTGCGTAGTTGGTTTTCAAAGCAGGCAAGCCTCCATCGCCAATGTACGTGTCAAACTTACAGATGTGGCAGTGAACCTTGAATGTGGATGCATCCGTCATCTTCTCCAGGCAAGGCTGGCAGAAAGTGTGGAAGCAGCTGAGAACTTTGGGCATGGAGAAAGGTTCCATGCAATACGGACATCGAATGTTGGTGTTGGTCACCACTGTCTCCATCTCGCTGTCGGATGACGTAGAGTTGGTCGTCACCGTGTCACTCTGCGAGGGTGTTGGAGAAGCCATTTTGGTTTCTTTCTTCACTTCGGTTTCTTTCTTCACTCCGAACAGTTTCTGCAACAAAGAAAGGAAAACAGGAAATTATTTAATTGACATTCACTGAATGCACACACACACACATACACACACAAAACAGTCAAGACAACCCACTAACAGTAACACTAAACACTAACAGTTATGTGTGTTCCTAATGTCAAACAGAACAGTCACTGTTCCCTCAAAGCAGCAAAGTACCCAGAAACAGACTAATGTCTCTGTCCCCACAATCTGGTCAGGTTCAGGATTGAGGAATATCTAGAAGCCCTTATTTGGATGACTTCTTTCATAGAGTAACATGGAGACAATGAACCGTAGCAAAAGTTTGTCACCTAGGTTCAGAACATTCCCATTCCCACCGTTAAACTCAAATTACATCAAAGTGACATTAGCCGAGTTGTCTTTGGGGTAAGGGGTGTTAAGGGGTGGGATGCCAGGTAGGGAAAACTGATTAGCTGTATGAATGACCCGATTTGTTTCAGGCAATATACAGCAATATGTTGTTCCCTCAACATTTTAATCACTTGGTGCTAGTGACATCAACAGCTTCTCATATGAGGTATACCTTGTTTGGATACATAGAAATGAACATTAACTTCGTGAAGAGGTCTAGTAGACCGTAGTGCATCATCCGGTAGTGAAAATCTGCGCAGTAAAGCCTTCACTCAATTCTCATCACCTGCGCGTAATCACTAAAACACCCCCACGAGACTAGCTAAAAATCACACCTGGCCACAAGCTCTCAAAGCTAAGCATCAACTGCAGGTCACGGAAACCCTGCGGTAGTGTAGACAGCCTTGAAAGTACAGGGCCTCGCCAAAGGCTAATTTGTGTATTTCCCGGTGGCTGCTGATTCAATGTTTGCGTCGGATTGCGCCTGAGCTGCCTGCTCACATCACTCCCTTTTCTGATCACTTACTGTCATGTACCGGTACGCACATGTGTATGTAGCAGCGATCTCGACAGGGACTAACGTAAAGAACAAGCGGCATGCACACTTAGTTCACTACTTATCTGTCAGACACTGTGACGTTCTGCTTCTGTATGGATGCGATTACCGGATTACGATACGTATCTTAAAGCCAGAAGACATACTGGGCAGCTGACCCCCCCCCCCCCCCCCCCCTCCTATTTCACAGGCAGGTCTAGACAAAGCCTGAAAGGCACTGCTAGGGATCAACAAAGGATAGCATCTTTCCTGTCCGTACAAAGGAACAGCTTGCAGCCCCCCCCCCCCCTTGCCCGTGACGGCTGTGGCCGGGGTGAAAGGAGAAGGGGGGAAGTTTCCAGTAGCAAAGGGAGGCTAGCGGCGTGTCGGCTGCTGCTGGCGGAGATCACGGCAGAGCACAGTCAGACCATGCTGCTTGATTTACTGTACCCTTTTCTAGTGAGAAAAAAGTGAGAGAGAGTGTGTGTGTGTGGGGGGGGGGGGGATACTTGCGTATGCATGGCTGATATCTCACTACAGAATATTTCCATGTCATAAACTAATAATAGTAATAAAGTCTTAGTGTTACTCGTATATTTGGTGCTGTTGCAGCAAGCACAGCCTGTCATTATTTTATACTGCTAAAGTACAAGGGGTCACATTTATTGCATATTTTGTGTCTATGGCATTTTGAGGACGCCCTATGCATTATCACGGGACCTCTGCGTACTCATGTACACATTTTGCGATGGCCACTACTGCACCCACAAGTCAGCACTTTTACAGCATAGCCTCCCTGCTTGCTGGGCTAATCCCTTGTCAATTACCGCAGGATGGCAGTAAGCAGTGTGGGCTAGATTACACTGTTGGCTGGCCAGTTGATTTACATTAGGAAGCACAATGTCAGACCTTTTTTGTGGCACTTTGGTTCGTTTAACAGGCTCACGTCATAAAAATCAAAACGTTCCATCTGAATCCTGATGCAACTGTTTAGTGCCATACGCATTTTTGCGGACCCCATGCTTTTTCTTTTGCAAATGCAAAACATCAGTATGACCCCTGGTGCTAGAACTAAGCATTTCAATCATCATGACGTGAAGTAATTACATGAGTCTGGGAGCCAGGCAATGCATATTCCTCACTATCAACAAAGAAGTGAGAGGACAGTGTAAGTTCATTTTAAGGCACTGGAGGTGAAAACCATGGGCTCAAAGAAAAGCAGACATCTGACATTTTCCTCCTTTGTACTGTTTTGCGTTTGTAATCTTATGTTCTTATCGCACCTCATACTCTCCAAGTTATTCTCAACATGTAAACACCAGCATACATGTTTAACATCAGATTAGTTCCTGACACAGCACTCTCCCACACAGCAACTAACAAAATCCTGTTACTTAAATTGGCACCAAAAAAAATAAGTCAGTAATACCAACAGTCAAGAAAGGCACCAATCTGCCATAAGCAAATGCAGATCATGACCAGCTCAGCCTGCTATTTGTAGTGTGTCACTACGTATACATGTATGTATTTAAATTATAAATTCTTCTTCCGTTATTCATGTTTTTTATTCATGCTATTCATTTATTCAGTTGGAAAGCGCCTAGAGCTCCCCCTAGAATGGGCGCTTTAGAAATTTATCTTCATTATAATGATTATCATGACCTGACACTCAGTCTTGCACCGGCAGCCTACACAGGGTCCACAGCGAAGTACTACACCGCGACTGTATTTTATCCTCAGGCAGCCGGGAAGATGAAGCATTGAGATGAGTCAGAGCAAGGTATTGCTCGACCATCGGCAGACAGACAGGCCGCCCGACTGTTCAGCTGACTCAGCCGGCACCAGACAAAAAGCAACCCGGCTTCTACAGCTATTTGTGGAAGAAAATTACAAACCTGTATTGAACTCCAATTCGTAAATAACTAGATTTTGATCTAATCAGTTCCTGCATCACTTTGCCAGTAAATTATCAAGAGATTCACTGAGCATGAGGCGTTTGCACCAGTGCCGTGTGTGATTCTGTGACGAAAAAAAAAAAAAAAATGAGAGAGGAAATGTGCTAACACTATGTACAGTGTACCTCTGAATTTCTGGGGATGTACGTGTTCGATGAAAAAATGGAGTGGGGGGGGGGGGGGGGGGCGCACATCTTTACATCATTACAGTATGTACATGCAGACTACTGCATGAAGTGAACATTCGTCACTGACAGCAGAAGATCAAAATGCATTATAATGGGAATGCCAGGACGGGGTAGGGTTGGGAGAAGAGGAAGAGTTAGAGACCAAGATCCTAGAGCGACAGAGGTTGGTTATGCCAATAAGTGCTATGAATGATTCTGTCAACAATCATTTTGTCGCTTACAGTTGCTATGGGCAACGTTTCCTGCAGTATCAGGGTTGTGATGCACACTGCTCTGGTGCTGAAACGGCCACTGTTGTTGAGTTTTGTGATAGCATGTCACCCATGACAAAGTGTTTGGTGTACCCTGCAGCCACTGACAATGTGGAGTTTGACATATATATAATGATATATTGGCAAACACGCCACATGACGTAAACTATGAAGGCTAGCAAAACCGTTGAAGGCTACAAAACTTGCACTAATCACTTGTTTAAATGCGTTACTGCTACAGAGATTAGTACAGCTACAAAAGCAACAAAATGATGTTTGATGGCCACACGAACGAGGACATCTCAGCTACAAGTTCAAATGTCATGCGCGGAACTGACGGTCACTGTTACTGTGTTAGTGTTTAGACTACTGTTACCAGCTTCTGCATTTTTGTTTCGATCAGCCAAACGAAAGCCTGTTTGTGCATTGTGCATGTGTCTTTGTGATATGGTGCTTGACACCACCAAGACAGCTTAGGCTGACCTGTGAGCGCAAATATCTTTAAAAATTAGGGTCTTTCAATTTTCATGCACTTGTCTTGTACTAGCAGCTACCGTTCAAACTCTTGCAATTTTGCAATTAGCACACCTCCAAGGCAGTGTTCACGATTACGCATCTAGGTGTGCAGATTTGTAAGCACAAAACTCTTCGAGATACATCCTGCAGCTTTTTTAAGCTCACAGAGCGACCTGGCATGGCTTTCTGGTTCAGTCCCGTGTAGTCACAGGTCAGTACGAGACCCACGCGCATACTGTCAATCTGACCTACTTACGGCGCTTGCACCCCTTTAGCGTTCCTCTCGGAACACATGTGGACATTTGCTTTGCAGCGATTTTCTCGCCAAGCACGTGTATAAACCACTGACACAACTACCGCAGAATCAATACGTACTGACAACATCGTGAAATCCAATGTTGACGGGCACATCCGGGCGACCGTCTGAAGTGATGTCACCGGTTTGTGTGGGGCAGACGAATCCTAATGGCTGCCGCTGTATTCGTACTAAATTCGGGCAGGGAGTACAGTTCACATGGGGCCAATGGTAACATTACAGGTTTGCAGAGCTCTAAAACAGACTTTGGGCTGACCATTGACTGAGTACTGGCAGCGTCTGTGTGAAACACTTTTTTTTTGCCACAATAAAAGTTGTCCATCATACACAATGTATCTTTAAATTGATGCACAAATTTGAGAACAGTGCGTCGCTTTTCGTCTCACCATAAACTGTATTTTTCAAGCACTCTCCCGGATTGACTTAAGCACTCTGGGACACCTTTTTTGTTCGATCATAATGCGCGAGGGTTCCACGCCTTGCCAATTCGCTATGGCTGACACACTACAATGCACAAACATCTCCCCTACTTGAATATTTCTGTAAACATGCCTTAACAACAAATGGTTTTGACTTTTAGACTTTTTATACCAAACGACCATGGTCGTGACAGACCCTCAAAATTTACGAAAGGACCTTTAAAAATCTGGGGCGCATGTCCCATTCCCAAGGACCCTTGTATTTTCGAATCACAGGGAACACTGCCAAATGCCATACACACACACACTGGCAAGTGCTGCAGCCATCACACACACACACCTAGAGGTAATACTTTAGAATAAGAATGGATCACTATTACCTATATAGCCGGCTTCTCATAGTGACTATGCACATGCTCCCTCATTCATACCAACAAATGCTCAGCAAACACACACACTAGCTGAATCAAGAGGACGAAGCCAGCTACAACTGATATGTTCGTATGAGTCGTAGGCAGTCTCGTCTTAAGCTTAGTAGTGAGATTTCAAACACCACATGGTGTTGCTTCTAGCAGTGTAAAACTAAATTGTCACTGGTGACACTGTACCAATATTACGAAAAATTCACTATGGTCCACTCAGAACTATAAAAACTGGCACTTGCATGACTAAATTTCATTGCTTTCAAGCCTGTTGAAAATCTAGCCTCTGTAAAGTCTTCCAACATCTCTCTCTTCTGTGACTTACCTCATGTGCATCAAAAAATTGCGCCATGTTCCATAAATTTAAAACCTCACCCAAGTCAAACTGGTCAGGACGTTAAACACCTATGTCACTGAATCAGAACCAAGACACTATATATTATAGGCTTTTTCTTGAGACACCACGCAGACGTTTCACTCAAGCCCCCGGATCCCACGACTGTCTTGGAGCGCAATGCGGACTTGCCGAATCTTGCCGAACAGACTCCCACGAACCTGGGAAAGTTGCACCCTGGGTTCTTTTTGTCCATGTGTTAATCACAGGCCCTCGGGCCTGGGTACACAACGGCTGGCCACTAAGCCCAGGTTGTCAAAGGAACGAACTCCAATCTGGTCGGTTAGCCTGGGGACGATAAGGGTCTGACATAATATGACATCACCCACAGCTCGCCCCATCAAAACCAGACTTGCGTGACGTCTAACACGGCAACAGCACGTGGGTAACGAGTGCGCCCTTTCTTTCCAACTATTATTGCTAGTGAGGGCCAGGAGTCTGCCGGGGGATTTCAGAAAGAAGATAAGGATGCATTAAAAGTAAAAGTGTCAATTTAAATCGAAATTCCAAAACAAAGTGGACATGTATCATCTGAATCCCAACTTCAACACTGTCATTCCTCAACAGGAAAAGGGAGAAAGTGGAGGTGGCGGGGCAACGAAGGCTGGTATTGCCTGGGGCTAGCAATGCTTGGGATGCGAGTCTGCAGTAATCGGGACGCAAATTTTTATGATCGCTTTTCTCGTGTCGTCAGTCAACGTAAAATAGTGAAAAAGGACGAAAAGCTCCCTACCAACCCTGCACATGCAGTTTCTCTCCGACTACCTGCTTTTATTTTTCTTTTTTTATTTATTTATTTATTTTTTTTTTTGGGGGGGGGGGGGGGGGGGGCTCCGCAGCACAGTGCATGACAAGGAAATTTATACGCAACCACATCACGCGTCTTCAACTGGGCTCCTAGTCCTAAGTCCTAGCCTTTATGGCAGGCTGCGGAGTTTAACCGTCCCATCACTGCACAACAAAGGACCATGCGCATAGTTTTACGGGCTTAGCAGGCCCCATAAAGGTAAAACCTGTGGGTCTCATATGTGAACTTTATAGACAGATTTTCCTGCATCCACATGAACACCCTCTGACACAGCAGAGGTCAATCAGGACTGAGGCAAAATCATTCAAATATAAGAGACATTCAGACTTTGAAAATGACAATCCCTACACCTGAGATACTACTGCAGTATGGCTGCATCCCCCATCCCTCACAACCCACTGGCACCTGAAGTTATGGGGCATGCTGCTGTTGGAACATACTACAGGGAATTTCGAATAGGAAGATGTGTGCAAGGATTTTGTGTTGTTTGGGTTTTGTTGTTTTCCCTTTTTTTTTTCTTTTTTTTTTTTGGGGGGGGGGGTACTAAACGAAGGCCAAGCACCCTTTCTCAAGTAAATCCTACTAATGGAGAGTTAATCAGAAAGCCACTCAGCTAAACACGCAGCATCAGCACGGGGGCAACAGGGCACAATGCCTTTATCCACACCCAAACTACCTGGGACTACCTATACACACGCACGCTCAGAGACGCCCAGACTTGTCCATGAGCAACAGAGCTACCGAAATCGCGACGACGCTGTCTTTCAACTCTGTGTCCCAAGGGCCACTGGCCTCCCTCTTGGACGTTTCCCTCCTAACTCGAGCCGGATTGTCTAACGTTCGGTAATGTTAGCCAATGGCCATGGCTGTTCCCAATCGCGAACCATGTGTTGCCCCTCAGGGCTCTATTACGCCATATTATGATGTAACCGAGTACAGCGTGATCCAGCCTGTCTTGGTCGAGTAGGGCAGCAGGCAGGCTAGTACTGAAGTACAGCCTTGCCAAGATATCCGCACACTCGCATGATATAACATGTATTGCAGAAAAGCTGACAATCCTTGCTGCCACTGTCCAATCACAACTTGACAGCCACGACCTGTTCTTTATAAATTATTCTCTTGGGTTTTTGGGTGTTTTTTTTTTATAGTTATGGAACACAAACATCCCCACATGTCTTCACCATCTTTTTACTTCAGCATTCCTCTCGTTTAATTAACAAACTGAGCATTATTCAATATATCCAACTGACAAAACGCTACAATGCCGGAACTGACTTGTCAGCACTGTACTGCCTGGTCATAATAAATAATCAACTGGCATACATTTATATCATGCATAGGTCTGCATGTATGTCTAGAAACTCTGGCAGACCAAACTAAATCCCTCCTGCCAGCCTTTGTCCTACACCCCCACCATGCCAGTGTGATCGCTCTCCAGTGCGCCTCAGTAATGAGCGGATTCAGGGGGGATAAGGCCTAAAAGCTGTAGTGGAAAAGCAGACAATGCATTCAATTGCTGAGCACTGTAATCAACATTCCACAACTCCCCTGACAGGTGAACAGCTTCATGGGTATTGGGGTAAAGAGAATTTCACCTGTGCCATGGAGATCTATATATTTCATTGTGTGTGTGTGTGTGTGGGGGGGGGGGGGGGGGGCGGTTCCATTCACCATGCAGATGTGGTTATTATACAACTGTATATGTTTGCAAGCCCAACTACCATTGTGATTGTACCACAACTGACGTTTCTCCCATTCCTATAAAGTATCTGAGATAATGGCAATTAATGCCAACATTAAATTTTACCATAGACGATGTTAATCATAATATTACAGTAATTTACACTGACTTGCTCTTTAAACTGCTATACCCGACCATCAAAACTGAAGAAAAACATGTAAAAATACAATACACGGAGAGAAAATTTTTTACATTATAACTATGATAACGTCATGTATCTGATGCACAGCACATTTACTTTGTTTTTACACAACTAAAATCAGCGATCGTCAAATGTGTCAGGACCATGGTAGCCATTCGGGCCACCGCCCTGAACAAAACTGGTAGCCCGTAAAAAATTCTGGAAGCCGGAGTGGCTGCTTGGTTCTTATTCATCTCAGAATTCCTGCTCGCCATTCGGGCTACCGCTACCGGAGCTTTCACTTGCCCGACGGTAAATTTGGTAGCGAAAGCGAGCGGGCGAGCGCATTTGACGATCGCTGAAAATCTGAAGTGGAAAAATTTATGATGTGTGATTAATACTGAACAAGGCTTAGCGGGAACAATATATTTAACACAAAAAAAAAACAACAAAAAAAAACAGATGAAACCACAAGCAAGTGATTATCCTGGTACTGGTAGTGTCGCCTAGCACATGTGAATAATAATACTAGTATATGTACTCTGACTTCGTCTTCATGTCACAGTGTGCACAACAAGAACACTGTTTAATGCCATTCAACTGATGTAATGCAAGTACTCAGCGATCGTCAAATGTGTCAGGACCATGGTGGCCATTCGGGCTACCGCCCTGAACAAAACTGGTAGCCCGAAAAAAAATTCTGGAAGCCGGAGTGGCTGCTAGGTTCTGATTCATCTCAGAATTCCTGCTCGCCATTCGGGCTACCGCTACCGGAGCTTTCACTCGCCCGACGGTAAATTTGGTAGCGAAAGCGAGCGGGCGAGCGCATTTGACGATCGCTGAGTACTGCTGAGTGATTCCCCTCATCCAATGTCTGAAAACAACATGGGTTAAACAAAATACCTTGTCTACACCCTCCTGATAGACTGTGTAATCATCATGCACAACAGTCCCAGAGACTGTCCCTAATTCAGTCTGCATTTGCTTCTAAAAGCATTAAATTGCCATACCAGCTAACATGAACAACAAAACCCAACAAAGTTTCTTTAGTTCATACTACATATCATGCATGCCCTTTAAAAACAAAAACAACGAAACCCAACAAAGTTTCTTTAGTTCATACTACATATCATGCCCTTTAATTTAAAAACAAAGACAACAAATAACTGTTAACAGCTCAAAATGCACACAGCGCAGATGAAAGCTTTCACTCTCACATTCTTTGGGAGTCCTTCACTTTCCAGTCGAAATCACAATCCACATATTCATCCCATAAACTTAAGTCAGCTACAAAAACACATGCCGCTAACTGCGTACAATATAATCACTCCACATTTAGAGCTGATCACATGCCCTACAATCTTTCAGTCTAACTCGGAAGTTAGGCACATAATTTGAATGTACGTGTCATGATGGAAAATCGCTCAGGTGGAAAATAGTATTTTAATAACTGGCAGCTGTCTGATGCAGGTAAAATGACTTTTATTACGAACTGTCACTAGGGCGTAGACGAAACTGACTTCAGTCAACGATTATGATCACCGGTTCATCTCAACGTCTGGCCGATTTGTTGACAATCCGATTTCCTTTGTTCGCGGCGAGTTTTCGCACGCAAATTATCCTTTAGTCGAACGACTGAACATAACAAAGGCTATCTCCACATGAAAACTCACGTAGAAAGATCTCATTGATCAAACTTACTTGCATCTTGCCAGCTGATCTCAACAGCAAAACCGTCATTTGAGGACAAAGTGTTTGTTTAGTCGTGACAACAGTCTGCCATCGTTCCTATTTTTAGTGTGCCTGCTCCCCACTTCCATTCAGGGTATGAACTGCATCTCAGCAGCTGCCGACGTGATCGGACACGAACTCAGAAGCTAGGATCGTTGACAACAAGTCACGTAGTTTACAACTACTCACCGGTACGATCCACTTATGAAAACAAAGACGGGTCGTCTGAAATAAACGAAAGTTACAAAAGCAGACGGCGAGACAGAAACCGACATGACCTTCGTACTGGCCAATCAAAACAGCTGAAAGATGTGAAGACAGCGCACCAGCCAAGGTGCATAAACGGAAACAAAGTAAAACCTGAAAAATCTGAGCGACAGTAAGTTTTCTCGCTACAGCAGGTCGCGGGCCTACTTTATGGCCTTTCTGATATCTTTCAGACTATGTTTCAGTCATGATCGGAGAAATTTTCTTTGTTGAGTCATTGTCCGCGGAGCAAAACAAACGCCACTTCAGCACAAAAAGAAACACAACAAAAATGCAGCGATCGGGACTTACTCACTGCGATCGAGCCCCTGAAACTTGAAGAAGTTCGCTGCTACGATGCAATTTACATGAGAACTCGCTCTACCACACTGTACTTACTGTTTGTTAGTTGCTTGAAATTCGCGTCTGGGAACACATGTGCTCCGCTATCCCGCCATGACAAAAGATTTCAGCCTCGCTGTGGCTGTGAATATCTGCGCGTGGTAATTAGGGTCGCAGCGCCACCTAGGGGAAATTGCCGCGGTGTGATGTCAGCAAGCGGGCGTAGCGACTGACGGTGGCCGGGGCGCGCGCGCACACACACACACACACACATTCGCACACACAGACATCGTTGCGCTTTCCCGACGCGGAAGTGCGCCAGGTAATAGGGGTGAAGATGTATCACTCACCGTGACTCACCAATACACCATCTGTCGAATCCATCAAAATAAAACGGCTGGTTATAATCAGAAAAACAGTGATCGAATCAGTCACTCCCCCGGTCTTGAGGACCGGCCAGTACTGAGTAGCCACTGATCCAGGCAGTGTCGGTCCTCAGTCCCTAGTCAGTCATCAGTCAGTCCGGTCTAGTTCACTGAGCCGAATCAGTACAGTATCATGGTCAAGTTTAGCCTCTGTGTTGTTTTCAGTTGATAGTTTCGGGTATTTTAGTCAGTTTTGTCAGTTTTGCCGGTGCGTTTTTCTTGTGCCGACCCGGCGGCCCGGGTTTCTTTTCGGCTCTGAGCACGGCACGGTCACTGAGTCCGATTAGCCCCCCCCCCCCCCCCCAACCCGGCGTGACGCCTGACCGGGTGATCATTATGGGCCGGGTGTCCGATCACTGAAAACTGAAATGCTAAGACTACGTGACGGTCAATTTATGTTCACCATCCATGTCGCACACAGACTTTTCAGTCACTCACTGATTCGATGATCGCAGTTCAATCAGTGTCAGTAGCCGCGGGCGTTATCACTAAGTTCAGTGCAGCACTCACTGACTGACTGCAGCTAGCCTATTACACAGTATGTCATCAGATCGAGTCAGTAACTTGATCAGTCAAACAAAAGTTTGTGACAAACAAAAGACGCATAATTTCACTGTTATATACACGCGAAATATTATGTGCAATGTAGTAATATTTCGCGGCAGTGCGGTAAGTAGCCTGTATGACTAAGATTGTTGTCACTGACATCAGTGACATGGTGACGGGTCGTGGGTGCCGCTGTGATGTTGTGCTTGTTCCCCCGGTGACCACTAATCCAGTCACCGCGCAGCCGGAAAGTTCTGGGCCAGCAGTGAGTGACCAGTTTCACGGATGACGAGGGGGGGGGGTATTGGGGGTTAGGGGGCAAGATTGGGGCGGCGGGGACTCAGTGAAGGGAATGAGTAAGAAAGGGGCCGGCAAAGGGTGTTACGAGTCATTTGGCAACTTTGCACAGGTTTGACTCCTTATTAGCGGTGTCAGTTACGGCTGTGAGAGTCACTGGGGTTGCTCAGTCGTCTTGCAACTGAGTCGACACCAGTTACTCCCCCCCCCCTCCCGCAACAACAAAATAACAACAACAACAAACAAACAAACAAAATACCGAGCACAAATAAGCAATACTGAAACAAATAAAAGCAAACAAACAAAATAAAACGAACACACACACACACACACACACACACACACACACACCACGGCACACACACACACACACACACACACACACACACACACACACACACACACACACACACACACACACCAACGACAAACAAACCAGCAAAAACAAGAACAAAAACAACTAACGAAAACCCCGAATATTTCGATAAACAAAACATCTGTGATTATATGATGGATCTGCATGTCCGTCAACTAGTCGGTGAGTATACATGCCCTGTGCATACCACCGATACGCGCAGATGCACCGCACTTGTCCGGACATTAGCCTATTAGGGCTTATTGCATGTACTGTGCAGCACATTAGGTCTGTGGTTTAAATAGTCACACAATCAGTGTAGTCACCGGCTTCAGCACAGTATGCGTCTTGGCCGTAGACTGATGAGATGAGGTTTGGTGAGTTGTTCAGTCAGTCATAATTATGAATGGCGGGCTGTATGGAGGACGGCCGGTGCCAGTGGTACTGACATGTACAACCTAATCAGTATGAATAAAATAAATGAAGAGCTTAAAGAAGCCATTGCAGGTGCCGTAGTTCCCGGGCCTGATTAACGCCGTGATATTTATGACAGGAAGCGTGGAATGCGGCCCTGTCCCGCAGTCCCAAACCACACGGACCACGATAGCATAATCTTACCACCATCCTAATCTCCATCATCATGCATAATAAAAATTGCCCCAGCTTCCGAGACCTCCGTGAATTCCACCCATCACACCACTGGAACCAGGCTGGCAAAGAGTTTGGGCAGCAAACAAAACAAAAACAAACAAACAAACAAAAAAACACAAGAATTCTGTTTCAGTTGGAACACTTGCGCTTGTGACTGCGCCTGTCCACCCGAACTTGAAATAACCTATCTTATAGATTGGTAGGGCTCCGACTCAGTGAATACAACACACTGACGTTCAGTTTGAAGACCGTGCAAACGAGGAAAACTCAACCGTCTGTATACGACGTCCGCGTCCATGCCGGGCTGATTGTTGTCAGTGACAATGCCACCGGCTCAGTACTGACTGCGGCTTCAATCAGCTGAACGCAAACCCATCTGTGCATCATGATGTGTTTGTGCATGTGTCAGTCTTAGTGGTGTCAAACAGCTCAGAACGATCTGTGAGATTAAACATTGTAGCAATGGGGGCCTTTAGGCTTTGATAAATACTTGTAGTACATGTATATACATTCTGTGGCCCCTCCCGCGGGATACACGATCACACTTGATATGCAGGCATATGCATGTCAGTGTCCCCGAAATAAGGCAACTGAGATACGAACTGCACACGAGCCTCAGTGCACTTTCATTTTGACACGATCTGGTGAAGAAAAATCCCGGAACCGTGAGTTCGAATCCCGACTGGGGCCAGATATTTGTGCTGACTTTTTCTCGGTCGTTGCCCCGTCTTTGATATCACCATTAAGATAAGATAAGATAGATTTATGGCTTCTTAGTTACAATTAAGAAGAATTTGCTTTGCTCCTCTTGATAATAAAACACAATTGATATACACAAACATACCATATAAATACATATACACATTCACACACTCAGTCATTGGCTAAAACACAATTTAAAGAGAAGAAGCACTGGCATTGCCTCACATTAAACTATGTTAAACAAGCACTAAGAATAACAGTTAAAAAGGAGGGGCAGGCCTAACACAGAATATAGACCACAGATAACAGCTCTCTCTACGTACAGATCCTTCATTCACATTCATTACGTGGTGGAAAAGGACGTTAAACTCCCGAATATCCACCCACTGAGCCACCCAGCTCGGTCATGTAGAGGAAAGGGAGGCAGGGGAAAGATGCTGTGGACAAAAATAATTTCAAGCAGAAACTGAGTAGGAAAGGGGATCGGGTGCAGGAAGGATACTCAGCCGTCGGGTCATCAGGATCTCCGACACCCATCATACCACTGACTTGTGTCACTGACAACAGAGAGAGAGAGAGAGAGAGAGAGAGGAGCGGTTAAAGGAGACGGTGGCAGTGATGAGCCTTGTGACACGGAGCGTTTACTTTGCCCCTACCCGCAGTAAACACCCGCCCGGCCATGCCTCACAAAGAGCAAAGGCGAGCACGTCCAACCGATGACGCGACATATGTGCGCACTGGTTGTCTAAATAGTCGCCCCAGGTTGCTGGCCCTCTGGCCAGCTAACATCAGACGCACCCACACCCTGTTTCTAATGACCAAATTGGCCGAGTCCAAATTGGGTTAAACGTATCCCCGAGGATGGCTTTAAAGTACACCGAAGAAGACGGTAGGCCTCGCTCTCACACGCTCTCGGTTGTGGCGACTCAAGATTCAATGACCATTGGCGGAAGACATTCTGGACCCCCAGGCATGTTATCAGCTGGACACATACAATTCAAGTACTTGAAAAGTGTGGTCAAGTTGGTGCCGAGGCTGGTTGAGAGGAGCGTGCGGGGGATGTGTGGGTGGATGTTTGAGGGTTCATAACGACCTTGTCCACCACATGTGGGTGACTGATGTACATGTATCAAAGACGGGGCGGCAACGAGAAAAGGGCCCGCACAAATATTTTAGGCCCCAGCCGGCAATGGAACTCACAACCCGAGCATTGAAAGTCCAACGTTCTACTGGTCGGCTGTCCCCGGGTATGAGAACCGGACAACTTAATGACATATGTTCTTTTTCATTTTCTACACCAAAAGACTAAGACTGATACACAGGTATAGCGCGCTCGGTACTGCAGTTACGATCATGTGTAAGAAGCCACTGTCGTATAGCCGCTGTCAAAGAGAAAACTTTGAACCTGGTCTAGTGACCTAATGCGTTTCATGACCAAGCGACCAAGACTGACACACCGTTAACTGGTACCAGCTCACATAATGAACGGCAGAATGTGTCATCAACCCGCTGACTATGCTGACTATGAAAATGGTCGACCGCCAGATTTTGCAGAGAAAGGTGTGTGTGTGTGTGTGTGTGTGTGTGTGTGTGAGAGAGAGAGAGAGAGAGGGGGGGGGGGATTTAGTGGGGCCGACTGATTTCATTTCATGACTAATCCTGACTATAATACGATGTGCCAAAAATTGGCGCAGGGCGGCCGGAATGCAGTTCAGTTCCATCCCGAGGCTGTCTTGGGATTTTCCAGTATTTCTGTGACGTCTCAGAGCCCAAACTGTGAGACTCACTGACGGTCAAACGCCGGGAACGACTGACACCAGGAGAAGCCTGTCACTCAAGGGAGGCTAACATGCTGCACTGAGAATCCGCCTGTGTTCACGTCTTCAAAACTTCTCACTTTACCAATTGTTTGGACACATTCTTTTTTCTGATTTGTAGTATGCTTTTTGTGTTGTGTTGTGTTGTGTTTTGTTGTGATGTGGTGTGTGTGTGTGTGTGTGTGTGTGTGTGTGTGTGTGTGTGTGTGTGTGTGTGTGTGTGTGTGTTTAACATTTCCTTAGTTCCAACGCATAAAACTGAATCACTAAATCAAAGAAATCAAAGAAACACACTAGCCTATACTACAACAACAACTGCACCTCTTCCCCTCTTCCCCCGGATTGGGGGGGGGGGGGGGGGAGGGATCATAAATCGGCTGAAGAACTAAAGGAGTCGGAATTCAAACCCTCTTTAACCTGTACCGCGGAGAATGAGTGCAGTTTTGTTTATTGTCTTTGTTTTGTTTTGTTTTTGTTCAGTTGTAGCCACTGATTGCGTAGCACGCCATCTCATAGAGTCAACGCGTTCTTGTGTGCATAATGTGTATTCATGACACCATAGAGCGCTGTATCGTGCCGTGTTGTGTTTCATGAACTAGAAAATAACTTCAGTTATCCTGGAAGCAGACAAACAGCAGCATGACACGGCGCCAGATGAAGTGTTGACAAACACACGAATGCCTCACTAATACACAGCCGCTGAACCAGTTAATTGTTTCCGTACCGCTAATTTTCCCGTCTAATTCGTAGGCCTAAGCGGAGTTTACCTGGCGGGCAGCAGGGTAACTGAACAAAGCATTTTCCTGAGAGACGAATGTATGGTGATACCGACGTGCCATAAATCGAACTCAGTCCCAGCTAACACACAGGTAAGTGTCCACTGAGGATAGGAAGGCCCGCGGAATTAACATACTATTGACGGCAATGCAGTCGGCCAGACTTAGGGCGGTCTGATTTGTCTCCACCAATCAACAATACACCACTGACTGCCAGGTCATAATTATTATTGTTGTCGATGTTGTTGTAGTTGCTGCTGCTTATTTTGCAGCGGTGTGTGTGTGTGTGTGTGTGTGTGTGACGCGTGTGTGTGCCGGTTCAGTTCAGTGCGGTGTGTGTGCGCCGGTCACAGTGTGTGCGTGTGTTTGCGATAGAGAGAGAGAGAGAGAGAGAGAGAGCCAGAGAGAGAGTGAGAGAGTGTGTACAAGGTAAACCGCGACGACATTTTTTTCTGTGTTTGTTAGTTTTTAGTTTCATTGTAACTGCTTAAAGCCGGGTAAGAACATGTGCAGTTGCTGATGTGAGTGCAGGCCTACAGTTTGATAATGCAGACAAGCTATAGGGGCTGACTGTTTCGCGCCACGCGGGGACACTCGCAGACAACTCCGAAGGACACATGGGAAATCGATCTGACGGTCACGTGACCCCAGCTGCGCTTTGGAAGTCTTCCGTTTTCCGTGTTGTTGTCGCTCTGACATGTAGGGCAGTAATCAGACAGGGTGAAGGACGGGTCAAGACAGGACAGACGAGAGAGAAAGAGATGGATCCATAAACTGAACGGGAGAGAAAGCGATGGAGGAGAGAAATGGAATGACATGATAACACTAACAACAGACGATAAAAATGAGAAAATTAAGAAAACCCAACACCAAGAAAACAAACAAAAGAAAACAGAAAACTCCGACAAAGCAAACATAAAATCAAAAACGAAACAAGCTACAGCAAGTAAACAACAGCAGCAGCAACAACAACAACAACAACAAAAGAAAGAAAGAAAGAACACAACAAAAGAACCCCAAACCCACAACAAGACCAACAACAAACAAAGCTGTGCCGAGTCAGTCAAACCAAGCGGCAAACGACAAAACGATATACCTGAAAATACTAAGTCCATATTCATCAAGAGAAGCATAGAGAAACTCCACCTACAAAATGCAACCCAAAACGTATGAACACTGAGCCTAAGAGGTTTGAAAACTGGCCAGTTACCAAATCAGTTCTGTTTCTGTGCCTTCCGGACTCAGTTCGGACCCGGCTTACCTAACCAGAAATCTGTGCGTACTAAAACCCGTTGTCATCGAGTTAAAGCCAAACTGAGCCAAGAACAAAGTACGCTGTACAGCTGATATACACAAAGTTATTGACAGCTTACGTTGATCACCTTCACTAACAGGGGGGAAAAAACACACACACACACACATTCGCGACGCGATTGATCACAACCGGTACAGAGTGAGAAAGGGGGGGGGGGGGGAGAGAAAAAGAGCGAGAGAGTACACGCGTCTTCAAGGTCGCAGAACTGCGGGATGTCAACGAACCTCATTGACGGCTCCTGCCTCTGGGTAACTTGTTTTCCTGCCCACTCGCGCTCCCAGGTTGCTGGAGTGCAGAATTTTAGGAACCATCGAGAGTCTGTTGCTGTGGCAACACCGACATACTGTGTTCTGGTCAATGAGGAGGATAGGGGGAGGGGAGGCAGGCGGGGATGGAGATCGGGAAGGAGAGGTCATTGGCGTGATGTTGGTGATGTTTGCTTTTGGGGGCAGAAAATTGTTCGGTTCTTTTTGTTGTTGTTGTTGTTGTTGAGCTTTTAAAGTCCATGGACAAATTATTTTAGAGTAGGATATCAAAATATCGTTCTGAATTAGTTTGCATCTATTCAGTTTGGTTCTGTACAAACAAACAAACAAACAAACAAACAAACAAACAAACAAACAAACCTGTCTTTCCTCAATGCACGCATGAATTTCTCGCACCTGTCATAGCAAACCCGACAAGTTGTCTCACAATTCCACTTTTTTCGACTTACAGACAATGCATGAGATGCTTGAAAAATAAACATAATAAAAGCGGGATGCAACAGCTGCGTGTTTCTAATTCGAGTCGACAAACTCCATACGTCATAAACCTGCTGTGGACGATATACACACATCGATATTTCTTGTTCACTCGGATTGCGACAGGTGCGTTTTAATATTGTGACTATTGTTTTTAATCCACTTTCAAGTTTTTAATCCACAAAACAAAACAAAAGGACCTCCCCCTCAAAAACAACAACAACAACAACAACAACAAGAGACAAAACACAAAAACAAACAAACCCAAACAAACTTAAAAAAAATCAATTATTCAATCAATCAAACGTGAAATAAGTGCACGAGAAATGTCGCATTCTCGTGCGACACCTATAGATGTACATGTCTTCTGTTACAGCATGAACTGAATCATTCCTTTGTCACTGTTGATGAATAACTAAGCTATAATTAATTAATTAATTTTCTCTACATTACAGCAAATTTCAATCACACCTCAGAGGGATGCTGTGGACCCAACTGGTTTCCCATCACACCCCAGCCCAGTTCCCAACAAACATCTCTACGGGCCAGCACCAAGTATAGGCACTTGTTATAAACTTTCTCTTTGTTTCTGAAAAATAATTAAGTCACTAACTAGGGAGGAGGATGGGGTAGGGGGGGGGACCACCACCGCACCATCACCACTACCACCACCACTACCAACTACAGTAAATACTGAAAAATTCAAATTCAGTCGTACTCAAGTTCAGAAAAGAAAAGGAAAAATGGAAACATGACGGATCCTTTGTCGAGTTTTTGGGCTTCAACGCACCTTTGTTAGGGTTACATATCATAACTGGATTCTCCATCACCAAACACCAAAGTTCACACCAGGGAGGCAGAACTATGTTTGGAATCGGACGCCTGACGACTCATTCTCCAGACAAAGGCAGCGACGTCATCATCGTAGCTTGCCTCGGGGCGTGTCCATAGCTGTCTTTCGGATTTCTCATCCCTGCCGGCTTTGTCATCGGTAAAAACCTCACCACGATCGATCCGCGTTCGGCTCGCTGCTCAGACGCGCAGGGCCCACAATCACGCATTCTCTCGCTCCCGAAGGCTGTTGCTACGCTCTTGCTCCGAAAACAACTTCGAACTAAGTAAAGTTACAGCCTCCGGGAAAGAGAGAATGGCAACCAGCGACGTCGCGCAATAGTAGTATTACTTCCCTTCGGTGCCAAGAAAAGAGAAGTTGTATTTGTTGCACACTTCATTGTTGTGAGAGGTGCAGCTTGCGCGTGCGTTGTGCGCATGTGCCAGTGTCAAACTCAGTGAAACAGAACAAAGGGAAAAATTAACATATTTACGAACACACAGACAACAAATTAGAGTGTATCAATATTAAAATACGCAGTGCTACTCTGTGAAACTGTCGATTCAGACAAAAGTCAACGAAGGGAATTGATTACTGGAGATAAGAAATCGGTTAGCATGTCACGCCATTTGTCATCTGTTGTTACCCTTTGTGTGACGATCTTTTGCTTCTGATTGGCTCTCCTGGCAAGTCAGTTCGCAGACAGCAAGAACTTTTGACTGAACGGGCCTGGCGCTTTCTTCTGTGGACCGGGCGGAAACAACAAAAGAGGCATGCTTGGTCTCGTGTTGTTCATTTCGAGGACGACAGTAGATAGTTTACATTTTCAAATTGTAAATCTTGGCCGGTAGCTCCTTAGCTTTGACGTCTTATTTTCGAAATTTGTCCATCGCCAGATGGACATAATTATGTTCCTGGGAAAACTTTTCCAAGAACTATTGATTTTGCGGTGGAGGGGAGGTGGTGTGGACTAGGGATGGGGCGGTGCAAAGAGGTCATATGTCCTGGGCGGCAGGCTGAACTGTGCGTTTCTATGGCCCGCACGCTCATTCAAAAGCACAGCCACCCAAACAACGAGCAAACGACAGACAAACCATCCGTCATGATCGTGACCAGCAAATTGTACAACTACTGAATCGACAGACAGAAGTAACAAAGGACGAACAAAGAGAGTAGAAACAAACAGTGGAATAAGAAGACAAACAATAATAAACAACCAGCGATACACAGATGCAGACAAAAACAAACAAACAAACAAACAAGCAAACAAACAGGCAGACAGGCAGACAGACGAGTCTTTGCATTCCAACCGAAAGAAACAAAGGGTTGTTGTTTGTTTGTTTGTTTTTTTGTTTTTTCTGCCACGAATTCGAAGGCACCGTGTTCGTTGATCGTTTTCTTTTCTCAGAGAGTCTGGAGAGAGAGAGAGAGAGAGAGAGAGAGATTCGTTTGTTACTAGTTCATGTATACGTAATTTAACTCACTCACTGCCGGCGTCTCAATCCGGGTCACACTGCTCCAGAACGCCCCGCCTATAGGTCAAAGACCTTTAAAAATGGCAACATTTACAATAGTGTCTTTTTTTGGTATGTCGTTTACCTTCAGTGTCTAATTAGACCCGCCTAGATCTTTGTCTCAGTGATTCACATTTACCGTGTTTGATGTGCGTTATTAAACTGCCGATATGCACCACACCCTTCAGTACTCAGGCAGTGTCTTCGTGCCACGCGCGGATATTGTATACATGATCGCTAATTGGCTCCCAGACGGCTGTTTCAGAGTCGGGTTGTCGGTGACTGCAACTGAAGGAGACAAATGCTGATGGAGGGAAAAAAACCCACAGGCGTTGGCTTTACTGAAGTTTATGGTCTTACCCCCTGAGGTACGAGCTGCATGAGCAGATGCGGGTCTGTTGCTCTTTTGGACTGAGACGTAAACCTAAAAAAAGAATTGTTTGGTTCGGGAAAAAATCAAGCTCTGTGTGTGTGTGTGTGTGTGTGTGTGTGTGTGTGTGTGTGTGTGTGTGTCAGTGTGTGTGTGTGTGTGTGTGTGTGTGTGTGTGTGCGTGCGTGCGCATGTGTAAACCTTCATTATATGTCATTACAGGTTTCCACCTGAGCTTTGTCAGTTTCCGACCCCCCCCCCTCCACACACCCTCAACCCCCCCCCCCCCCCACCACCTTTGCAAGTTTCGTTTTTATCCACCTCAAACATGTCACTGTTCTACCTTCGGCGGTTTCAGTTGGTTCAATCGTTCCCGTGTTGACAAGAAAGAAAGAAAGAAACAAACAAACGAACAAACAGTATTTTGGTTTGTTACGCTAAAATAGTTTCAGTTAAATAGTGTTTAGTTTGATGAACAAAGTATTTGTTAAAAGTTTCTGCACTGCCGTGCGTCGTGTGTTTCCAAGTCAAGAGATGATTTTGTACAAAACTGATCTGTTTTTTTTCCATCAGAGTTAAAACTAGAGGAAACTAGCGGGACCCGGCCCCGCCCCGCCACGCTCTGACTGAGTCTCCCCACAAAAACGCACACAGGGAAAGACGAAAGAACAAACGTTTGTCGCTGCTCGATTAATGTAGAGACTGACTACAGACTTTGTCTGCAATCAACAGCTTTGTGTGTGTGTGTGTGTGTGTGTGTGTGTGTGTGTTTGCTTTGTTTAATATAAGTGCATCATCTAATACTCCATAAATGAATTTTATTTGCATTTGGAAACCCGGAGCCAGTGTCTGTGTTAGATGAGCTGTCTGTATGGGCGTAGCACCACGCCCCCTACCCCCTCTTCCCCACATTTTCCCCTTTCCACTCAGTCAACTCCACCCCCTCCCCCCGCCTCCCCCCCCCCCTTCGCCCCTACGCGGGGGAAGGATCGCCTGAGGCTGCGAGCGCCCCACCGGCGAGTGCCGATATGTCACCGTGACCTGAGTGCAGGATCAAAATCCAAAATATTGGAACCAGCTGCGACGTTTGTGTAATGGCAGTTTACGTATACTACATCGGGCTAGGCGAGACGGAACGTATATTATATGATTTGTTGTATATAGTTAATTCCATTGTTATTACTACAGTGTGATGGCTGAGTCACTGTAGTTAAACTGACTCCGTCAGTCTTGAAAAATATTTGATCCCGTTTGAGTATCTCTTTCCTACATGTATCATAGTTTTACCAAAGGCACAAATGTTAAAAGTTTAGCCTGTTACTAGTTTTCTTGTCTGTTGTTTTGTTATTATGTGATCGAGCCTATTCGGCACTTAGTCATCAGTCACTGGCAAGTTTATCAGTTTTCGAGAACGTGTAGCAGTTTGCCCTCTGGGAAGAACTTGTGGTCGTTATTTTTGGACGAGTCCAGCAGACTTGATGTAACATGTTTACAGTGACTTTTTGTTTTGTTTGTTTCTTTGATTGTCTGTGTGTAGGGGAGGGGTATAATTACATTTTTTGTTGTTTCTTTGTTTCTTTGTGTTTGTGTGTGTGTGTGTGGGGCGGCACTTACTGATGTAGGGACGGTAAAACGCAGCGATGCGTCATTGTTTTTGTTCTTTTACAAGCAGTTGTAGAAAGAAATTATCTGTAAAGAATCAGGTACATCAGTTTCATTTGTGGTTGTAGGAACCTATACTTTGCGATGGCTTCGGCTGGGGTACTGGTATACTGGACACCTGCTCTGTTTCTACTCCACAGTGCTCAGAGAGTACGAAGCAAAGTCCACCGACTCCGCTTCCGTCCCTAATCACACTTGCAGTGCGGACGTTAAACTCAACAAACCAACGTCGCCCGTGCTAAATCTTTCACACATTCCAAGTTTGAACACATTTCGGCATTTGTGTTAAAAAAAAGCCCCCCCCCCCCCCCCCCGGAAAAACCCAAACAAAAAACAAACCACAAAAAGCAACCAACTTCAACAGAAAAAAATAGGACCACCTGCCTATAAAGATATGTTTGCTGTTTGTTTGTTGTTGTTGTTGTTTTTTTTTGGGGGGGGGGGGTCCTGGAGAGGTTCTTCAAGAGAATTTTTGGATATGGTGCAAAAATACAGAAACACTGATCTAGTCATTTTGTTCCTCATTTTCGTTCGTTATCTCAGGTCATTCATTTGCAGGCATCGTGAGCAGTGCGTGAATTTCATGGTTGTAGGCACAGTCGTTTTGTTTCCGGACACCCGTAATGTGGATCTGTACCTTGCTGCCGGACGAACATATCCCGTCCGTCCTCTCTGCGCGCCACGGGCTATATAATCTGTACACTTTGGGCACTCCTGGTCCAGCTGATAAGAGTAATACTCTTGGTCGGTCCTCTTGTACTGAGGAAACAAAGCAGCACACCTGGTGACACACTTTGACTGCACTGTTCTCTTTCTAGGGCCCAGACAACGGATTCCTGTCAACAGAACCATGTATTATCTATAACAGGGAAGAGAGAGAGAGAGAAAGAGAGAGAGAGAGAGAGAGAGAGAGAGAGAGAGGTGTTACAGGAGAGGAAAAAAGAGCGCAAGAGAGAAATTTCAGCAGAACAGGAGACAGAGATCATGTCAGCGTCATGTGCCTTGGTCCGTTCCGCAGCACGGGCTGAGATCAGTCATATTCGATGCCGTTTAGGAATATTTTCTTCACCATGGTAAGTTTCAGCGCAAACGTACACAGTCTAAACGTATCTAATTTATAATAATAATAATAATAATGAGTATTGTCAGTGTAGGCGCTTTACCCAATTTCATGAATCGGCTCAAAGCACTGCGAACTGAACCCAACACGCACGCTCACGTGAATCACACGCATTCTCTCACACACTGGACATAAACACATTACAATCACGTGTTGCTAAGGACCAGCTCAGCTATTTAAATTTCGGAATTTAGAATTGCATTTATTTTTCAAATTTGGTGGGCCGAACATTTCCAAAGCAGCAGCAAATTTATTAACAAACTATTATCCATAAAGAACTACAGAGACAAATGTATAGGCCTTACCTGTCATTCTTTTTCTCAATAAAATTCTCTACAGCCATGACTGCGGAGAGAGGTTACCTGACTGAATTTTCCATGTTACTTCATAAACGACCGTTACTAACTCTGGCTACCACAATCCGCAAAGGTAAATGAACTATGAATAATGTCTGTTATTACTTCATAGGTCGTTGACAATGCGAAAGGAGGTCTCATCACGTGGTCTTGGACGAGAGGGGTGACGTCAGAGTAAGGGAAGCTTTGCCGCAGGATTACAGGCATGTGCTTGCAATCAGCAGCGACGTCTATTGGGGCCGTGATTACCTCCCGTGGCGGTACCATGCCATTCTTGCTGATCCGTCTTACAAAGCAGTGGTTTGCCAGCAGAAAAATGACATAGTGAGTCGTAACTGCAAGCCGACACAAACAATCATGCCAAATATACATGTTTAGGACCTTGTGTGTCTTGTCTTGTATTGTACCAGAGGCAGTGGATAAGGGAGACTAGAAATCCTGGGGACTCGAGTCATTGCCGTCACCTCGCTACGCATGCTTTTGCTTGATGAACTACTTTATTTGCGTCAACATCGAAAGCTTCAGCTTTTTTCTGGTGGAAGAGGAAGGGGGAAGAGGGCAGAGGGATAATGCAGGCGGTTTCAAGTCTCCCCTGTCTCTGAATATACGTATCGCAATATACCTAGCTACCAACAACAACAACAACAACAACAATAATAATGATAATAATAATAATAATAAGTATTGTATAGGCGCTTTACCCAGTTTCATGAATCGGCTCAAAGCGCCGCGAACTGAACCCAACACGCACGCTCACGTGAATCAAACGCATTCTCCCACACACTGGACATAAACACATAAACACATTACAATCACGTGGTGCGAAGGGTCAGCTCAGCTATTTAAATGTCGGAATTTAGAATTGCATTTATTTTTCGAATATGGTGGGCTTAACATTTTCAAAGCAGAGGCGGAGGAGGAAGCCGGAGAACCCGGAGAGAACCCCCGACGATCCGCGGCCCGAATGAACGTTGCCACATACGAGAAGGAAAAATTCTTTGTCCCGAGTGGGACT
Organism: Batillaria attramentaria; assembly: GCA_018292915.2. Lineage (NCBI taxonomy): Eukaryota > Metazoa > Mollusca > Gastropoda > Batillariidae > Batillaria > Batillaria attramentaria. Next base: position 1,876,518 of record JACVVK020000066.1, read on the forward strand.
GGAACCCCCTGACCTCTCGCACTGGTGACAAGACTCCTAACCACTAGACCACCGACCGCCCCAATCACTACTAACGTCTGTTTAAGGATTCATGCTCAGGGATGGATTGTTTTCTGCACTTGTGTATAATCCCATGTCAGTTCGAACATTCTGAGGCTGTAGTATTGGATTGAATTGGAATTCTTCTTCGTCCCGCTACCGTAGTAGGGGAAATGCGGGCTGCTTCCCCCGGGGGAAGCGCGTCGCCATGAACCGGCGCCACCCATTTTTTTTTTTTCCTGCATGCGTGTGTTTGTGTTTCCAACCCACCGGCCATTTAGGCCTACTCTTTTTCGAATGATGGAATTGGGATCTTTATCGTGCACACTTGATGGTACGTGCATGCGTGTGTACACGCGCCGAAACAACGTATTACGGGTGCTATACAAAACTGAAATGAGCTATGATTTTTTGGGTGCCTGATTTCCTTCCACTGCAACGTCCACGGCCGTTATGCACCACATTACACCCATCCACGCCCATGTGTAGCCTAAATCATTTTGCTTCATTCAATACTGAACTTATCTTTTAAGGTTGGATTCGCCGCGGCGAGATTGGTTGATGAGGGAAAAACACTGGTGTTGACCTCAGGCCGGGTCAGCGAGCACGTGCAGGGTCAAGGTCTCGCCAAGGTCATGCTAGATCACCTCCGCTATGCATGCAAGGGCAACTCGAAGGCGCGCATTCGAAGGGAGGCAATCACCACAAAGGGAGAGAACAAGTCTATGGCATGCAAGTCGTCTTTCAAGGAAGACTATCAGCATGTTTTTCAACGGGTGATTATCAATTGCTTGAGGGGACAGGGGAGGTTGAGGTGAATGGGACGGCCCGGGGAGAGAGTGTTAGTGGTTTACAAAATCAAACTTCAACAAGTTTAGACAATGTATCATACCGGTACATGAATTTTGAAAGCTCTGTCTCTAGTTGCAAAACGTTCGCAGTTTCAAAAATTCGATTCCGTTTTGTTGTTGTTGTTGTTGTTTTGTTTTTTTTTTGCGATAGAACACACACACACACACACACACACACACACACACACACACACACACACACACACACACACACACACACACACACAGGGTCAACGTTTTAATGGTATTGTCATTTGTCACCATTTTCATCATAATATTATATTGTTACTCAATGTAAGTGTAATGCAGTATATATACACTGTTGTCAATGTTCGCGTAAAAATAATTACGCACAGTATGCTCAGCAATGTCGAGAAAATTGTGTTTATTGCAGGCAATCCACAGTTACTACTTCGACATTCGAACTATAGTAACAGCCTGCAAGGAGACCTCTCTGACTCATGAAGTGCCTGCCGCCTTGCAGTGTGACAAGGAGCAGACAGTCTGGTCAGTTCAGTCTACACACATCTGGGTCAGAGCGTCTATTTCCCGAACAGCGCCTGGTTGTCAACTGGTATCCGTTTCGTCTTTTGAAAGGAAACTGAGATATATTTTGCATGACAACTTTGTGCTCCTGACAATGGATGAACACCATACGGGCACTGGCGCAGTAAGTGCATATTGTGGACAAAACTGTCCAATCAATACACGGCGCAAGGGTGTTTACGAAAGAGAGTCATCGGATCATGTGGCAGAATCCAGTCAGGTATTGGATGTAACCCTAATGACGATTGGGTCTCATTTCCCGTGTAATCTGGGGTTGGCTTACAACTGCCATAGACGTGTATGGAGATACGTCGCACGACTCAGCCATGGCAGCACACATGTCGGCACATCTGCGTCGTCTACAACGTCTAACAGCAGCCAATGTTCATCTGTTGGTCTTCACGGACTGGTCGGCAAGGCAGAGTTCGGTGGACAAGTGTCTCGGTTTGTTCAGTGTGAGCAGACGACACTGGCCACGGGCGTCCATGCATGTTTATGAGCGGAAGTTCGATCCACATGCATTAAAATGAAACCAGAATGGAAACTACGGCGCCGGGGAAACTAGCTTGTCTTTTCGAAACGCAGTCTCCCATAGTCATAGTGGTTTGCATCAGTTTAGCCGGCCGTGATCACTCAAAATTTTCGGAGGCACGGTCAGCTGTCCACCGAACTCTACCCGATAGGTAGTAAAACAGTTCATACACTGTATCTCCAAAATGACCTCGACACAACAGACCACGAAGAGGTGAATGGAACTCACTCTTGGTCTTCCTCAGGTTGTTTTAAGGATTTCTTACTGTCCGGCACGGGCGAGAGACGTGGATCGGCCTCGGTGACCTTGAGACTGAGGGTCACGGGGTCAATCTGGGCCTTCTTGAAGGAGCGGGAGTATTTCATGTAGTCGTCTGCTTTCTGTTTTTTTCGGTCCATCGTGTTCTTCACGTGGTTCCGCGTCATGCGCTTCATCTTTCGGTCACCGGACATAAACTCCCTGAAACATATGCCAGTGAGGTTCATGCTGTTGTAAGATAATTCCGAAATTGGTCAAAGTTCCTGTTACTGCGGTGTAGGCCGCAGACTAGTACTATTGTGACCGGCAACTGTCGTCATGGCGGCATATATCAAATTTGTAACCAGTATGTACTGGGCTTTTCATATTTCTTTTTTTCTTTTGTGTACGAAGGGAAATGTAATCTGTTAAGCTAAATCGGCTCAGTGATGTTGCTCGATGGATAGATACAAGCTGGAACTGCTCAGCCGGTCTGACTGACCTGGTACTACAGCTATTCTTCCTTTCTTTCTTTCTTTAATTCTGACAGTGTTTCAGTGTAGAATAGAATCAGTCGTTACAAACACTAATTAACACACAGGAACTGTCATTGCGATCGCTGACTGTTTGCAACTCCGTACTGACACTCAGTGACGCAAACGAACACTCCTCCGAAGAAAGGACAAGACTGATCCCGAGCCGACTGGGCCCTGAAGCATTCGACTGGAGTCCACAGTGTTGCATAACCTGTAACGTAACATGGTAACATGTATCAGCCAGTGGGTTGTGAGTGTAAGAGACAGTTACGTACCCTATGTCAATACTGCCGTCCCCGTCCGTGTCCATGAACTCCACGATCTTATCAATCACGCTTCTCGTCACTGGAATCCCCGCTTCCTGTTAAACCACACACACACACACACACACACACACACACACACACACACACACACACACACACACACACACACACACACACACACACACCGTCAGTAACAGTGGCAACAAAAGCGACGATTACTACAAAACAAACAAACAAACAAACAAAACAACAACAACAACAACAAAAACCCAAGGAGCCGTCAAGCGACGTTAAATTACAGAATACAGAATACGTTATTGATCCCGAAAAGGGAAATTGCTTTTCTGTCCCGCATACAATAAACATTTTCATAAATAAGAATAAAAATACACACACACACACACACACACACACACACACACACACACACACACACACACACACACACACACACAACAACAACAACAACAACAACAACAACAACAAAACAAAAATGAGTAAAACAAACAGACTTGACCAATAAAATCACTGAAAATCAAGAATACAACACATATCACAAACATACGATTTCCCATCACATTGATCAGCTGGTACACTCACTCGCTCGGCATTCACTCTGCACTTTCACTCGCCCTGCTCTCTCTCTCTCTCTCTCCCCTCAGTCCCCCCCCCCCCCCCACACACACACATTTCTCTCGCGCGCGTTCTGCTTGACTTGGCAGCTCCGATGGCCATGGGCACAAATGATCTTGCATAACTTGCAGTTCTAGCTCTTGGTACTCGAAGCCTACTACAGCGTACTATGGTCAAGCCAACCCTGTTCCGGGTCCGTCGATAACTCCACGCCCCTGCGACGACGGCCAAGTCAGGCTAACCGAGACCGAGCCGAGCTAAGTGATACCTAAGAAGGAAAAACCAAAAATACTTGGTGACAAGGAAGGTGGACAGTTGCGAACAACTTTGAGGTCCCCGTGTTATTTCACAGTGTGCACAGAACGGTGAAAACTGTCGCATTCACCAGCACAGTACATTCTCAGCCTGTTTCGAGATTATTGCCTGTATGAGTTGTCTCCCTTGCCGCAACAAGCACGCATTTTTCGTGGCAGAGCACAAAGCTCCCACGAAAAATGCATGCATGCTGCGGGTCTGCTTATGCACGGGGGACACTGGCAACTCATGCAGGCAATAATCTCGAAACAGGCTGAGAATGTACTGTGCTGGTGAATGCGAGAGTTTTCACCGCTTCTGTGCACACCGTGAAATAACACGGGGACCTCAAAGTTGTTCGCAACTGTCCACTTTCCTTGTCACCGAGTATTTTTGGTTTTTCCTTCTTAGCTATCACTTGGCTCGGCTCGGTCTCGGTTAGCCCGACTTGCCGTCGTCGCAGGGGCCTAGAGTTATCGACGGACCCGGAACCGCCAGGGTTGTGGTCAAGCTGTCAAAGTCCTGCCTGAGTCTTCCCCAGCATACTTTGTGATTACACATTGGGAGACAAATCCGACGTGTGTCGCGGTGTTAAAAGACAGTAGCTAGCTTCCCGCCAGTCACTACCCTCGTGTGTCTACTGATGAACGGACAAACATAGACTGACATACAGACGGACAGGAAAACAACAGTCCACCATCCACTGCGACGTGAGACTAACGACAACGACAACACTGAACAGTGATAAAAGCCACGCACAGTAAAGAGCTGGTGTAGCTCCTGTGGCGACACGCTGTCATCGTTGTCCTTGTTGATCTTGTAGAAGAAGTCCGAAGCACGCATCTTCTCCTTCAGCATGAAGAACATGTGCAGCGGATCCAGGTTGTACGCCCCGGGGGTCTGGATCCGCCTCAGCATGTCCTCACGTGACATGGACTTGACCGGAAGGATGATGTCATACTTGACGTGCAGGCGACGCGTCTGGTTGATGTCGTCTAGGATTCCTTGAAAGTCTCGGTCCACCACGATACCCTGACATAATTAACAGAAGTGTCAAGACGCATCTCTTCTCTCGGTTCTGATTAAACAACAACAACAACAACAAAATCTTTCTGTATTTCCTCCCCTTCCTCAAAGGAGCCTTGAGCATGAAAGTGTTTTCTGCCCCATAAAAAGCACCATTGATCATCATCATCATCAAGTAGTGTAAGATGGGTTGAAGTGTAAGAATGGGTGAAGTGTTAGAATGGGCGATTCAGCGTCGGGTTATATCGAAAAAGTACATGTATAAAACAAAGACAAAACCAAACAAGCAAACATTTGAAATTCACGGGCGGCCTTTAAAACTGTTCCAAGAATTTTCGGTAATCAAAACAAAACAAATCAACAATCGGGCAACAACACCACCAAAACAAAGAAGATAGAAGAAACATAAACAAACAAATAAACAGAGAAAACCCAACCAACCAACCAGTCAACCGACCAACCAAACAACAACAACAACAACAACAAACACAGAGACAGAACAGAGACAGCAGCCCCCATTAGAACAAGGAAATGACGGAACATACTGGCCACTAAACGTCCCGCACCTCCTTTTTTTTTTTTTTTTTTTTTGCAGCAAAGGTGGGAATTCAACAAGAAACTGGAACAGTCATTTTGGGACGAGAGTTACTGGCCGTGAGTCACACACAGATTCTTAAATCTGGCGTAAATATTTGGAGGAGAACTCCGTTTAGTCACCAGCACTGATTGCAAGGGAGTGGGGGGATGGGAATTTCCTGAATATTATGCTGTTATTCGCTGGTCTGTGTTTTGGGGCTGGTTTTGCCCCGTCGCACTTGGTCTGTAAGACTTTCAATATTGGGAGTGTGATCGGGCCCGCGTGCACTGACTGACCTCCATATCGAGATGTTGGAGTGCGACTGTCGGGTGTTTTCGTATCGTGTTGAGCAGCACACTGCTAAACGACGCTGTGATCGGGTTCTGACCAATCTGAAATTGACACGTCAGAATTGGCTATGCATACGACACTGGCATTTCATGCAA